>ONZH01013825.1:110000-208694 GCA_900303285.1 Rhinella marina
GGAATTCATCATGTAGACAAAGTTTATTACAAGGCACTTACTAATGTACTGTGATTGTCCATATTGCTTCCTTTGCTGGCTTCATTCATTTTTCCATCACATTATACTCTGCTCGTATCCAGGGGTTATGACCACCCTCCAGTCTGGCAGCGGTGGCTGGGCTTGCATTTATAGGGAAAAGTGCCAGCCTCACAGCCACCAGAGAGGCCCCTGCCTTTCCCTATAGTGTGTACAACAGCAGGCACCCAGTTGCTATGGTGCCCACTCAGCTCCTGAGCAGGCACCATCTTTGAAGTGTATACGTGTATGACGGATGTTGGAGCGGAGTTAAGGGCCTGTTTATTTGTGAGGGTACACAGGGCAGTGATTTGGCATGAACTGTTACTTCCTAATCAGTGTCGGTTTGTGGAAGCTGCATTTACATGGCAATTTGGATAGTGTGAATATGAAGTTTTATTCTGCCAGGTTCTTTTCCTGCAGGTGCCCAGGAGGTAGAGCTTCACTGTGAAACACTGTTTGTATTGGGCCTCATGCACACAACTGTATGTGTTTTGCAGTCTGTATCCAGGCCATGTGCATGCTGACATTTGTATCACACTCCTGTAGAAATGTCCTATCCTTGTCTGCAAAACGGAAAGAATGGTACATGCTTATATATGTATCTTTTTGGCGGAATGGACATACGGTATGGACAGCACACGGTGTTGTGTGACAGCACACATGCTTTTGAGTCCCCATTGAAATGAATAGGTCTGAATCCGATCTACATAAAAAACGCAGACCGGAAATATGGTCATGTGCATGAGGCCTTGAGCAGTACCACAGCCTCTCTCCTCGGCTATCAGCGACAGCTGTAGTGGTCTCCTGATTGGATGCTTCAGCTATCACTCAGAGCAGAGGTGAGCAACTCTGAATCAGAGAGCACTTCACAGGGAAGCTCAGCCCTGGAGCAGAACCTGGCAGAATAAAACCTAATGTTCACACTGCACACAATCTCCAGAAAAGGTATGTTTGTCTTGCTCTCCTCAGCCCCTATCTGGTGCTGTCAGCAGTTTAGCATGGTCAAAACTGCTGATAGACTCCCTTTAATAATGCTGCGCTAGTTTAGAAGACCCCAGAGAAGAACCCAACAACATTCATATATTCAGTGTGGCTAGAATAAGGACATAATCCATAAATATAATCCATAGGTAGAATTTTTAGTTCTCTTCTCCCAAGTTGTTTTTAGGTTGTATTCAGCTGGATTTATAGTTATTTGTGCTTGTGGGAGATGTGTGATAGCAAATACGTTCATCTAAACAAATTAAAATTTTTATTAATTATTAATCTTTTCATTAATATGTAGCTTATTTTACTGCTATGTAAGGAAAAACACAAAACTCTGCTGTTTTTTGCTGTTTGTGTGTTCTAGTTCAGTCAGTTACTGAGGTATATCTTGTCGTGATCGTACACGAAGTGAGCTACTCGCCAGATTATTATTGGTATTGATTGTGCTTTGAACAAGCTGTTCCTGGTCTCGGCTTTGCCGTGTTCAGGGGTATTTTTACTTTCATTTAAACCTGCAGTATGATGATGTTTTCATCTTGAGGTTGCACGATGCTCATGCTTGGTAAAGCTTCTAGTTTTCTGTGTTACTTTTCCGCCTGGCTATATATAAGGATGCCGTAAATGACCGGTAGTGAAGCTCCTGCATTTCATTAGCAGGTTACAAATATAGCCCTGCTTAGAATACCTGCTGCATTGCCCTCTTGTTTATGTCCCCAGTACCTTAGGAGGGGGGAGTAATAAAGTCTTACCATAAAATGGCAATATAAGCAAAAGCTGACTCGAAGAAGTTGGTAAAAATGTGATGATTTAAAGGGTTTCTGTCACCAGTTTTTTCGGTATGAATCAGGTTGACATTAGAGATGTGCTAATGTCACCTGATTCCAAATATATATCTGTTTTATTTACTGGTGCCCCCATTTTTATATAAAATGAACTTTTATTTTATGCTAATAAGGTCTCTAGGTGCAAGGGGCGTTACCTCTGCTCCTAGAGGCTCTGTTGATTGACAGGACCAGGCAGAGAAGAAACACTTCATTCACCATAGCTTTTAAGGACCTTCAATGATGTCATGACCATGTGATCAGTCACATGGTTTAGGAGGAGACAGGCTGTTTGTGTGATCCTAACCATGTGACTGATCACATGGTCATGACATCATTGAAGGTCCTTAAAAGCTATGGTGAATGGAGTGTTTCTTCTCTGCCTGGTCCTGTCAATCAACAGAGCCTCTAGGAGCAGAGGTAACGCCCCTTGCACCTAGGAGCCTTATTAGCATAAAATAAAATTTCATTTTATATAAAAATGGGGGCACCAGTAAATAAAACAGATATATATTTGGAATCAGGTGACATTAGCACATCTCTAATGTCAGCCTGATTCATACCGAAAAAACTGGTGACAGAAACCCTTTAAAGACATTGCGGGCTTCTTTTTTAAATAGACCCTTGTAGTGTTAAAGTGAAGCAAGCTCCGGATGCGTCATCCAAAGTCACTTTGTTCAACACTTCGGAATAATACTGTATGGAGATTCGTCTCCCTACAGTATTAGAATGTATGGGCTCCGATGAGCCGAAGTTAGTTATTCACAAAGTGGCGCGTGGTTATTCATGAAGTCGCGGTAGTTAATTTTTCAAGTGGAAAACCACTTTAAAACCGAACTCATCTTCGGTTCCGAGGTACCAGTTGGAACGGAAGCCGAGTTCGGTTTCAAGTTTTAAAGTGGTTTTCCACTTGAAAAATTAATTACCGCGACTTCATGAATAACTAACTTCGGCTCATCAGTGCCCATACATTCTAATACTGTACGGAGACAAATCTTTGTACAGTATTATTCTGAAGTTTTGAATGAAATGATTTCGGATGACGCATCCGAAAGTCTCTTAGCTCAACTCTAGACCCTTGCACCATGTTCTACCAGTTGAAAAACTCATATTCACCTGCTCCCCACCACTCCATTCCAGCTCCCATTGCTCCCCTCAGAGGTCTTCTAATCACCATTCTGCAAACTTCTGGATAGAATGGGTCACGTCCGCTGCTGCAGCCAGTGACTGGCCAATGTGGTAGCTGAAGTGGTGTGCCGCTTGGGGACACCTTACCCCTAAGGCCAATCCATTGATTCTATTTAGGACTGCTGGAGATACCCAAATGCTGTTCTCAAATTTTCTTCATCAGCCCCATAGAAATAAATGGCTTGGCAGTGCACATGCTCGACTTACTGCTCCATTCATTAAGGGACACAGGACTCTTATTCTCGTGATCAGTGGGAATCACAGAAGTTGGACCCAAACTTCACAGACACTTATCCCATAGAATAGTTTCTATCTTGGCTAAACCCCTTTAAATTTTATCTGAACCTGAACAAGCCCTTTAAAAAAAAAAAAAAAAAAAAAAAAAAAAAAAAAGGTCCAGGGTAAAAGGTTGCATGTTATTACACAGTGAGAACGTTATTGCCTGGACATAGCTATGTTAATCCAGATTGTTTTGGGTTTGTAAATTCTCTATTGCAGTGGCTCAGACGTGATAAGTGCAGAGCATTTACCGTACTGTTTAGCTGGGTAGAAGGTAAAACACAATGGAGCAGATGTGTGTAATTTGCTGGCAGATGTATGTTCATTATCCCAGCACATCATCCCATGTTGCTTCACCAGGTGGTTAATGATTCTTCTTCATTTTTCCAATTTTCATGTGTCACTGTAAAATGATGGGGTGCTGGGCTGTACAATTTTCTTATAAAATCCTGGAACATGATCTGCTGCCATTTGTATGCATTGTTCAGAGAAGTTTTGTGCTGCATTGGTATAAGGGGCTTTTCTGTGGTCTGGTATTTACTCATGTGTAGGACAAAATGTATTTTTTCTAGTTGAATGTGAGGATTCCTGTCATCTGACGTTCTACTAGTGGTAGGAGGGGTTGGGCCTAGCCCTTTGGTGCACCTCCTCTTTGCAGTTCTGGCCACACCCCATGCTGCACAGAAGCCCTCATTTGCATGATCCCCCGATCACTACAACCGATTTTCCGAACCCTACCAACCCTACCAGACTATATGCCCATTGTAAAGGCTGATCCTGCTGAGAGAGGCTCTTTAAGGTATATAAGGTGCAGCTCACATTACATTTTAGCCCTGCTCTGAGTTTTCAAATTTTTTTTTGAGGTCACAGTGGTGTAGTCCACCATGCTATAGTGCCTTGCAAAATAGACGTACGCCGATACTGTTTTTGCGTATATAATTTTATCTCCCTCCCCCTCCTCCCAGTGTTGGGAAGATAAGAGGAGAGCTTTGTGATGTGTACAACCACATAGATAGATGTCCAGTCCTGTAAGAAAGATTTGGGGTACCAGAAATCCAGAGATGGAAGTCCACAATAGGAAAATATTGAAGATATCTGGTATGTTTTCACTGCTTCACATCATAAGTAACCAGAAGATGTGCTTATATTAATTCTCAAGCAGTTCAACCACTGTAGAAACCTTGAAAATGTACAATTCTGAAGATTAACATATATGCTTAGAGATACTCGAGAGTTCAACCCATGCTCCTGTCTCTTAAAATGTTCCTCAGAGATTCTTGATTTGGAAATCTTGGGAGTTCTCCCAGCTGGCTTCTCCAGACTTAGGTGAGAAGATATTTATGGATTATCATAAAAGCATTCAAGGAAAATTCCAGAGAGGCCTGAGGGAAACACAGAGAAGGCCGTGGCACTCCTGCAGTGCCGCTGCCTTCTCAAACAGGTGATCGGCGGGGGTCCCAGTTGTCGGACCTCCGCCGGTCAGATGCTGAGGATCTATCCAGAGGATAGATCATCAGTTTAAAAGAACTGCAGAACCCCTTTAATTTAACGACTACAACACATTTTACTCATTTTATTATTGTTATTTGAAAGTGCCATTAATTCCATGGTGTTGTACAGCAAGACGGGTTACACATACATAATATAAAAAATACAGATATGATAAACATGAAACCATTAACAGACTGGTACCGAGGGGGAGAGGACCCTGTCTGCGATAGCTTACAGTCTTCAAAGGAAAGTGGGAAGAACACAGCAGGTGAGGGTATAAGCTGCCCATCTGACTTTGTGGTGGCAGCATGCTCATTGTCGGTGGTAGGTTTTCCTGAAGAAGGGTTTTTGGGTTGCTTTTGAAGGTTTGGATGTTGGGGGAGAGTCTGATGTGCTGGGGTAGTGAGTTCCAGAGTAGGGGAGAGGCACGTGAGAAATCCTGGAGACAATTCTGTGAAGAACAGATGAGAAGAGAACAAAGACGGATGTTCTGTGAGGATCGGGAACTATGTGTGGGATTGTATCTGGAAAGCAGGTGAGAGATGACAGGAGGGGACAGGTTGTGGACGGCCTTATATTTAGTTGTTCGTATTTTAAACTGAATTCTCTGGCTAATGGGGAGCAAGTGAAAGGACTGGTAGAGGAGAAACAAGGGGAGAGGTGGATTAACTGGGTGCGAGAGTGCTAGATAGGAGGTCACAGACAG
Organism: Rhinella marina; assembly: GCA_900303285.1. Classification (NCBI taxonomy): domain Eukaryota; kingdom Metazoa; phylum Chordata; class Amphibia; order Anura; family Bufonidae; genus Rhinella; species Rhinella marina. Next base: position 115,533 of record ONZH01013825.1, read on the forward strand.
AGTGGGATGTTGTGGTAAGAGATGAGGGCGTGCACTAGCATTTTAGCTGACGCTGAGGTACCAGCCAATACAAGAGATGTTCTTGAGTTGAAAACATCAGGTGGAGTTGAGGGTTTGGATGTGTGGTTTGAAGGATTGGATCAAATGTTATCCCCAGTCGGTGGACCTGTGAGACTGGAGAAAGCGTTGGGCTCATAATTGTAATGGATAGTTCTAGTAGGAGGGCTGAGTGACAGGGTGGAAATATGATGAATTCTGTTTTCTCCATGTTGAGAAGGGGGAGGAGATAAATAAATATATAACTGATAGAGATTCTGGGATTCTGGATAGCAGGGAAGTGGTATCTGGGCCAGAGAGGTAGATTTGTGTGTCATCAGCATACAATGAGCTGTCCCAGGCCAAATGAATAAATAGAGAAAAGTAGGGGACCCAGGACAGAGCCTTGAGGGACACCAACAGAGAGAGGGTGTGATGAGGTGGTGGTGTAAGATTGGGAAATGCTGAAAGTTTTGTTGGTGAGGTACGATGATATCCAAGAGAGACCCACATCTTTGTCTTAGTTCTATGCATCATGAAGGAGCCAAATGAGAGGTAATTGAGCAATATTTTTCATTTTGTATGAACTTGAACCAGGAATCCTGAGGCCTGGGCGTCATCTTGGTCATTCTGATAAGGACTCAGAAGCCCTGTTATAGATTATAGCAGGTCAGAAGAGTCCCTGATTCTCAGGTAGACAATGAACCAGTTTCCAAGTCTCACACATCTTGCACCACTATTTCATATAAAATCTTCATCCTCTATGAGCCAAAAAGGAGAGTCTCCCCACAGAAGTAGTTCACACTGGAGGACATGTAAATGCTCGCCCTGTAATACTATCCTGTCTCTGTAGCGGACATGGCTGGGGTTGACAACAGCCAGATTTACTGCTTCATAGAAAAAGGTATAATCTGAAATGTTTTGCATTTATAGGATCACTGATTTCTATGCTCCATGCATGATTTTATGGATGGCTGAAAAGCAGCCTGTGAATGGACACTGGATCTGTTGATTTCATTGTATCTGGGGAATTCTATCTTGAAGTGTTTGATAAGGTCATGCCGGCTTTTTCCTGCATTATGTAACCAGGAACCTGTTATTTAGGTGGAGATGCCTCCTGCAGATCTTGGTCCAAGTTCTGCATTAAACCAGACCCTTGCTCTTCTGCGTGAAGTTCTCGTCTCTCACGACTCTTCAGTTGTTCCCCTCGATGCCAGACAAGCTGACTTTGTGCAGGTATGAGAGTCTTACACATATATTACCTCTGTCATTATGGGGTTTTCAGCTAATCTGTTGATAGAAGATACATTTTCTATGTGGCAAACCCCTGTTAATCAATGCAAGTTCATAGGGGTTGGGGCAGTTATACAAAAAGATCAGCTGGATGAGCAGTACATGTGATGATATCACTGGTGTGGGTGCATTCAGACTGCTTGACCATTTTCTGGATTATAGGACTGTGACATGGAGCTATGTAGTAATACAAGAGCAGTATTGAATCCCTGTGTTTGTTTAGACCATCTCTATTCCGATGGACAAGGGCCACCATGCTCCAGTGTCATTGGAAAGAATGGGCTTCTTCAGGAAGGATAACCTGATGTTCTATACTCTGTGTCCTGCTCTCCCTCTTAGGTCCTGTCCTGTGTCCTGGATCCATTGCTACAGATGTGTACGGTCTCTGCCAGTAATTTAGGGACAGCTGACATGGCCACATACATGGTCAATTGTCTGTATGTGATGAAGACCACGTTGGCTCTTTTTGAGTTTACGGACAAGCGCCTTGAGATGCTGCAATTCCAGGCAAGTGTGTCTCCAGGGTTTACTCCCATTGATAATATTGCACAGTACATGTGATACTACTGAAAATTGTTTATTTCAATGGAGAGAAGAGAACGCTTTTTACCAGACCTGACAGTGGCTTATATCCTGCTGGTGAAAGGATCTGGCATGTTGAACTCTAGCCTGCTCATTGCTTCTAGTCACCCCTTACCTACAGCCTCTGCAGGGGTAATGACACTGCAGGCATTCAGATGTAATACAAGCAGGGGAGCACCTAGCCTTTCCGCTGCCTGAGGTGAAAACTGAAACGGCGCCCCCTCCACCCATGTACCAATTTCTTAAGCTAACCCTTTTGCTACAATGAAATCTCTCATTGCCCATGGCCTTTTTCGCTGCCCCCCTCTTGCCCCTACCTGGTGCTGCCTGATGCGATCGCCTCACCTGACCTCATTGGTGGTGCACCCCTGAATACAAGACCAGATCAGGTATGCCAGAACTGGAGCTGCTCTCACGGAGCGTCCCATACAACCCCTTTAAGGGCAAATAATAATTTTCCCCCTTACACTTTCATAGATTGATGCTCATTTGGACACTCTAATTAACGAACAAGCCTCTTATGTGTTGACCAGAGCTGGATTAAGTCCAATATACAGTTGTCTGCAGCAACACAAGCCAGAGCAGGTAAGAAATGTATACTATCATATATTAAAATCATGTGACAAAAATTCTATGGCCAATATAAAGTAAACACCAGATGATGATTAATTTCAACCATCAAAAAGTATTACATCGTATGAGCTAAAATGTTACTCTCCGTGCACTTGTGTTGTCCTCTTGTGTCTGGGTAAAAAAAATGTTTTCACCCATTTCTTAGTTAAATCTTTTTTCCAGACTTCCGACTTTCTATGAAAGTTCACATTGCAGTTATTACCCAGTTCCCCAATTACCGTATTTTTCGCTTTATAAGACGCACTTTTTTTCCCCCCAAAGTGGGGGAAAAAAGTCACTGCGTCTTATAAAGCGAATGTGCCTCAAATCAAGATGGCCGGCCCTATTGCAGGACAGCAGGAGCCTACTCCTGAGCGGGCTTACTTAAGTGTGGGGCGAGCAGCGGCAGTAGTTAATCATACAGTGATGCTGAATTCTGCCACCCGGCACGTCCTTACCACAGATCTGACTGCCGGGTCCGCGCCATACCAGAGGAGGAGGAGAAGAGAGGAGAGCAGTTCTTCTCCTCTGCATTGCCGCTCGCATATATGTAACGCTGATTGGAGGTGTGCGCCGGCGGGAGTTACTGCTGCTCCCTGTCTCCACCAATCAGCTTACTCCCTCCCACTGCCGTACCATGAGCGCCGCCGTTACAGAGCGCTCCTGCTGTGAGAGACAAATAGACAGAGTTTTACTGGCCCTCTGTCTCCCTGTGCTATTTCCTGGCCTGTCACCTGAAGGTGAGTGACAGCTTATGGGCCGGTCTACTCTGCAGTACATGGGTGCATTCCTATGAATGAGGGAGGTTATAGTCATATTTAACATAAACACAGGCCAACAATGGTACAGTCCCTGGACAGTGTTTATATTTCATGTGACTATAACCCTCCTCATCCTTAACAATACACCAATGTACTGCAGTTCATGGCTGAATTCTTTAGGATGATGGGTGTTATAGTCTCATAACAGTGCATCATCCACAAATTCGCCATAACAGTACATCATTCAATGATCCCCTATAACAGTGCTTCATCCACAGACCCCCTATAGCAGTGCGTCATCCACAGACCCCCCCTATAGCAGTGCGTCATCCACAGACCCCCCCCATAGCAGTGCGTCATCCACAGACCCCCCCTATAGCAGTGCGTCATCCACAGACCCCCCCCATAGCAGTGCGTCATCCACAGACCCCCCTATAGCAGTGCGTCATCCACAGATCCCGCCATAACAGTGTCCTCCACAGATCCCCCATAAGTGTCCTCCACAGACCCCCCCATAACAGTGTCCTCCACAGACCCCCAAGTTCCCCCACAGACCCCCATAACAGTGTCCTCCACAGACCCCCCATAACAGTGTCCTCCACAGACCCCCATAACAGTGTCCTCCACAGACCCCCCATAACAGTGTCCTCCACAGACCCCCCATAACAGTGTCCTCCACAGACCCCCCATAACAGTGTCCTCCACAGACCCCCCATAACAGTGTCCTCCACAGACCCCCCATAACAGTGTCCTCCACAGACCCCCCATAACAGTGTCCTCCACAGACCCCCCATAACAGTGTCCTCCACAGACCCCCCATAAACAGTGTCCTCCACAGACCCCCCATAACAGTGTCCTCCACAGACCCCCCATAACAGTGTCCTCCACAGACCCCCATAACAGTGTGTCCTCCACAGACCCCCCATAACAGTGTCCTCCACAGACCCCCCATAACAGTGTCCTCCACAGACCCCCATAACAGTGTCCTCCACAGACCCCCCCATAACAGTGTCCTCCACAGACCCCCCATAAACAGTGTCCTCCACAGACCCCCATAACAGTGTCCCTCCAAGACCCCCCATAACAGTGTCCTCCACAGACCCCCATAACAGTGTCCTCCACAGACCCCCATAACAGTGTCCTCCACAGACCCCCCATAACAGTGTCCTCCACAGACCCCCCAAACAGTGTCCTCCACAGACCCCCCATAACAGTGTCCTCCACAGACCCCCCATACACAGTGTCCTCCACAGACCCCCCATAAACAGTGTCCTCCACAGACCCCCAAACAGTGTCCTCCACAGACCCCCCATACATGTCCTCCACAGACCCCCCATAACAGTGTCCTCCACAGACCCCCCATAACAGTGTCCTCCACAGACCCCCCATAACAGTGTCCTCCACAGACCCCCCCATAACAGTGTCCTCCACAGACCCCCCATAACAGTGTCCTCCACAGACCCCCCATAACAGTGTCCTCCACAGACCCCCCATAACAGTGTCCTCCACAGACCCCCCATAACAGTGTCCTCCACAGACCCCCCATAACAGTGTCCTCCACAGACCCCCCATAACAGTGTCCTCCACAGACCCCCATAACCAGTGTCCTCCACAGACCCCCCATAACAGTGTCCTCCACAGACCCCATAACAGTGAAAGTGTCTCCACAGACCCCCCATAAGTGTCCTCCACAGACCCCCCATAACCAGTGTTCTCCACAGACCCCCCATAACAGTGTCCCTCACAGACCCCCCCATAACAGTGTCCTCCACAGACCCCCCCATAACAGTGTTCCTCCACAGACCCCCCATAACCAGTGTCCTCCACAGACCCCCCCATAACAGTGTCCTCCACAGACCCCCATAAACAGTGTCCTCCACAGACCCCCCATAACAGTGTCCTCCACAGACCCCCCTAACAGTGTCCTCCACAGACCCCCAAACAGTGTCCTCCACAGACCCCCCATAACAGTGTCCTCCACAGACCCCCCATAACAGTGTCCTCCACAGACCCCCCATAACAGTGTCCTCCACAGACCCATAAACAGTGTCCTCCACAGACCCCCATAACAGTGTCCTCCACAGACCCCCCATAACAGTGTCCTCCACAGACCCCCCATAACAGTGTCCTCCAGACCCCCCATACACGTGTCCTCCACAGATCCCCCATAACAGTGTCCTCCACAGATCCCCCATAACAGTGTCCTCCACAGACCCCCATAACAGTGTCCTCCACAGACCCCCCATAACAGTGTCCTCCACAGACCCCCCATACAGTGTCCTCCACAGACCCCCATAACAGTGTCCTCCACAGATCCCCCATAACAGTGTCCTCCACAGATCCCCCATAACAGTGTCCTCCACAGATCCCCATAACAGTGTCCTCCACAGATCCCCCATAACAGTGTCCTCCACAGATCCCCATAACAGTGTCCTCCACAGATCCCCCATAACAGTGTCCTCCCACAGATCCCCCCATAACAGTGTCCTCCACAGATCCCCATAACAGTGTCCTCCACAGTCCCCCATCAGTGTCCTCCACAGATCCCCCATAACAGTGTCCTCCACAGATCCCCCATAACAGTGTCCTCCACAGATCCCCCATAACAGTGTCCTCCACAGATCCCCCATAACAGTGTCATCCACAGATCCCCCATTAGTTCAAAACCCACCAAAAGCACATAATTTGGTTCAAAGTATTTTTTTCTTATCTTCCTCCTCAAAAACCTAGGTGCGTCTTATCATCAGGTGCGTCTTATAAAGCGAAAAATACGGTATACCGAACGTCAAATTTTTCCATTTATCTAGAGATATGCAAATAACTGCAATTTGTCAAATTAGATGTACAGACTCACATTTACTATTGTGGTTGAGCCTGAATTCTGCCATGATTTGTAGCATAATTTGGCACATTTTTGATGCAATTTGAAGCATTTTATTGTAGGTATATTTATGGATTAATTACCGTAAGTGAAAAAGAATAATCCACTGCACTTTGCCTGCCTTGGAGGTGTGGTTTTGCTGGAAAGGGTGTGGCTTCATGGGAAAGGGGTGTGGTTTATGATGCGTCATTTTGGCACAAAATGCCATTGCAAGGTAAGCCTACCAATAGGTGATGTTGACGGTCCGAAGGTGCGCCAGATTTATCATCCAGCACCAGCCACTGCGATAAATCTGGCGGATCATTACGCTGCAGAGTTCAACTCACCAAAGCATTCGTGCACAGAGGAAATCCCAGACCGGCCACAGAATAAATGCATCAACCAGGAAAAATAAAACAAAAAAATCTCCAGCACGTCTTAAAAATCATGATCTTTTATTTGGCCATGACTAAGAACATACATTTTGTTTTTTGAAATGCGTAAGTGTCTGTAATCCTGCAATGATTTTCAGAATGTGATAATAAAGGTTCAAGATTTTTAAAATGTGCTGGAGACTTTTTTTCCTGGTGCATCTTTACATTGTCTGAGGTCCCTTTCACTCGACCTTATTTTTGAGGATTGAACGTGGACCCATTCATTTCAATGGGGCTGCAAAAAATGCGGACAGTGCACCATGTGCTGCCGCATCCATATGTCCATTTCACACCCCCGCAAAGAAGACAGAACATGTCCCATTCTTTTCCATCTTGCAGACAGTGATAGGCATTGTTACAAAGTGTCCGCAACAAAGGCGTCATCCGTATTTTTTGCGGATCCACGTTTTGTGTACTACAAAATGCGTACGGTCGTGTGAATGCACCCCGTTAAACAGGTCTAGTAAATCTGTGCCTCAGAGGTCTAGGAAGTAGGGGGCACCTTAATAAGAACTGTAATTTTGTTCCTACTGTATATACAGTACTGTGCAAAAGTTTTAGGCACGTGTGGGTTTTTCAAGATGGTTTACTGAGGATAGGTTATTAGTATCTTATCGGTGGGAGTCCGACACTTGGCCCCCCTGCCAATAAGCTGTTTAAGAAGCCAGCGGCACTCATTAATGTACTGCTGTCCAGCCCTTCTGTGAACAGACTAGCTTCTAATACAGCCAAATATTTTCAAAATTTGGTTCATCAGTCCAGAGCGCCATTTTTCTGCACCCCAGTTCCTGCATAGTTGAGTCATTTGGCCATGTTTCCACATTGAAGATGTGGATTTTTGACTACAGTTTTTACATTTATCACTGACAAAATCTGATATTGTTAAGGTAAATATCTGCATTACCAATTCACTGAAAAAATTTAAAACCCTATAAAACGTGACTTTTACTATATCACAATTAAAATATTCCCACACTTTGAAAGAAAAAAAGGATATAAAAAAATAATAAAATGAACACAGGTTATCAACCGCATAGATATTATATCATTAACCGCCACATGTGTGGCCACTCACGGTTCAGTGGATCAAGGGTTGGATGGAAGAGGTAGGCTTGTTGTCAAACAGATCACCGGGTGCTGCAGCAATTCCTCACCGGTTCCTGAATTCCCAGTTCACGCTTTCAGGCAAAGGGAGCTGTCCCTACTTGGACTATCTTCTCCCTGCCTAAAAGCGGAGTAATCGCCCCGAAAGGGGCGGCCCCACTTATCGGTGGCTGAACCCTAGGGGCTAAATTTCCCTACCTCGCCAGGGTTCCCATCTGCTTGGTTTGCCTGTGTTAAGTATAGTAGTCTCAACGCGTTTCCCTTAATCAGATGAGTGGTTCATCAGGAGACTCAATAGTAAAAGGCTTCATAGCCATAGCCATGTGGCCAGGAGATGATCAGTGCTGCCCACAGCTGGCCACATGGCTATGGCTATGAAGCCTTTTACTATTGAGTCTCCTGATGAACCACTCATCTGATTAAAGGAAACGCGTTGAGACTACTATACTTAACACAGGCAAACCAAGCAGATGGGAACCCTGGCGAGGTAGGGAAATTTAGCCCCTAGGGTTCAGCCACCGATAAGTGGGGCCGCCCCTTTCGGGGCGATTACTCCGCTTTTAGGCAGGGAGAAGATAGTCCAAGTAGGGACAGCTCCCTTTGCCTGAAAGCGTGAACTGGGAATTCAGGAACCGCTGAGGAATTGCTGCAGCACCCGGTGATCTGTTTGACAACAAGCCTACCTCTTCCATCCAACCCTTGATTCACTGAACCGTGAGTGGCCACACATGTGGCGGTTAATGATATAATATCTATGCGGTTGATAACCTGTGTTCATTTTATTATTTTTTTATATCCTTTTTTTCTTTCAAAGTGTGGGAATATTTTAATTGTGATATAGTAAAAGTTACGTTTTGGTGATTTGATAATACAGTTTTTCCGTGTAAGCTTCTTCGACCAGTAGATGTGCGTCCCACTAGTTTCTGCCAGTTCAGAGCTAATGGCACTGCTGGACATCTTCCAATTTCAAAGGGAAGTAAGCATGATGTATTTTTCATCTGCTGGGCTGGCAATTCAGCAAATAGATTTGGGGATTTAATTAGATTTCTTTTTCTTCATTCACTTTTCAGTTAGTTAATAAAAATAATTAACTCTATCCTTTGAAAGTTTTCTTACTGTGCAGTCGCACCAGTTTTTCCACTTGCTTTAAACTTTTGCACAGTAAAATATATATATATACACTCTGTCTGATTATTTTTTAATTAATTGTTTATTTTATTTAATACTATTCAATACATTTTATTCACTTGTAGGGACCACTGTCAAACTTGCCTAGTATGGATGCAGTTTCACTGAAGGCTGCAATGGTATGGCACATGTTAATATTTTGTTACTAAAATATGTCTTCAGTTTCTTGTGAAACATCACAATGAAAAATCTGCTTGCCCCACTGTTTTTAATGTTCATTGACCGGGGGAGGGGGCCAGACAGCGGTATTTGCTTTTTGAAAAGAGTGCTGGGCCTAAGGATGTTGTTGTCCTACTGCTGACAGGGCAGAGAGGGGTGGCTCCTGCTCCAACCATTTGTCTTACAGCCAGACACTGGACAGTGAGGAGAAGGAGGAGAAAGGGTGATATGATATCCCCTGGGGCACATAGAGAACGTTTTTTTTTTCCCTCTCAGTTTTAAACTGTAATATGAAATACATTTTTTAAAAAGTTTACTGGGCTGTTTCAACATGTTATTTTTATTACATCAAGCCTGATGAACGCATCAATACATCATACAGCATTTATTTATTTTATGCACTTATATAGCGCTACTATATTCTGCAGCGTTTTACAGACATTAGCATCCAACTGTCCCCAATGGGGCTGACAATCTAAGTTCCCTATCAGGATGTCTTTGGAGTGTGGGAAGAAAACCGGAGAACCCAGAGGAAACCCACACAAACACGGGGAGAACATACAAACTCCATGCAGATGTTGTCCTTGGTCGGTATCGAATCCAGGACCTTAGCACTGCAAGCCACCATGCTGTATGAGGAGCAGACAGTAAAGGTTTGGTTGGTGAGGTACAGTATGAGGAGCAGACAGTAAACGTTTGGTTGGTGAGGTACAGTATGAAGAGACAGTAAAGGTTTGGTTGGTGAGGTACAGTATGAAGAGACAGTAAAGGTTTGGTTGGTGAGGTACAGTATGAGGAGCAGACAGTAAACGTTTGGTTGGTGTGGTACAGTATGAAGAGACAGTAAAGGTTTGGTTGGTGAGGTACAGTATGAGGAGGCAGACAGTAAAGGTTTGGGTGGTGAGGTACAGTATGAGGAGCAGACAGTAAACGTTTGGTTGGTGTGGTACAGTATGAGGAGCAGACAGTAAAGGTTTAGTTGGTGTGGTACAGTATGAGGAGCAGACAGTAAAGGTTTGGGTGGTGAGGTACAGTATGAGGAGCAGACAGTAAAGGTTTGGGTGGTGAGGTACAGTATGAGGAGCAGACAGTAAAGGTTTGGTTGGTGTGGTACAGTATGAAGAGACAGTAAAGGTTTGGTGAGGTACAGTATGAGGAGCAGACAGTAAAGGTTTGGTTGGTGAGGTACAGTATGAGGAGCAGACATTAAAGGTTTAGTTGGTGTGGTACAGTATGAGGAGCAGACAGTAAAGGTTTGGGTGGTGAGGTACAGTATGAGGAGCAGACAGTAAAGGTTTGGGTGGTGAGGTACAGTATGAGGAGCAGACAGTAAAGGTTTGGGTGGTGAGGTACAGTATGAGGAGCAGACAGTAAAGGTTTGGTTGGTGTGGTACAGTATGAAGAGACAGTAAAGGTTTGGTGAGGTACAGTATGAGGAGCAGACAGTAAAGGTTTGGTTGGTGAGGTACAGTATGAGGAGCAGACATTAAAGGTTTAGTTGGTGTGGTACAGTATGAGGAGCAGACAGTAAAGGTTTGGGTGGTGAGGTACAGTATGAGGAGCAGACAGTAAAGGTTTGGGTGGTGAGGTACAGTATGAGGAGCAGACAGTAAGGTTTGGTTGGTGTGGTACAGTATGAAGAGACAGTAAAGGTTTGGTGAGGTACAGTATGAGGAGCAGACAGTAAAGGTTTGGTTGGTGAGGTACAGTATGAGGAGCAGACAGTAAAGGTTTGGTTGGTGTGGTACAGTATGAAGAGACAGTAAAGGTTTGGTTGGTGAGGTACAGTATGAGGAGCAGACAGTAAAGTTTGGTTGGTGTGGTACAGTATGAAGAGACAGTAACGTTTTGGTTGGTGAGGTACAGTATGAGGAGCAGACAGTAAAGGTTTGGGTGGTGAGGTACAGTATGAGGAGCAGACAGTAAAGGTTTGGTTGGTGTGGTACAGTATGAAGAGACAGTAAAGGTTTGGTTGGTGAGGTACAGTATGAGGAGCAGACAGTAAAGGTTTGGGTGGTGAGGTACAGTATGAGGAGCAGACAGTAAAGGTTTGGTTGGTGTGGTACAGTATGAGGAGCAGACAGTAAAGGTTTGGTTGGTGTGGTACAGTATGAAGAGACAGTAAAGGTTTGCTTGGTGAGGAGACAGTAAAGGTTTGGTTGGTGAGGTATAGTATAATGAAGAGACAGTAAAGGTTTGATTGGTGAGGTACAGTATGAGAAGACAGTAAAGATTTGGTTGGTGGGGTACAGTATAAGGAGGAGACTGCAAAAGTTTGGTTGGTGAGATACAGTATGCGGAGGAGACAGTAAATGGTTGGTGAGGTATGAGGAGATCCAGGACAGGCCAAGTCTGTGATGTCATGGGATAAGAAAGTTGGTAGCAGGAGTAGTAGAAAGGTGAGTGATAAGGTGTAATTGAATTATGTCTCGTGCGCATGTGATGAGTTGCGATTTGGAGAGTAGGGTGAAAAGCTTCTCATCAGTAATGGAGAAGAACCGCTACACTGTGCGGTTATGTAGACGGGGACTGTCTCTGGAGTTGTCGACCTTGTGTTTTAAAATACGAGGCAAAGTCCTCAGCTGCTTTTCTGTGTAACTTTACTGTGATAGCATGTATAGAAGCTGGGTGTGTTCATGCTGGGGTGCATTTTATTTAGTAACCAACACGTAATTATATGTTTACCAGGATATAAACAGCTCATTACATGCCCATCAGCCAATACTGATACACTTCTTCACCTCTGCCCCTTCCACTCCTTCCTCTGCACGTACAAATGTAATGCTCTGGCTCTTCAGGCTCCGGCTCTAAATGGAAGCTGTCTACAGTGGCCCTGACATGGCTGGAGTGTGACATAAATAGTGTCTAGACGCTGGAGCTGCTGGTGGTGCCAGTTCAATATGTAGTCCCTGTAGTGGTAACCACTAACCCTCTTGTCTGCTGTGTGTCGCTGTATAATTATTGCTAATTACTGCAGTAACAAGACCTGGGGGGGAAGGGGTGGCAATAAAAATACTCTAACAGGGACTTGTTTTTCTACTGTTTTTTCATTCCACATCTTAGTTGTATTGATTAGGTGTTCCAGAAATACACTGAGTTATGTTTTGTGCATAGCTTAAAGGGGCTGTTCAGTTCTCTCATGTTAATTACCTATCCCCAGGCTAGAGGATCAACTCCTTGTCGCACTCTCCTTCAATGTTGAAAGTAGGGTTCCCACCCCGTCATCGATGAATAAATAAATTTCAGCATGCAAGATTCGATGAGATCAATGGTGTCTTTTTATTTATCAGCGGCTGTTACATGACGTTTTGGCCAAAACCGGCCTTCTTCAGACTAATGGTGCTTCAGAGAAAGAGGAAGTGTGGAGGACGAGCGCTGTAGGGAACAGCCTGTGTAGCTACATGCTATGGAGAAGTCACCATCGATCTCATCGAATCTTGTATGCTGAAGTTTATTTATTCACTATCCACAGGATGGGTCATCAATATCAAATCGGCAGGGGCCTGACACCCGGCAGCCCAGCAGATTAGCTGTTTGAAGAGAATGCAGCGCTCGTACTAGTCCTGCAATTTGCATTTTCATACTTTTCAAAAAACTTTTGATATGTCAAAGTTTAGATTGATGGTGGACCCTCAGCAGTCCCTAGAACGAGGGGAGACAAGTCCGCTCTCTCCTCTCTCTGCATGAGGCAGGTTCCATAGAAGTCTATGTGACCGTCTTGATTCTGCCCTCAGCAGCGAGGAGAGGGAGCGTGCTATGCACATGCTTCTCTCCCCTCGTTCTAGGGATTGGTGGGGGTCTCAGCTCTCAGATGCCCATCGATCTGAACTTTTTATATGTCACTATGACATATCGAAAGTTTTTGGAAATGCTAATGTTAAAAAATTTCCTCCATTTTTCCATATAGCATGGCTGCTGCAGTGCAAGTGCACGGTTGTATGTCATGTACATTTACTGTCTTGTCTTTAGGTTCAGTTTGACCGGTATCTGGCGGCTCCAGACAATCTGCAAATGCCACAGCTGAATTTCTTCCTAAGTGCCGCAGTGAAGTAAGTGACATTTTAATCTAATTTATAAGTTAAAGGGAACCTGTCATCTCCAAAACACCCCCTGAACTAGAGTAAGCCGTGTATAGTGTAAGTGATGCTGAATCCGAATATGTAAGTTTTATCTTCATACTCGCTTCCATTCCGACGCTGTGCTCCCACAAACCTGCTGTAAAATGCATTGAGAGGACTCTTCTTCGAGTCTTCTCCATTATGTGAGTGAGCACTGGAGTCCACTGAGTACATTTTACTGCTGGTGTGTGGGAGCACAGCGTCAGAATAGAAGTGAGTATGAAGATAAAACTTACATATTTGGATTCAGCATCACTTACACTATACACCGCTTACTCTAGTTCAGGGGGTGTTTCGGAGATGACAGGTTCCCTTTAAAGAGAGCCTACCATGGAGTCAGAGCTTTTTACATGAGGGCATTTATCACACTGAGCGCTAAAAAATAAAGTATAAAAGCAGTCCCTGAACTCCCCCTGAATTTGGGGAGGACGTGAAGAAGTCCATGCAATACTTATAACAGCACAATAATTTCATCTTAGACATTTCTTGAATGGCACCTTTAGAAGAAAATATATCTGAATTAAATTTGGTTTCTGAAAATAAATTCTTCTGGAAATTGGAATTTCAGGTCTGTCTTGAAATGGTAGTCCCATCCTATAGCATATTACTAGGATATGCCCTAACACAGTCTTCCTCAATGCCAGTCCTCAGGGCCCACCTGGCGGCCATGATTTCAGACTATCCCATAATAATGCATTAACACTAATTATATTGCCTAAGGAAATCCTGAAAACATGACCGGCAGGTGGGTCCTGAGGATTGGAGTTGAGGAAGTATTAACATTATCCATAAAGTCCTCCTTTCAGAATGGGATAAAGTTGTTATTGAGCACACATCTATAAAATGTGGTGATAAACAGTGGTGTACTCATCATGGATACATATGACGCGACTGCTATAGGGTGCTCCTCTTCCCAGCATAAACTGCATTTTCCTGCAGCTACCACTAAGGGAGCGCGAAACTTAGAAATTTTTCAGTTCAGTGGCAACTGCATATGTTCCTATGCACTAAGCTCCCCCTAGTGGTGGCTGTCAGTAGCCAGTTTTATCACGTGCTATACAAAGGGAAGTAGAGGATTTAGAATTTAGTATTGGTAGAATTATCAATGTATTTTGCGTATAGTATGATGTAAATCCAGTGAGAAATAATAATGAACAGCATATTTATAATGCACTGGTTCCACTTTTTCTAACAGTAGTCAGGTGAAGTGCAGCATGATTTTTTTTTTCTTTAAAGAGGACCTTTCACCGCTCCTGACATGCCTGTTTTTAATAGCTTTATGTATTCCCCATGTAATAACAATCCTGGATTATCTATTCTTATGTCTCTATGTTTTGCCATTCTTTTATTATTTCTACTAGAAGTTATGAATGAATTGCTAGCAGTCTGCAGTAAGAGTACAGGGGGGTGGTAACCAGTTTGGGGTGTGTCCCTGCACAATCTGAAAATGGCAGCACTGATTGGCTAGAGTGAGTCTGTGCAGGTTCACACCCCCAACTGGTTACCTCCCTTCTGTACCCTTACTGCAGACTGCTAGCAATTCATTCATAACTTCTTGTAGAAATAATAAAGGAATGGCACAAGATACAGACATAAGAATAGATGCTCCAGAATTGTTATTACATGGGAGATGCATGAAGCTAATAAAACAGATATGTCAGGAGCGGTGAAAGGTCCTCTTTAAATTCCTACACTTAATACAAAATTGCAAATTCAGCAGAAATCTCAGAGCAGAAAGGTGTACACGTTTGTACACCTCTCATCTCACAAACATTCATTTTTGCATGATATCTGTGTACGTCCTGGCAAATATAGGTTCATGTCATGTTATATCTTCAATATGAGGGAATGTGTAGTTAAGGAAGAAAACAGTGTTCTCTGCATGTGACTGTTCCTGATCACTATTATCGGGTTAAAAGAAAAAAAGAGAGATTTTCAAGTAATAATTAGTATCAGAAATATTACTTTTTGAAATCTGAGCTTGTAAAGGCAGCGCTATAGTCCATGTGCACACCCTACCTAAAATGTTTTTTCCATTAGGGAATCCCTTTAAACCACATGGATGTCATTAATGGGGGTGCTTCTGCTGCAGCAAGGAGTTGGGCTCACTCCGAAGGTCTCTGACACGGTATTAAGTGGTTGCCCTTTCATGTAAATGGGTGTCTTTTAGTAATAGATTTGCCTGACGTGGACCGGCA
Organism: Rhinella marina; assembly: GCA_900303285.1. Taxonomy (NCBI): domain Eukaryota; kingdom Metazoa; phylum Chordata; class Amphibia; order Anura; family Bufonidae; genus Rhinella; species Rhinella marina. Next base: position 130,878 of record ONZH01013825.1, read on the forward strand.
GCTTCCTTGGCAGAAAAGCTGATTGGGGTTTCAGCCGCTGGTTCCTCCATGGGTACACATTTAGGAAAGGGGACATTTGCTATTGTGCTGTGGTGATTCTTTCCATAATGTATTAAAGGCTATGTACACCTTTGGAGGCAATTTTTGGTTATGATTGCATTTCACTCATCTTTAGATAAAAATCATATTTTTAATTGGCTTTTTATTAAAAATATTGAGCCGTTCTGTCACAAAGGGTTAACGTTTTTTCTAACTGTGTGACTGGTACCTCACTTTTTTACTTTGTGCAGGTCATCTAATAACCCTTATCTGTAAACTACTAAGAGGTCATAAACACTTATTTAAGCCACATTCTTATCAGTAAGATAAGTGTTTATAATGTCAGAGAGCAGAGATAAGGAGTTCATCTGCTCCCCAAGTGGCGGGAAAGACAGAAAATCCACAGGCTGCTACTAGAGCATCTCAGCTATGTACACAAAAATTTAAAAAATGATTTTTAGCTCAAAATAAGTACAATGCAATAATAAAAAAAATTGTCCCCAAGGGTGTACATAGCCTATAAGACAAAACGCACAGTCCCCTGCCGGCACCTATCAATTTTTTTTAGATAAGTGCTGTTGAAAGTTGAGGGTAGAAGTCCTAGAATCATGTACAGATCTGGGCTCCTGTGAACAAGGCAGACATAGCAGAGCTGGAGAGGGTTCAGAGGAGGACAACTAAAGTCATAACTGGAATGGGTGGAATACAGGACCCAGAAAGATTATCAAAATTAGGGTTATTCACTTTAGAAAAAAGACGACTGAGGGGAGATCTAATAATAATGTATAAATATATCAGAGGTCAGTACAGAGATCTCTCCCATCATCTATTTATCCCCGGGACTGTGACTGTGACGAGGGGACATCCTCTGCGTCTGGAGGAAAGAAGGTTTGTACATAAATATAGAATAGGATTCTTTACGGTAAGAGCAGTGAGACTATGGAACTCTCTGCCTGAGGAGGTGGTGATGGTAAGTTCACTAAAATAGTTCAAGAGGGGCCTGGATGTATTTCTGGAGGGTAACAATATTATAGGTTATAGTTACTAGAGATGGGTCGTTGATCCAGGGAGTAATTCTGATTGCCTGATTGGAGTCGAGAAGGAATTTTTTCCCCTAAAGTAAGGAAAATTGGCTTCTACCTCACAGGGGATTTTTTGCCTTCCTCTAGATCAACTTGTAGGAAAACAGGCCGAACTGGATGGACAGATGTCTTTTTTCGGCCTTATGTTACTATGTAGATGTAGTAGCGTTAGGACTCAAATTTCTTAACTCATCGTAATATGCTGTAACAAAAGCCATTGAAAAGCATTGAAAGGTGTCGGCTTAATACAACTAGTTTAGTTAACGCATCTAGTTAAGCAAGTGGTAACTATACTACATCTCTATTATTTAAGGGAATGTGTCATCAGAAAATGACCTGTTTAAATTACTTTACTCCATAACTTCAGGGTATCCAGCACCGGATACCTTGCTGGCTTACATTTAGACCATTTTCTACGCCTAAAACCTGACGTGAGCGGGGAAAAGTCGCAGATGACGGCGCAAATAACCTTTGCCAAATAAAAGCGTATTTCTGATCGTAAATGACCCCCATTGTTTTAGAATTTTTGGTGATTTTTGTTTTCATTTTCTATGTTATTATCTCTGATGAAAAAACCCTAAATTGTGCAGTTTTTCACATGCAGGATTACTATGACCGCTATCACCTCTGTATAGATAACACAGGATCCATCATTCACAATAGGTGATATCACAGCTTATCTCCTCCCTCCTGACCTCTGCATCGGTCACAGAGCACGCCTAGAAAACACTCTCATAGGAGTCAATGAGTCCCCTCCTGACCATTGTGTCTATGGCTCATGTGGCTACTCTCAAAGAACCGGAAGTCTTGACGTATTTTAGGGCCTAGTGGCCAGTGTGAAAACGGAATGATTTTAGCATTTTGTAGATAGGAATATAGAAAAAAAAAATAATCGTCAAAAATTCTAAAAAAAAAAAAAGTTTAGTATAAAAACGTGATTTAAACAATAGGTCATTTTCTGATGAAATACCTGCTTTGAATCAAATCTGTCACCATTTTGCAGAGACGCATTTTGCAGAGACCCATAGCCTTGGTTCACCTGATTAAACGTCTGTTTTTCTTTTGTTGATCCAAGCCTCCATTCCCGCGTTATGACTCTTTCTCTTAATATACAAATTAGGCCTTGGGTGCAACAAGGGTGTCACCATTGCTCTTGCTGCACCTAAGCTCAATTCATTTCTGTCACCAGCCCCTTCCTTGCTGCTTTCTGACTGTCTGTCCCTGTCAATGAAAGCAGCTAGAAAGGGGCTGACCACAGAAAGGAGTGGAGCTTAGATGCAACAAGAGCAATGGTGACACCCTCATTGCACCAAAGTCCTATTTTGTGTATGAACAAAAAAGTATCATAACTTGGGAACGGAGCCTCGGATCAACGTAAGAGAAGCAGCGCATTAATCAGGTCAACCACAGCTATCTGTCTATGCAAACAGTTTGATAGGGGGATAGGCTTTTAGTAAAGCCTTCAGGCTGATACTGATGTATGGATAGTGTATTTCTAGATGGCTTCAATGTATTGTTGTCTAGCAATGCCACTAACTGTCGGAGAGATCCTTTACAACAGTACATTGGGTGAATCATTAAACACAATGACATTGGACAGTACATAAGGGGTTAATTTTCCCTTAACTCGATTATTATTCTCTTTCTTGTAAACAATTCTGCTTCTTGCCCCTTAAAACCGGACTCGTCTGCGTGTAATCCATCCAGCCCACCCCGTGGCTGCAACCTTTGGAACTCATATACTCAGTAGAGTTACCTGCTGCTTAATGGATTGAGAGTCTCAGCGTGGCTTTAATGGGCTCCGCCAGTTGATCTAGTGGGAAATAAAGACGTATATGGTTTAAAAGCATTGTTCAAAGGATAATCGCTCATGTTTAACTGCGTGGCTGGGGAGAAGAGTGCTCAGCATTAGAGCCAGGTAATTAAATTCTTCCTCGTGGTTTACAGGAGCAGGCTTTCAGACTCTACCGCTTTTATGAACATTACTGGAGAATAGAAATATTGGTCCTGTGTTTTCTGGAGCTGGCTAAATGTGTGCTCTAGAGTGTGTTCACATGTGCGGCCAGAAAACCAGAAATATATTACAGCAGCAGCAAAGTGATTGGTGCAAATTGTAAATTAACACCATGTGAATGTATCCACCACCCTTTGCAATTCATAGGGTGAATTCCATGATAATCCACAGCAAAACCTACAACGATTCTGCGTGTAACTCCTGCGGATTTTCATGCAGATTTACTGCTGAATTTACGGCCTGCGGGGACGTACAGCTGCGACAATAACATGCATATGGTCACGACACCTGCCCTTTCACGATGGGAGCTTCTCTGTATGGAAATTAGACACGTGATCCTGGAGTACAGCAATCAAGTGAGCGTGTTTTCCGTGGCTCAGTTTAATTTTGAATCCACATTGGAATGGGAAAATCAAGTGATCTGAGCGACTTCATACAAGGAATGGTCATTGGCGCTAGACCAACTTGGGGCAGTATTTCAAAAACCGCCCCCCCCCCCTAGTTTGTTTCTCTTATAGCGTTGACAAGAGTATATATTGAGATATTGAGAATAGTGTTATGAAGCGGAAAGCATCCAGCAAAAGGCAATCCTGTGGATGCAAACAACTCTTCAGTGTAAGGGTCCGAGGGTGATGTCAGGAATCATTCTGATGAACAGAAGGTGCACAGTGCAGCCGAATACAATGTTGGTGCCCCAACCGAAGTGTGAAAATCCACAATTCGTTGTTTCTTGGCCTGGATAGGCTATAACAGCAGACAACCAGTTCTGTCTAAGAAAAAAAAAAGAAAGGCAAGACTCCAGTGATCAAAAGAGCACAAAATTGGATCACTGAGCTGTGGACAAACATTGCTTGGTTTGCTGAATCCAAATTTCTGTCTCACCATGCTGATAGAAGGGTCAGCAGTTGGCACGAGTGTCATGAATGAGCCCTTCCTATATGGTGTCAACAGTGCAGACTGATGAGTAAATGGTGTTGGGAAGGTTTTCTTGGCACACCATGGGTTACCTGTGGATGGACTTTTGCACAGTAGGACTTACCTAAGCACTGTTCATCTCTTTATGGCAGCTGTTTACCCAATGGCAGGAGGGCACTTTCAGCAGGACAGTGCACCATGCCACAAGGGTCGTGTATTGGTTCCAGCAACATGACAGCAAGTGCTTCCCTGGCCTTCACAGTCCTCAGATCTTAATCCTTTAGAACATCTCTGGGATGAGGTGGACTGGGCTGTTCAAAGCATGACAGTACCTCTGTATAGTTTACGGTAACTGCAAGAAGATCCTGTGGTTCTGACAGCTAGTGGAGGGACAATGCCCTACTAGATCGGTGTATCTAATAAAGGGTGTTTTGGATAAACAACCCTCTTATAGTTAGCACCAACCAAGGACAGCCTCTGCATGGTTTTCTCTGGTTACCCTGCCTTTACTAGCATATCTGTTTCTGCACCTGCATGGCCGTATGAGAGCAGAGCCCCTGCCCTACGCTGCACGGCTGCATGGAAGACTAGCCTAAGGCCCTGACCACTGTAAAAAGTCATATTGGCGGTTACTAACGGGTTAAATTCACTTACTGTAGATTTCCCAACCACATCTGATGGGAGTTTATTTCAAGCCGGAACTACTCTTTCGGTGTAAAAATATTTCCTGACATTGGCTCATCTCTAAATCAGAACCAATCAGGCGAGATTCGTTTTGTTTAGTTAAGAACAGCTCGGGCAAGATGGCCGCCTCCATAATCAAAACAATTTTGGTGACACATTTCTTTTAACATATATGAAGGCTTCAATTATGTCCCCCTTTCTCACCTTTCTCAAGGCTGTATAGATTAAAGGGGACCTTTCATGGGTCCAGACATTATGAAATAGCTTAGCAGGTTATGTAGGGCATAGAGCAGGGATGTAAGATCGCTTACATTTTTTTCTGGGAGCTGCTCCGTTCCCCCGCTGTGCCCCTGTTCACTTTTCCCGCCTGGTATGCTAATGACTAGCATCGGTACAAGGAGGAGGAGACGTCCCTGCTTCTCAATGGGCATCTCCTTTTTCCTGGCTGTAGCGGGAACCAATCACAGAGGAGAGCTTCACAGCCAGGGGAAAAAAAAAGCTCCCCTTCACCCCGTCTGTGATGCTCTCCTCTGCGATTGAACCGCGGCACAGCCAGGGAGAAGGAGACGCCCATTGAGAAGCAGGGCCGTCTCCTTCCTGTACCGATGCTATTCATTAGCATACCAGGCAGGAAAAGTGAACAGGGACACAGTGGATGAACGGAGTGGCGCCCAGAAGAATAGTAAGCGATCTTACATCCCTGCTCATTGCCCTACATAACCTGCAACTTATTTCATAATGTCTGGACCCATGAAAGGTCCTCTTTAAGTTAAGTCTCTCCTGAAATGTTCTATGCTTCAGACCCTCCACCATTTTTGTAGCCCTCTTTTGCACCTTTTATCTAGATCTTTTTGTAGGTGGGATCTCCAGAACTGGTCTCAGTATTCCAGATGTGGTCTCACTAACGCTCTATACAGTGGGATCACAATCTCTCTCTTCCTAATGGTTACACCGCTAACTATCCAACCATGCATCTGATTTGCTTTCCCAGGGGACACCGTGCACTCATTTCGAAGCTGTTTGATATCAGGACCCCTAGATCCTTCTCTTCTGAAGTCCCAGCCAATATGATAGTCAATTAGAGGTTTCACATAGACCCGATATTTTATTTCCATTGTGATATTTATGGGACGTTTCAGGTTTCCGTGAGCTCTAACATGTAGAACTTGCACCACATTCTCAGACATTTCTGTACTTCCCATATAACCCAGCTCTGTTGTCTACAAAGTTTGGGCCCTGCAATGTTATAAAATAGGGTAGAGATGATCCGTAATGTGTATGCATTTACCGTACTAAATGACTCCCAAACGCCCAAAGTGATTTCACAGCAGTTGCAGATCTGTAGGAGACATTTGTGATGCCGACACTTAAATTCTGTCGGTTTATTCCACGGATAGCTGAAGTAAATGTTTGTTACGTAATTGAGCTCTTATGTTATTTGACGCAGTTTTAGCTCTTGGAGCGATCCCCGTAATGCTGCTTAATGCTCCTACTTCCTCCACGTTATAGTCTGTATTTGCCGTCTGGTGTTCTGCGTTGAAACATTGGTGTCGGGGGTAAATTTAGTTTAACTAGAAACAGTTTTGGCTTCTTTTAGACACAACAGTTTTTCTTTTATTTTTGTGTGGTTGTGAGCTGTATCAGACCCGCGGTGTCATTGTTGAGTCTACCTGAAGGGGTTGAAAGGTTATTTTGACTTTAAGGACGTGCGAGGAAATGCGTTCTGTTTCATGTGCACATTAGAATGCTATGGTAGATACAGTAGGCGTTATTGTATTTACATGGCATATTAGAAGGAGCTCATTCATTTACTTATCGTGCTCTTGCCTGAGATTGGCACACGTTAGTATTGGTGTGCTACCCCTCCACCATTAATGATTATCTGATACCTAATGGCTGGCTTCTCCAGCGCCAGATAATGAGAGGACATTAGGGAAGTTCAGACTTTGCACAAAGCTTATACCTTAAAGGGGTTCTCTCATGACTTATATAAAAAAGATGAAAATCAGACATCATACAGTACATGACAATCTCTTTCTAACAAAGCTAGAACCAGCCCTGTACCTCACACGGATCCAGAGATCTTCCCATTAACCCCTTTACCCCCATCGCCGTACATGTACGGCGCTGGGGCGATGCAGGCACATGGCGCCCGCTCGCAAGTGCGGCAGGCGTCATGGCCGGCAAGTCTCTGCTGTTTCTAACAGCAGAGACTTGCCGCTACTTACCGCCATCGGCGGCGTCTTCCTGGGAGTTTAGATGCCGTGATCACACGTGATCACGGCATCTAGTTGCGTCTCAACCCGGAAGCATTCGCTTCCGGGTGGTGTACAGACACCCAGTGTGGCCAATCGGGGTGTCTGTACACCATATGAAAACTGTAATCCTCGCTGGTGAGGATTACAGTTTTCAAAGTGCAATTCTTATTCTGGCCACTAGATGGCAGGCCAGGATAAGAAATGAGCAATTCTTGGATTTCTGAGTCTATAAAATCCCTGATTGCTCATAAAGAAAAAAAAAAAAGCCACAATATATAAGCCCATATTTGAGCTTTCAAATAGTAAAAAAAAAATTAAAAAAAAATGTAAAAAAATATATAAAAAATAAAAAAGATATAAAAGTTCAAATCACCCCCCTTTCCGTATAATTAAAAAATAAATACCTAAATAACAATAAATATAGACATAATGGGTATCACCGTGACCGAAAACGCCCGTACTTTTAAAATATATAAAAAAAATTCCAATACGGCGAATTGTGTGGCGGAAAAAAGCGTCCAAATGGTGATTTGCCGTTTTTTGTCGCTTTTTTTTTCTAAAAAAAAATAAATAAAAAGTGATCAAAAAGTCATACACACCCCACTTCAGATCGTCCCGCAAAGAATTAGCCCCCATACAGCTCTGTACACATAAATACCAAAAAGTTATAGGGGTCAAGATTTGACAAGGAAAAAAAAAAAAAAAGGGCAACTTTCTAATTATTTTATCACTATGAAAACGCAGGAAAAACTATACATATTAGGTATTGCCGGATTCGTACTGACCAGTAGAATGAAAGTAACGGATCAGTTTTAATGCACATCGAACGCTGTAAATAAGAAACCCGTAGAACTGTAGCGGAATAGTGTTTTCTTTGCAATTTCACCTGGTTTGGAATTTTTTTCCCGCTTCCCACTACACCATATGCAATATTAAATGGTGGCGTTGGAAAGTACAACTTATCCCGCAAAAAACAAGCCCTCATACAGCTATGTGAACAGAAAAATAAAAGAGTTATGGCTGTTTGAAGGCAGGGAGCGCAAAACGAAAATGCATAACCGAAAAAACCTCCGGGCGCGAAAGGGTTAATTGCTCTGCTAGATTTATATCAAGCTGACAGCTCAAGGGGTGCATCTCAGCTCTCCTTATCAAAGCTCAGGGGGCGTGTCCATGCTCTCCCTGTCACAGCTCAGGAGGCAGTTGAAGGATGAAACTGAGCATGTGCGCAGGAAAAAGAAATAAGAAAAAAAAACAAACAGCAGGAGGCGCTATACAGATACACTTTATTGAATAACTCAGTCACTATGCTAAATTTTTAATTACATGCAATTACAAAAGTATTCAGATCCAGGGCCTCATGGCTCACAAGATCAGTCGAGGTCCTTACTGCTGGATTCCCACTTATGACCTGTCCCTGGCAAATCAGAGAAGCCTCTTTTAAAGGGGTTGTGCAGCCAGTAAATATTGATGAGCTGCCCTCAGGATAGGTCATCAGTATCTGATCAGCGGAAGTCCGACTCCCAACGCCCCCACCGATCAGCTGTTTGTAGAGGAGGCGGCGCTGACACTATGCGTTATCTTGCTTGCAGTGGCGGCGCAGTGTACTTATAAGTGCTCTTGTAATGACACTGCTCCTTTGAGACGATGTGCAGTGTAGTCTTTAAGAGAAAGCAGTGCTTGTACGAGCGCCACAGCTGATCGGCTGCGGTGCCAGGAGTCGGACCACCACTGATCAGATATTGATGACCTATCCTGAGGATAGATCATCAATATGTGCTAGCTGCTCAACCCCTTTAAGGCTCCAAATAAGTGCAATTTTCTGTTTAAATAGGAACCACATATTACACCCAAACAATGACGAAAATCCCCATTCACCCTTATATTTAGTGTTCTGACCGGCTGGAAATAGCACATAAGTACATTTCGGTGCGCTACATGAAAATCTAGCATCTATGTTAAACATTTCCAGGAAAATCGCTTTTACAGAGTATAAGTAGCAGCCTGAAAGTTACTGAAGCTCCTGCGCTGTAAGTGCTGTAAAGTAGGGGCAATTTCAAAGCATTTACACATATGTAATTCACTGGGTACTTCCTAAAATTACACGTTGCTTTATAAAACAGTAAAAGCGTCGTAGTATTGTATCACATTAACTGCTCATAGAAGCAAAGAAAACTGTGAAGTGAAAGCCTTTATAGCTTCACTAAATACAGTGAAATTGCAAGGCTCCAGCCGGCTCTGTCCTGTCACTAGACACGGTGACACCTGAGGCTTTATTAGGCTGAAGGGCAGGGATCAAATAAGCGCTTTGGAGGCTGTATATGAACATTTTTACGCCGGTTTTTGGCGTTAAAGTCACAAGACCCCGTTTTGCAACTTTTTAAAGGCCCACGTAACAATATTTTTAAGTGACAGGGTCCGAAAATAGGCATAAAAGAAGAGTAAAATGTATTCCAGTCAGGGGCTGGAGTAGCTTTTACTCCAGGTGCATGGACTGCCAGAGGTGTGTCTACTTTATGACAAAATTAGGCAAATCCTCCGGCAGCACGGGGGGGGGGGGGGGAAGACCAGCATAAAAAGCTGGTCTTTGTAAATTACACAGTTGCAACTCCCTTTGGCATTGATATTGGCCATATATTAGCCCCTTCACTATCTGCTCTATACATGTAAGGCGCTGGAGTGATGGGCAAACATGGCGCCCGCACGGCTGTGCAGCGGTTGTTATGGCCGGTAAGTCTCCACTGTTTCAAACAGCAGAGACCTGCAGCTAATAACCGTGATCGGCAATGCAGCCAATCGCGGTCATTAAAGCCTTTAGATGCCATGATCAACTGAGATCACGGCATCTAAAGGGTGAAGGGCTTCTTACCGTCATCCTCTGCTGCCAATGAGGATTCCGATAATTGATTTTAACTGAAGAGACACAGGGCATTAAAGCTGCAATTCTTATTTTGGCCAGCAGGTAGCAGGCCAACATAAGAAATTAGCAAATCTGAACAATTAATGGATGTAAAAAAAATCCATGATTGTTCATAATTTTTAAAAAAATTGGATTTTGTAGACTCAAATACAAGCTTTAAAAAGTTAAAAAAAACTTAAATATATAAAAATAAAAAAAATATAATATGTAAAAGTTTAAATCACCCCCTTTCCATAGAATAAAAAAAATAAATACATAAATAATAAAAAACTATAAACATCATGGGTATCACTGTGACCAAAAATGCTCTTACTATTAAAATATAAAATTATTTTTCCAATACGGCGAATGGCGTAACGGAAAAAAGAGTCAAAATGGCCAGTTTGCCATTTTTTTATCGCTTCTTTTACCCCAGTTATGAGGGTCAGAATATGGTGATGTAAAAAAAAAAAAAATTTCTCAAAGTTTAAATTTATTTTGACACTATTTAGACATAAAACCTATACATATGTTATCGTTGTAATCGTAACATGGTATGCCATATTAAATGGTGGCATTAGAAAGTACAACTTGTCCACATACAGCTATGTGAACAGTAATATAGAAAAAGTTATGGCTCAAGGAAGAAAAATGAAAAGGCAAAAACAAACAAAAAAAAAACCTCTGGTATCCTAAGGGTTAAAGGGGTTGTGTCACTTCAGCAAATTACATTTATCGTGTAGAGAAAGTTAATACAAGGCACTTACTGATGTAATGTGATTGTCCATATTGCCTCATTTCCTGGTTTCCACGGTAATGACCACCCTACAATCCAAAAGCGGTGGCCGTGCTTTCACACTGTATGCACACACTTGCACACTATAGGAAAAGGTCCTATGCGCACTTCCACGGTCCCAACCACCAGAGAGAAAGACGCCTTTTCCTATAGTGTGCAAGCACGACCACTGCTGCTGGATTGCAGGGTGGTTGTAACCGTAGAAGAATGAGAAGTATATAATGTGGTGGAAAAATGAATCCAGCCAGCAAAGGAGACAATATGGACAATCACATTACATTAGTAAGTGCCTTGTATTAACTTTCTCTACATGATAAATGCCATTTGCTGAAGTGAGATAGTTCCTCGTACATGTGCCCATTCAGATGGCTCATAGAGGGGGGTAGGGGCTCTGAACGGCTAACCATAAGGACAGGGGTTGTCTCCTTTAATATATGGCGACACAGCAGTCAGCTGAGACTGCTTTCAAGTCTGCGGAGTTCACCGTATCCAGCATAGCTGTTCACAGCCTGATGGATATGAAAATGCAGATGTTCAACTAGCCTAATAGCAGCAGGTTCACCTTCACTTACCCCGGTGATGAGCTTATATCGCAGGGTCAGCAGCGTCTGGCCAGACAGTTCCCCTGCAGTGACTGCTAAAAGGGAATGGTAACATCTGCCGACCGTTCAGATGAATTGCTATCTGTGTAATGTGTGGACCAGGACTTTCTGAGGTGGGAAATTGCGAGGGTTCTTGAACAGCAGAACCATCCTCTAGGACAGGGATGCACAACCTGCGGCCCTCCAGCTGTTGCCAAACTACAACTCTCAGCATGCCTGATCAGCCTACAGTAGGGCATGGAGGTAGTTGTAGTTTTTCAACAGCTGGAGGAACGCAGGTTTAGTATTCCTGCTCTAGGATGTCTATGGCCCTAATAGTTGGGACAATGCCTTTAAATCACTATAAGGGCCGGTTCACACAAAAGTGTGAAGGGTCCGCACCTATTCCGCAAAATTGGGGACGGACCCGTTCACTTCTATGGCCGGCTGGCGATCTTGTCGAGCCGCGGCTCCATAAGAAATTATAGAAAATGTCCTATTCTTGTCCGCAACAGCGAACAAGAATAGGCATTTTGAACGGGGCTACCGGCCATGTGTTCCGCAAATTGCAGAACACATGCCAGGCGGCACCCGTAGTATTGCGGTTCCGCATACTACGGCCGTCTGAATGCGGCCTAAGAATACAATGAATGTGTTTTTTGTTTTTTTTCTCTTCCAGTCCTGTCCTTGGGGTCTGTCTGGTATTACAGCTTAGCTATGGTAAAGAGGCCCTGTGTCTTAGTGGTTACCCACCCTCCTTCTGAAGACTCTTTTCATATAACTCAATGTTGTACCATTCCTCTATTATTCCTACTAAATTTTAAGAATAAATTGCCAGCTGTCTGCAATAAAGGTCCAACTGGGTGTTGCCAGTTGGGGTGTGTCCATGCACAGCGTGACACTGGCAGCACTCACTGGATAGTGTCAGAAAGTGCGAGGACACACCCCTAACTGGTAACACCCTGCTGGATCTTTATTGCTGACTGCTGGCAATTCATTCATAAACTTGTAGTAGGGATAATAGAGGAATGGCACAACATAGAGGAAACAATAGATTTTCATGAATTATTACATGGGGAATACAAGTAGCCACTATATCAGAAGGTGAGTAGGTGACGGGTCTGCTTTAACTTGAACGGCTTCCTGATGGGACAGCGCCTTGTTGGAATACTGCTCCTCTACCTAGTACTCAGGAGCAGCCAAAATTGTAGTATCTGAATGTGGAACCGTGTTAAAAGGGATGTTCAGGATTGTAAAAACATGGTGACTGCCTTCCAAAAACAGGACCACACCTTTCCTTGGGTTGTATCTGGAATTGCAGCTTGGCTTCATTGGAGTCAGTGGAGCTAATCTGTAATGTCGCACACAGAACTCAAAGGTCTACATTTATTATTGCATTTAATTGGCCTTCTAGCTATATCTGGAAGTAAACACTGTTACATAACGCACAGTATCTGAAATTGTAATGGCCAATTATTGAATGAATGTCTAACCGTAGCATTTACTATTCATAGCAGGTAAAAAGTTCAGCTATGGTTCTTATGTAATGCAGGCAGTACCTGTTATCACCTGCAGATGGCACTGTTGTCATAGGTTGTAAGGAGCAGGAAATCAGACTAGAATCTGCTATTCACTGTACTAATGAAGACGCATCATAAATGATTGCAAGACATCAATGTATACATGTATTCTGTTAGTGGTTTGTTAGTCATGTATTTTCTGCGCATACATGAGATATAGGAATGTGTATGTACAACTGACATCAGACTTGAGCTAAATGCCTCAATTTCTCTCTTCTTTCTTTATATCAGAGAACAGATAATTAAGCAATCCACTGAGCTGGTCTGCAGAGCTTACAAGGAACTGTACGACGCGGTCATGGATCCTGCTAACAGTTACAGGGAACCCACAAGCATCCTCCATAGATCTCCACAGCAAGTGCAGACCCTTCTTTCCTAAATATTGCCTCCTGTTGTATAGTGTATGATTTTAATAAACTAGATTTATGTGTACTGCGTCCTATTCCTTTCAGTTTTGCTACCCTGCCTAAGCCACCTTTGTTGTTCATACACTGGTAGACCGGAAAAAGCACACCTGCATTAGGACTACAAAACACTAGAATACCTAAAGCTCAGGCAAAGGAAGGGGTGGAAGCAACAATCCAGTATAAATAGGAGACCTGATCAGTACCTTAGTCAGCAGTGGGATAGGGAGCAAGAGGGAAAGATTAACTCTAGGACAGGGATGTCCAACCTGCAGCCTTCCAGCTGTTGCAAAACTACAACTTCCATCATGCCTGGAAAGCCTACAGCTATCAGGGCATGCTGGGAGTTGCAGTTTTGCAACAGCTGGAGGGCATCCCTGCTCTAGGAGGACCACGGGGAACTTCACTGAGCACTAGCCCCAATACAGAAAGGATGAGTGGAGCTGCACCTGCCCAGTATAGCAGAGCAGTGGCAGACACGGGCCACCAGCGTAACACTATGGGGGTCATGGGTCATTTATTATCAGATATACGCCAGTTGGTGATGGCGATTTGCTGCCAAATCTGCAAATTTTTATTTTTTTTTAATTTATTTTTTTCCTGTCTGTCTCATTTATCATTTTTTACGCCTGTTTTAGGCGTAGAAAATTATCTAAATCTATGCCATCATGGGGGCTGGTGTAGATTTCGACAGGTGGTAGATGTGCCTAAGTTGGGGCCCATTCACACGGCCATATTCATTTCACATTTAGGGGCTTTGGGACTTTTTGAAATGTCGGACAACCCCCTTAATTCAATAATTTTTTGCAGGACCTTCTCTTATAAGGAACATTATATAAAAAAATACTGTTACATATAACTTCAGAGCTGCATTCACAATTCTGCTGTTTGCTGTTGGAAATAGTCATGTAGCTCCTATGGTTCTGCAGTTGGGCAGTTAGATTTTTCTGGCCCCTGGTATAAAGAGCACACTTCACAGAGTGCAAATTACTAGAGCAGGGCAGTGGATGCTGCTCCTTATTGTAAATGTGTATCTGTCGCTCTGTCATGGTAAATATTCACTATAACCGTCCCTTGTTTGCAATGTAATGTACCGCACCAGATAGGCTGGTCATACATATTAGATAGCCGTTGGCTGGACGCTGATTTGATCAGCTGCTATCTATCTCTCCTGATCCCCCCCTCCCTTTACATATGGATGTCTGCTTGTCTGGCTGACCGTGCATGTGTCCTGAACAAGGGGATGGGAGAAAGCCTCTGGCAGACTCCTCTGGTAGTAGCTTATCCCCCACCCAGAACAAAAGTATCAGCCATATTGAATTCTAAAGCTGGCAATACACTTATACTTTTGTTGGCCAAACCCGCCGAACACGGCTGGTTCGGCAGATGCACTACCGTGCGTGGGGAGCTTCCAACTCCAGATCCTTTTGTTCTCTTCGGAGATACACCATCGCCAGAACTGTCTGGCAGCGGCTTTCTCTTCTCTCCCCATAGCATACACCGACACGTTGGGTTGGGGCATTTGTTAGTCTCGGATAACCCCTTTAAGTGCCTGACCCTTATCTCCCTAGACATCAGCCATCTGGGTTGAGTTGGGAGTCCCCCATACGCATTAGATGGTTGACTGGTCTTGCAGAAATTGGCGGGTTTAGCCCACATTTAGCTGATGCATGCAGCCAGTTTATAGTTATTATTCCCTGCTTTTGTATTGAGTGATTGATGGCATAATAATCCCTGTTCTGAAACCACAACCGCAGTACCTGCCTGACCTTCCAGTACTGGTTCACCTGAGGTTTACAACAGTCGTCGCTGTACTGGCAGACGAACAGGTGGGATGAATACAGCAGACATGAGAAAGCACTGTTAGCTCATTGATAGTTGAGTCTCGAGTACTTTCCTTATGAAAAAAATGACACATTCTGGCTGCTTGTAATAAGTAACTAAATATCACATATCGCATATTGGTGGTTACAGGCTGACGTAATCCGATCATAGTGACTAATGCTGCGTGGTTTCACAATCTTTATTTCGGATCATGACCCCTAGGGTAATCTGAAAGCTGAGTCATAAGTCATAAAGTAAGACTTTGCTCTTCCCAAGAACAAAACACAAGATTGTTTGTAAAGGCAGAAGAAGAAATGCAATGAGCAGCACAGAGAATACAGCAGAATGATGCGGATTCAAAGACTTGCACACCCAGCCTAGACCGAGGCCACAATCACACCGTCAGTGTATGATCAGTGACTGAGAACCAAAACCAGGTCAAAACAGGTGCAAATTTTTCCATTATACCTTATCTCTGTATAGGCTCCATTCCTGGTTTTGGCTCACAATCACTGACCAAACACTGACTGTGTGAACCCGGGCCTAAGATTTACAACACAACGTACCTGTAACCTGAGTGGAATGTGCGCAAACATTTTCTGATATCTGTAAGGACTCATGCACAGCTCTGTATTTTTCTTTTTTTTCTTTTTTTTTTTTTACTGATAGCTTTATGGGCGAAGGCCAAGGAAGAAACCATTGCTGAAGAAAAGACATAAAAAGCAATGACTGACCTTTGCCAAAGAGTACCTTCACAAACCACAATCCTTCTGGGAAAATATTGCTTTGTTTGTTTACAGACGGCGCAATAAAACTTCTAAGGAAAGGAACACCCTACCAACAGTTAAGCATGGTGGAGGCTCCATAATGCTATGGGGTTGCTTTGCTGCTTCTAGTACTAGAGGCCTTGACCATATCGCAGGAATCATGAAATCGGAGAATTATCAAGAGATTTTAGAGTGAAATGTCCTACCCAGTGTAAGAAAACTTGGTTTGAGTCGAAGATCATGGGTCCTCCAGCAAGACAAGGACCCTAAGCACACATGTTTTTAAATGGCCAGCATTGAGTCCTGGCCTCATCTTTGGGCTGAGCAGAAATCTGCCATTGGGAAAAAGAACCCTGCAAACATTCAAGAACTCGAACAAACTACAAAGGAAGAGTGGGCAAAAAAACACCATATGAGAAGTGCAAGAAACTTATAGATGGCTACAGGCAAAGGTTTGGAGGCTGTCATCAATGTCAAAGGGTGTGCAACCAAGTATTAATTAGGGGTGCCTTTATTACTGCACATGCTGTTTATTCTGTTTCTTATTTGAAATTACAACATATAAGTTGAAAAACAATATTTTATTGTATTACTTAGGACCACTAATTAAAAAATCATGAGGATATACTGTATTTTTCGCCCCATAAGACGCATTTTTTCCCCCCAAAAGTGGGGTGAAAATGCCCCTGCATCTTATGGGGTGAATGCTAATTAGCACCTGAGGGCAGGAAGCGGTGAAGACTCTGTACTCACCGCTTCCCGGTCCTCCGCTCGGCTTTCGGCTGTGCAGGGCTGCGCACAGCGTGAGGGCGCTCTGTGACCTAAAGCTGTGCGTGCCAGTTCACAGCACAGCCGACAGAGGAGGAGGAAGGAGAGCGCGGGCGGTGAGGAGCGGAGGCATCCAGGAGCAGGAGAGGTAAGTGTTTTTTTAAATTTTATAACACATGAGGCTGCTGGGGGCTAATATATTGTGGCTGGGGGCTGGTGAGTGGCAATGGGGGGCTCATGTAATGCTGCTTGGGGCTAATTTATGGCATCTGGGGGCTGATGAGAGGCAATGGGGGCTAATAAGAAGTGGGGGCTGATGAAAGACATATGGGGGCTGATATGAGGAATGGGGCTCTTATCTGAGGTCTGATTGAGGGTCATTTACATTGGGGTCTGAGCTGAGGTCTGAGGTCTTTTTGGGGTCTTATTAACATTGGGGGTCTTATTGGGGTTGTCAACTTAGGTCTGATTAATGCCCCTTTCACACGAGCGGGAGACTCGCATGTCTCCCGCAACGCATCTACAGGGCTGGACTCGGCACTGACAGGGATCGCATATAATGCTCTGCAATCCCTGCCCGTGCCGAGTCCAGCCCTGTAGATGCGTTGCGGGAGACATGCGAGTCTCCCGCTCGTGTGAAAGGGGCATAACATTGAGGTCTGATTGGTGGTCTGACAAGAGGTTTAATGAAAGGTGCGTCTTATGGACTGGTGCGTCTTATATGGCGAAAAATACGGTAACTTTGGTACATTTCTATTTATTTCTGAAGATATTGGATCTGGGGGGAGGGTGGGCGTTCATACTAATAAGGGGGTAGATCGTGTAGATAGAGATTGGGACATAGTAAGGACAGTGGGGGTTAGTGGGGGCTGGGGTTAGTGAGGAAAGTAGGGAGAAGACTGGGAAAAACATCACCCAAAGTAACCCAAAAACCCCGGATATTCACTTTACAGGTAATAGTAATTTAAAAAGTGGGGTAAAAAATATACATAGACCTCTTAATTGTATGCATACTAATGCCAGAAACCTAACTAATAAAACTGGTGAACTGGAATTAGTGATGTGTGAGGAGGACTATGACATAGTGGGAATAACTGAGACATAGCTGGATGATACCTATGACTGGGCAGTTAACGTACGGGGTTACAGTCTGTTTAGAAAGGATCGGCAAAACCGGAGAGGGGGAGGGGTCTGCATTTATGTAAAGTCCTGTCTAAAGCCCACACTCCGGGAAGATATAAGTGAGGGACATGAACATGTGGAGTCACTGTGGGTAGGAATAAATGGATTCCCAAAATACAGGATGTATAATGATATATCACGTTACTGAAAACTATAGCCAATTCCATACACAGATTAGAACGTGTTTCAAAATATAGATGCTAAAAACCACCTTTATTAATTGTCCTTGGACGGGTAATAAAGTATATATTTAAAAACATCCAGAAGGTAGATAGGTAACAAGAATAGGACAAAGGTACTGTGAGTAGGATGAGAGGGGTCAAGATACATACACTGTGTATGTATCTTGACCCCTCTCATCCTACTCACAGTACCTTTGTCCTATTCTTGTTACCTATCTACCTTCTGGATGTTTTTAAATATATACTTTATTACCCGTCCAAGGACAATTAATAAAGGTGGTTTTTAGCATCTATATTTTGAAACACGTTCTAATCTGTGTATGGAATTGGCTAGGAATAAATGGAGCCAAAAACAATAATAAAATACTAATAGGACTTTATTATAAACCACCCAATATACCAGATTCAACAGAAAATCTACTTCTTAATGAAATAGACGAGGTGGCAAATCATAATGAGGTCGTTATTATGGGGGACTTCAACTAACCAGATATAGACTGGGAAACTGAAACCTGTATATCTCATAAAGGAAACAAGTTCTTGGAAATAACCAGACAATTACCTTTCCCAACTGGTTAAGGACCCGACTAGAGGGATGGCCATACTGGACTTAGTATTAACTAATAGACCTGACAGAACAACAGATGTGCAGGTTGGGGGACACCTGGGAAATAGTGACCATAAAATAATAACCTTTAAATTGTCATTCAAAAGAGTGTTTTCTTCAGGGAGGAACAAAAATAAAACTTCAAAAAAGCTAAATTTAGCCAACTAAGAGAGGCCATAGGCCAAACTAACTGGGACAAAGTCCTCAAAAAAAATGCAGCCACAAAATGGGATATTGTTAAAAGCATCCTAATATCTAATTGTGAGAGGTACATACCTTATGGGAATAAAAGGTTAAGAAAAAAACAATGTGGATAAATAGAACTGTAAAGAAAGCAATAAATGGCAAAAGAAAGCATTTAAATCACTAAAACAGGAGGGGAGCGAGGAAGCATTGAAAAACTATAAGGAAAAAAATAGAATATGTAAAAGACAAATAAAAGCAGCCAAACTAGAGACCGAGAGATTAATCGCCAAAGAGAGTAAAACTAACCCTAAAATGTTCTTTAATTATACAGTATAAATGGTAAAATGTATAAACCTGAAGGTGTCAGCCCCTTACAGAGTAATGAGGGGGGAGTTGCAGAGAGCGATGAGGAGAAAGCAAAGCTGCTAAATATTTTTTTCTCCACTGTATTCACTGAGGAAAATAAACTGTCAGATGAAATGCAGAATATAAAAGTAAATTCCCCATTAAAAGTGCCCTGTCTGACCCAGGAAGAAGTACATCGACGTCTTAAAAAGATTAAAATAGACAAATCGCCCAGACCGGATGGCAAATGTGGTGCCAGTATTCAAAAAGGGTCCAAAAACAGAGCCTGGAAACTATAGGCCGGTAAGTTTAACATCTGTCGTGGGTAAACTGTTTGAAGGTTTTCTAAGAGATGCTATTTTGGAGTACCTCAATGAAAAAAAGAATATAACTCCATATCAACATGGCTTCATGAGGGATCGGTCATGTCAAACTAATTTAATCAGTTTCTATGAGGAGGTAAGTTCTAGACTTGAGCGCAGCGAATCAATGGATGTCGTATATCTGGACTTCTCCAAAGCATTTGACACTGTGCCGCATGAAAGGTTAGTATATAAAATGAGAATGCTTGGCCTGGGAGAAAATGTCTGTATGTGGGTAAGTAACTAGCTCAGCGATAGAAAACAGAGGGTGGTTATTAACGGCACATATTCAGATTGGGTCACTGTCACTAGTGGGGTACCACAGGGGTCAGTATTGGGCCCTATTCTCTTCAATATATTTATTAATGATCTGGAAGAAGGCTTGCACAGTAAAATATCAATTTTTGCTGATGACACTAAACTGTGTAAAGTAATTAACACAAAAGAGGACAGTACACTGCTACAGATGGATCTGGATAGACTGGAGGCTTGGGCAGAGAAGTGGCAGATGAGGTTTAACACTGACAAATGTAAGGTTATGCATATGGGAAGGAATAATGCAAGTCACCAGTACATACTAAATGGTAAAACACTGGGTAACACTGACATGGAAAAGGACCTAGGAATTTTAGTGAACAGCAAACTAAGCTGTAGAAACCAGTGTCAGACAGCTGCTGCCAAAGCCAATAAGAAAGAAGAATAACAAAAAAAGAATAACTGTTTGGGTGCGTGGTGTGAGCTAGCCTGCGTTGCAGCACAACAGCTTACAATCTTACATGCTCTACAGTATTCCCCCTCCCATAACCGATATTGTAGCACATGCCTGGGTATTCCTTTTGCTCCTCAGCTCTCATCAGCGTTTCTGGAAGCAATCCTCCTTCCTCTGGACATGATCAGCTTCACTTAGCTGCAGATCTGGTCACTGAGATATGTATGCTGCCAAACCTGGATCCCGTCGGATCCTCTGCTCAAGCAGGTTCTACCTCTAAGATGGCTGCTCCCTTTCTTCTCCACCCTCTCTAACTCCACCTCTCATGAATATGGAAATATATGCAGTCTGTTAGCGGCATCTTGTGGCCAAACAGCAGAATGTCAGTCCAGGTCATTTAATTTAATCTATACAGTGTTCAGACAATGAGAGCGGTTTCCCCATCTCACATCACTGTTACACAGTGTTTTACCATTTAGTATGTACTGGTGACTTGCATTATTCCTTCCCATGTGCATAACCTTACATTTGTCAGTGTTAAACCTCATCTACCACTTCTGTGCCCAAGCCTCCAATCTATCCAGATCCATCTATAGCAGTATACTGTCCACTTCAGTGTTAATTACTTTTCACAGTTTAGTGTCATCTGCAAACATTGATATTTTACTGTGCAAGCCTTCCACAAGATCATTCATAAATATATTGAAGAGAATATTGCCCAATACTGACCCCTGTGGTATCCCATTAGTGACAGTGACCCAATCTGAGTGTGTACCGTTAATAACCACCCTCTGTTTTCTATCACTGAGCCAGTTACTTACCCACATACAGACATTTTCTTTCCAGTCCAAGCATTCTCATTTTATATTCTAACCTTTTATATGGTACAGTGTCAAATGCTTTGGAGAAGTCAAGATAATATGACATCGATTGATTCGCCGCAGTCAGGTCTAGAACTTACCTCCTCATAGCAACTGATTATATTAGTTTGAAATGACTGATCCCTCATGAAGCCATGCTGATATGATGTTATTTGCTTATTTTCATTGAGATACTCCAAGATAGCATCTCTTAGGAAACCTTCAAACAGTTTACCCACGACAGATGTTAAACTTACCGGCCTATAGTTTCCGGACTCTGTTTTTGGACCCTTTTTGAATATTGGCACCACATTTGCTATGTGGCAATCCTGTGGAACACTCCCTGTCAGTATAGAGTCCTTAAATATCAGAAATAAGGGTCTGGCTATCACGTTACTTAATTCTCTTAGGATACAGGGGTGTAATGCCATCTGGTCCCGGCAGTTTATCTATTTTAATCTTTGTAAGACGCCGCTGTACTTCTTCCATTTTACATTTCTATTTATCTACGTTGTTTTTTTTTCTTGTTCCTCACCCTTTTATTCCCATAAGACATGTATGTCTCACAATTAGAGTTTAGGATGGTTTTAAAAATATCCCATTTTGTGGCTGTATTTCTATTTTTGAGGACTTTGTCCCAGTTAGCGAGGATAATGGCTTCTCTTAGCTGGTCAAATTTTTCTTTTTGGAACTCCGGTATTTTTGTTCCTCCCTGAAGAAACACTCTTTTGAATGACAATTGGAAAGTTATTATTTTAAGGTCATTATTTCCCATTATTTCCCAGGTGTCCCCCAAGTCTAGTATTGCCATCCCTCTAGTCTGGTCCTGAACTAGTTGGGAAAGGTAATTGTCCTTGGTTATTACCAAGAACCCGTTTCCTTTATTAGATCTATAGGTTTCAATTTCTCAGTCTATATGTGGATAGTTAAAGTCCCCCAAAATAACAACCTCATTATGATTTGATTTACTGCTTCATCTATTTTCCTTAGTTGTAGATTTTCTGCGGACTCTGGTATATTCGGTGGCTTATAACAAAGTCCTATCAGTATTTTACCTTTTATTTTTCTACCTACAGTTGCTCCCAGCACGTGTGGGCTTTAGACAGGGCTTTACATAAAGGCAAACCCCTCTCCAGTTTTGACAATCCTTTCTAAACAGACTGTAATCCTGTACATTAACAGCCCAGTCATAGCTATCAACCAGCCATGTCTCAGTTATTCCCACTGTCATAGTCCTCCTCACACATCACTAATTTCAGTTCCCCAGTTTTATTAGCCAGGCTTCTGGCATTAGTATACATACAATTAAAAGGTTTTTGTATACTTCTTACCCTATACTTTTCCATATGAACTGTTCTAGGCCCTCCTTCCTTTCCTCCCCCAGCTCCATTACTTCCCCCAGATCTGCAATATCTTCCCCTCTTATAATGTAATTACCCTCCCCCGAGTCCCTAGTTTAAACACTCCTCCAACCTTCTAGCCATCTTCTCACCCAACATAGCTACACCTTCCCAATTGAGGTGCAGCCCTTCCCTACGATAGAGCTTGTAATCAACAGAAAAGTTGGCCCAATTCTCTAGGAACCCAAACCCCTCCTTCCTACAACAGTTTTTGAGCCACTTGTTAGCCTCCCTATCCTCCCACTGCCTTTCTTGTGTGGCTCGTGGTACAGGTAGTATTTTGGAAAACACTACCTTTGAGGTCCTTGCCCTGTGCTAAAACCTTAAAATAATGTTTAAGGACCCTCCCCCTACCTCTAACTTTGTCATTGGTTCCAATGTGCACCATGACCACTGGCTCTTCACCAGCCCCTCCCAGTAATCTGTCAACCCGATCCGCGATGTGTCGCCAGGAAGACAACACACCGACGATACCGGTGACCGATCCCCCTATCTGTACCCCTAATAGTTGAGTCTCTCACTACCAGCAGCTGTCTGGCCTTCTCTGCTCTTCTGGTCCCCTGCTTACTGGAGCTGACATTCCCTGACTGGCATATGAAGTGTCTGGCTGCAGCAGTGCCCTCCCTGAACTGACATCCCCCTCATCTGCCAACCTTCCAAACTTGTTGGGGTGTGTAAGATCAGGGCTAGCCTCCCTGGGACTCTTTCCTCTTTCTGTTATTCAGCTACCTACCTCACATTCCTCATCCTCTATACTGCCACCATACCCTGAATCGACCCCATAGAGTGCCTGATCAGTGAGCAGCAAACTCTTTTCCAGATTGTCAACAGATCTCAGTGTCAAAATTTGCTCGTTTAGATCTGGGATTCCAAATGTGCAATGTACTCACATTTTGAAGAAAAATATGCACCCTAATCTGGCTGTTCCAGGACTGCATATATTTGACAGGATGTGTACTGGACTGCATTGTCAATAATAGAACACATACTTACTAATTGTTTAATTCACTCAGGTTTTTCCAATGGCAAGGGAGTCATGTCATATATCAGTCTTGGCTAGAATTTACTCACTGGAAGTGTCAGTTTTGACCTTGCTGTACCTGTTAGGAGTTAAGTGAGGTCCAAATTTCCTAAAGTGCTTTACATGACGTGTTCTTTGTGTCCACTATTCTTCCGCATGCACATAGTTTAACATTTTATCTAGTCTTCCTGAAAATACTGAAGAACCGCAGGCGATACTTCTTCACTGCATTGTAGGATCTGCCGTTTCAGATGAGCCATATTTCCCATTACGCAATGCGGCTCAGCCAAAATGGCAAATCCTATAGTATAACCTGCGATTATTCTGCACTCTACAAAATTTTGACCTCACTTTAAGGCTATGAACACCATCGGGGGCATTTTTTTAAATTGCATTTCACTCATTTTGGGCTAAAATAACTTTCTCTATTGGTCTTTATTAAAATTTTCATCTGTTTTTGTCATAAAGGGATAACTCTTTGCCTAGCTGTGAACATCTTACATTCACTTTGAGGCAGTTATCTGCAGGCTACATATCCCTTATCTTTGAACTACCAACAGCTCATAAACACTTATTTAAGCCATATTCTTATCAGTAAGATACACATTGAGATAAACTTGGTGTTTAAGAGGTCGGGAGATCAGAGAAATGGAGCCGTCAGTTGAGCTGCCAGATGGGTATCACGGGCATTTTTTAAATATTATTGCATTGTACTCATTGTGAGCTAAATATAATTTTTTTCACTTGGTCTTTATTAAAAATTTTGAGCCCCTTTCTCTGTGCAGTCTTAAGATTCTCTAGTTGAAGGCTGAATTTTTAAATTGTTCTGTCTCTGATCTCTGAACTCCTAAACTAGGGATGGCCAACCTGCAGCTCTCCAGCTGTTGTAAAACTACAACTCCCACCATGCCCTGCTGAAGGATGATAGCTGTAGGCAGCCTGGGCATCTGGGAGTTGTAGTTTTACAACAGCTGGAGAGCCGCAGCTTGGGCATCCCTGTCCTAAACACTCATTATAGCTCAATTATTATCTAACTGATAATAATCTGGCTTAAAGGGTTTCTGTCACCTCCTTTTTCCCTATTAAACAGGATGACATTCTCAATATGCCAATGTGACCTGAGTTTAAGCTTGCTATTTATTCTATTCACAGTGTCCTCGTTTTTGTCAAATTTAACCTTTAATGATATGCTAATTAGCCACCTAGGAGCAGGGGGGCATTGTCCCTGTGCCTAGATGCTCTGTTTGCCCACCTTATTCCACGGCCTTTCCTTGCTGAGTGACAGGGCCAGGCCAGCGTTCGTGTACTCAGGCTGGCCCTGTCTGGCGTCTTGCGCCTGCGCCGTTCCGCTCAGTATTCGGCGCAGGCACAGTGAATGAGGGTAGCTCGCCAGCTCCCAGCTCCCGCACTGTGCCTGCACGGGACGGCGCAGGCGTGACACGGCAGACAGGGCCAGCCTGAGGACACGAACGCTGGCCTGGCCCTGTTACTCAGCAAGGAAAGGGTGTGGACTAAGGTGGGCAAACAGAGCATCTAGGAGCAGGGGCAACGCCCCCTGCTCCTAGGAGGCTAATTAGCATATGATTAAAGGTTAAATTTAACAAAAACAGGGACACTGTGAATAAAATAAATAGAAGGCTTAAACTCAGGTGACATTGGCATATTGAGAATGTCATCCTGTTTAATAGGTAAAAAGGAGGTGACAGAAACCCTTTAAATAAGTGTTTATGACCTTTAAGTACTTTAGAGAGAAGGTTTATTAGATTACTAGAACAAAGTGAAAGTATCAGTCACACAGCTAGAGAAACAGTTAACCCTTTATGACAGAACGGCTGAATATTTTTAATAAAGCCCGATTGAAGAAATGATTTTTAGCCCAAAATGAGTAAAACGGAAATATTAAAAAATTGCCCCTGAAAGTGTACATAGCCTTTAAAATGTTTCCTACCACACTATTGATGAATCTGGCCACCATGTTTATACAGCAATACGTAGCAACTCTGTGATCAGCTGTTGAGTAAGTCTCTAAGAGGCTGTATTGTAAATTTCATTTTTCACAGGAAGTATAGAGCTACAAAAAGTACTACCTTTCCCATTAAAACAAAACTGTGTCGTAACTCAACGATCTGGCACTGCAACGTGGTTTTCATTTATGACTGAAGCCACAACACTGTGCTGGAAACATGACACCATGGACAGCTAAGTCGACCTTTGGACCCTGTCAACATAAATAGGATCCAGTGGGTTCTGCCAGGTTGTGAGTGAATTTTACTGATAAAAATGTGTAATGAAATCTGGGATGAAGGCTGCAGAAGGAGCCTCCAGCGCAGATTTGAACAAAACCTAAAGAATCTGTTAATTTTGGGTAAATCCTTGAGCCTGACAATGATCCCTTTCAGCTGTATTCCTAGAAGTGGTCATGTGTGATTTTCAGGAATGTTTATTAATAGAGTCCACATAAATTATCCTGAAGGACCTATCTGCCAAACAGAGCGTTGTTCGTGATTTATCACAGTGGTCTCTGTTCTCTTCGCAGTGATGTAGTCATCGCTGTATATCATGAATGCTAGTGACATTACACATGGCAGAAGCCTCTCTAAAGAGTAGAAAGAAGTTATACAGGAAAGGGTGATAATCTGCAGCATCTGTTTCTCCAGCCTACTCATTCTCATCATGAGTAGTGACTTAACAGAGAACATCACATTTGATTAACTCATTAGAACAACTAAATAACTGCTCAAGAGTAAAATTGGCCATACACATTAGATAAAAAATTGACATTCAAAAATTTCCGAGGGGATCAAATGATCTCTAGTGTTGAGTGAATCTTCGTCGATTTCGATCCAATTATGAAGGAAGATTCAATTCACCACAAAGCCGAATTTCCTCGTGCTTTGTGGTAGCGAATAGATTTTCCTTGAAATAGTTTAAAAAAAAAAATAAAATTATACTTCATCCATTTGCTTGTGACGGGCCAGTCGCCATCTTGATTGAAAATCTCGCACAAAATCCTGTGTGCGATGATGTATGATGTCATCATGGGCCACGCAAGATTTCGCCCTAGATCTTCAATGAAGATGGAGGCCCATCATGAGTAAATGGATGAGGTAAGTATGATGTAATTTTTTTTGTATTTTACACTCTGTTATTACTGTCAGATGCCACAATCAGCTAGGAACGTGGCATCTGAGGGGTACAATGACGGGGAGCAGCGCAATAACCGTTCCATGTTATTGCACCCACTACTTACAAAGAAATGTGCTTTGTATGAAGTAATTTGCCACAAAGTGAATTTTTTTGTAAAATTTCGCGAAGCAGCGGAATCGAATTTCGCAATACTCATCTCTTATGATTTCACGTGTATTCCCCCTGATGCCAGATATCAAGAGAAAGATTGTAGAGTCGTAATGTATTAAACATTTTTTCTCCACTGTATTCAAAGAGAAAAATGAAATGTCAAGAGAAATGCAGATTGCTAAACACCCCATAAAAAATCACCTGGTTCACTCCTGCATACTAAGGGAGTTAAGAACTAGATCCTTAATATGTAAGTGTTAGCTTCTTAATATGTAAGCCAAAACAGCTTTTTTTCACCTCCCCTCCCAAAAAACATAATATCAAGTCATCAAAAAATCTTATGTACCCGAAAAAAAAAGTACAGTCTATCCTGCAAATAACAAGCCCTGAGACATCTTCGTTGCCAGAAAAATAAGTGTTATGGATGTTAGTATATGGTGAGGCAAAATGTAACAGATTTTTAATAAAAAGGGATTTCATTATGCAAAATTAGTAACACATGAAAAAAACTATAAATTTAGTATCGTCCTATCAATCTCCTGAATAAAGTTATCATATCATATATACCACATGGTGAACCTCATAAAAAAAAGTAAAAACTCACAGAATTTTTATTTTTGCTCACCTCCCAAAAAATGAGATAAAAAGCAATCAGAAAGCCAAATGTACCTCAAAATGATGGCAATAAAAAAACTACAGATTGCCCTGACAGTGCAGTCAGTAAAAAAAAAATAAAAAAAAGCTATGGCTCTTAAAAACCATTTCAGCAATTCCCATGTTAGAAAAACAATATGGCGCTCCTTGCCTTCTGAGCCCTGCAGTGTGCCCATACAGTGATTTTGGGGTCAGAGTATGATGATGTAAAAAAAAAAAAAAAAAAAAAAAAAAAAAAAAAAAAAGAATGCCATTGTACTGACCCAGAGAATAAAGGGCATTGGTCAGCTTTGTCACAAACAGAACGCAGTGGGAACAAAACCTGTAAAACCATGGATGAATTGTGGTTTTTTTGTCCAATTCCACCCCATTTAGAATTTTTTTTACCGCTTCCCACTACATTGTATGCCATAATTAATGGGGCATTAGAAAGTGCAATTTGTCCCGCAAAAAATAAGCCATCATAGAGCTATGTGAACTGAAATATAAAAATGTTATGGCTCAAGAAAGATAGGGAAGAAAAATGAAAACGCAAAAATGAAAAAAACCTCCGGTATCCTAAGGGTTGAGAACAGCTCAGGCAAGATGGCCACCCCCATAATCATGTTCAGGAAATAGAATAAAGAAATCTGCAATCGGAAAATAAAAACAGATTAGAAAAAAAGGAGATGTGTTACTATCTGGTTTTAACTGGCAGATACAATTTTTGATGACACATTTCCTTTAAGAGATTTTTTAGATATTTTTTACCCTACAACGTTTAACCGCCAGCTATCTAAATTGTATGGATGTCAATGAGGAAGGAGGGGGGAGCACTAAAGTGCCCTAGGGCAGCGTGAACCAGAAATATGGCCCTAACTCTCAGCATTATATTTCCTGGCGTCATCTCTTGTATAATGTAAATACCCGGCCAGCAGTCCTCCAGATTACCGGTACTTGTGTCATATAGTGGGTGAGCTCTATTAAGGAGAGGGGAGTTGAAAACCTCTCTATCAGTGGTTCAAGTGTATGTACTCACCACATCACACACAGGATAGGAATTCAGCACTAATGGCCATAGATGTGCCTTCTAATAATGGCATCTCAGGCTCAAAACCAGGAGAACATATGAAATGCCATATCAATAAACTGGAGTTATTTTTGTGACTGTGTCGAGAGTCTTTTATAAAGTAACTAAGAATAAGAAGTATTGCGTATGCTTTTACGTCTCTCCCAGGATGCAACCATTAGTAAAAGGCCAGACAGATTCTTTGGTAATAGTAATCTGATTTCCAAAATGATGATAATGTTTTGTCGACAGTCTTCAAAAATCACAAGCTGCTGTGATAGATATAAAAAAAAAAACTAATAAATAAAATAAATTTAAAAAATCAGCTCTGCCAAAAAAAAAAAAATTATGTAGAATGTTTCAAGTGATTTGCACCAGTTTGTGGCTCCAAAAAGCTGCAAATTATGACATGCTTTTATTTGTGACGTGTCTCTCCTCTCACCATTTTTAAAAAGTGGTAAAAAAATATTTAAGCATGTTTAAAGAGGTTTTCTGACACTCAGGAACCCCACCGATCAGCTGTTTGAGAAGGCACAGGCGCTTGTAGTAGCACTTCTCTCTGGCGACCTTCTCTCTGCTCGCCTAGCATAGCGCCGATGGAGGAGAAGGGCTCAGTAGAAAGTCTTTGAACCCATCTGCAGCACGGAGAGAATGAGATGTGAATGCTTCTCTCCCCTTGTTCTAGCGATCAGTGTAGATCTCAGCACTTTGTCTCCCACTGATCAAAAGCTTTGATATGTTGTTATGACATTTCAAAGGTTTTTTGAAAGCTCAGTGACCCTTTGAGAGTAAGAAGCTATAAATTACTAGTTTGCGAGTGTTGCTGGTGGAGAGGTGACAGATAATTCCTTAAAAGGGTTTTCTCGGTGTTTGAGATTGATAGTTTAGCCTCAGGATAGGTCATCAATATCAGATCAATAGTCACCCCCACCAATCAACTGTTGATGAGACCATGACTCTCCTGTGAGCTTTAAGACCTCCTCACAGCTCCCCAAGCACAGCTCCATCTCTCATCCATTGTATAGCATCTGTGCTTAGTATCACAGCTCAGCCCCATTCACTTCAATGGAGCTGATCTCCTCTTAGACCACATGACCAATTAACGTGACATCACCTGGCCTAAAAAAAGCAGAAAGAGATTGTGGCACTACCTCAAGTGCAGGTGCCTTCTCAAACAGCTGCTTGGTGGGATTCCTGAGTGTTGGACCTTCACTTCATTTAAAAAATCTGCCTTCATCCACCTGTAAAAAAAAAAGCTGTAAAGTCATGGCCACTAGGGGTCTCACTTACACCTAAGTTGTCAGGCAAAATTTGTCCCTGGTAACAGAGACTCAGAAGACAGAAGAAGTGGGGGCATGTCAGATCTAGCTGAGATTGTGAGCCTAATAGAACAACCGCTTCTACATAGCTTCTGAACATCACAGTGATCTCCCCCTCCTTATCTTTTCTGTGAGTTCCAGATCTGAAAACAAACATATTGGGAAGTAAGGTAAAGGATGTCACAGTAGTACAGAGCTGGCAGAAGCAGTGCTGAGTGAAGTGCATCTGGCTGTGCTGCTGAAACGGGGAATAATATGCTTCAAAAACATGAAAGGGGTTGTCTGCATTATGAAAAAAAAATATAGAGCTATATATACACAAGCTAAGCAAGCAAGTTTTAGATCACAAAAATTCTATTTGCTAATTTCCCTAGTTCTCTTCTGGCCCTTTGTTTATCTGCGATAACTACAATCTCTGAGGTTTTCCTCATGAATATTTGTGGGCATAAAAAAAAGACTACCCCTATCCCTGTGTCACTAACCTTGCTGGCCGAATGTAGTTCCGTTTGGCCAGCTTCCAAGTACTAACAAGTACTGGCGTGCGGAGTCTAACTAGCCCCCGGGTTTTCACCAGAGCCCACCGCAAAGCGGGTTGGATTTGTGCGGCCGGGAACTAGCAGGTCGCTAGCCGTGTAGAAGCAGTGGTTTAGCTGGATAGACTGGATAGTCAGCAGGTTAGCAGAGACGAGGATAAATCCGGATCACAGGAACAGACACGAGCACAGAGCTGGAGTACGCTGGAAGACCTGATACTCTGGCATCAGACATGCGCACAGAGCTGCTTTAAATAGGCCTTTGATAGGAATCAGGTGCAGGACTGATGACGGTTTCACAGAAGGTGTAGTGGCCGCAGTACCTGTTGCCAGTCCCTAGATGGGGCGAGAGTACAGTTTCTGCAGACACTATGCTGGCTGCTGGAATCACCGCAATAGACGCTTGTGGAGAAAGACAGACAGCAAAGGCCGAGGGGGGCAACCCCGCCGACGGGGTGAGTGTAGTGGCGCTCTGCGCCCAGATGTGACAGTACCCCCTCCTTTTAGGGTGAACTCCGGACACCCCATTTTGAGTGCCTGTGGAAACTTTCTGCAGAACCTCTTCATAAGTTGAGGGGCGTGAAGGTCCTCCTTCCTCACCCAGGAGCGCTCTTCGGGACCGTACCCCTTCCAGTTGACAAGGAAGTAAGGAAGCCCCTTTGAGATCTTAAAATCCACGATTTCATCGACTTCATATTCTTCCTGCTGTTCCACAATGACAGGTTTGGGTGGTGCTTTGTGGGCCGAGAACCTATTGAGGACCACAGGTTTCAGGAGTGAAGCATGGAAGACATTGGAAATGCGCAGAGAAGGAGGTAGAGCCAGCCGATAGGCTGCCGGATTGATGACTTGGGTGATGGTGTAAGGACCGATGAATCGAGGGGCAAACTTCATCCTGGGTACCCGAAGACGGATGAAGCGAGTAGAAAGCCAGACTTTGTCTCCTGGGGCCCATCGGGGAACTGCACGTCTCTTCTTGTCTGCTTGAACCTTGTACCGAGCTGAAGCTTTTATTAGATTAGTCCGTACTTCGGTCCAGATAGCAGAAAACTTCTGGACCACAGAATTAGCTGCAGGGACATCGGAGGATGGCAGAGTCGGAAGACGGGGTAAACAGGGGTGTTTACCGAAGTTGATGAAGAACGGAGATTTCTGAGAAGACTCGTGAAATAAATTGTTGTGGGCGAACTCAGCCCAAGGTAGCAGTTCTACCCAGTTGTCTTGAGTAGGAGAAATATACAATCTGAGAAACTTCTCCAGATCCTGGTTCACCCTCTCAGTTTGCCCATTAGACTGCGGGTGATGGGCAGTAGAAAAGTTCAGCTTGACGTTGATAAGTCTACACAGAGCTCGCCAAAATCGTGACGTAAATTGGGTTCCTCTATCAGACACGATTTCAAGAGGACAACCATGCAGACGGAAGATGTCTCGGATAAAGATGGAAGCGAGGACTGCTGCCGAGGGTAGACCTTTCAATGGTGTGAAATGAGCCATCTTTGAAAATCGATCGACCACGACCCAGATGGTATCGTACCCCTTAGAAGGTGGCAGGTCTGTGATGAAGTCCATGGAGATATGAGTCCATGGACTCTCTGGAATGGGAAGAGGGTGTAGAAGACCAATGGGACGTCCAGGAACCCCTTTGTGCTGGGCGCACACGTGACAGGCCGCCACGAATTCTCGTACATCTTGAGATAGTGAAGGCCACCAATAGTTTCTAGAAAGTAGATCGTGGGTCTTCTTGAATCCAGCATGTCCCGAGAAAAGGGAGCCATGAGCCCATGCTAATAGTTTAGGGCGAGAGTCCAATGGAACAAACGTCTTCCCCGGTGGAATGGTTTCAGGAGTGGTGGCTGAGAGTAGTATCCGCTTGGGGTCTATTATGTGTTCAGGATCCATATCTGGTTCCTTGTCCGCGGCGTCGAATGATCTGGAGAGAGCATCTGCTTTGACGTTCTTGGTGCCAGGACGGTAAGTGATTAATAAATCAAACCGGGAGAAGAAGAGAGCCCACCGAGCTTGACGTGGGTTCAGTCGTCGGGCAGAATGAATGTACAGGAGATTCTTGTGGTCAGTGTATACCGTAATGGGATGCAGGGCTCCTTCTAGAAGATGTCTCCACTCCTCCAGTGCCAATTTGATGGCTAGAAGCTCCTTGTCCCCGATTCCATAATTCTTTTCAGAAGCGGAAAACTTCTTGGAGAAGAATCCACATGGGTGGATCTTCCCATTGGGTAATCGTTGAGAGAGAACCGCCCCCACAGCGAATGAGGAGGCATCCACCTCCAGGAAGAAAGGCAAGGAGGTATTAGGTTGGCTGAGGATTGGGGCCGACAAGAACCTGTCTTTGAGTAGTTGAAAGGCTTGGTTGGCCTCTGGGGACCACTGACGAGGATCGGCTGTTTTATGAGTTAGTGCTGTGATGGGAGCAATAATGGAGGAGAAATCTTTGATGAATCGCCGATAGTAGTTGGCGAAGCCCACAAATCTCTGAATAGCCTTCAGTCCCGTAGGTTGTGGCCAGGTCAACACAGCTTGAACTTTATCCGGATCCATCTTCAGCCCGGTACCAGACAAGATGTATCCCAAGAAAGGAACAGATGACTGCTCGAAGAGGCACTTCTCTAGTTTGCAGTAGAGCTGGTGGGCCCTCAGGCGTTCTAAGACTTGGCGAACATGGCCACGATGATCTGAGAGGGAGCGAGAGAAGATCAGGATATCATCCAGGTATATGACCACGAAGGAGTATAGCATGTCCCTGAAGATTTCATTGATAAAGTTCTGGAACACTGCAGGAGCATTGCAGAGGCCAAAGGGCATGACCAGGTACTCGTAGTGGCCATCCCGAGTATTGAATGCTGTCTTCCATTCATCCCCGGGCTTAATACGGATCAGATTATAAGCACCACGCAAATCTAACTTAGTAAATACGGTGGCACCCCGAATTCTGTCGAATAACTCGGAAATCAGTGGCAACGGGTACTTGTTCTTAATGGTGATGTCATTCAGACCCCGATAGTCAATGCATGGACGGAGACCCCCGTCCTTCTTATCCACAAAGAAGAATCCAGCACCTGCTGGGGAGGAAGACGGTCTGATGAACCCGCGAGCAAGATTGTCTTTAATATATTCAATAAGAGTAGAAATAAATTTAAATATATGTGGCGCTATGGCGACTAAAGATAAAAAAGGAAGTCCTTAGTTACACAGATTTGCAAATGCGTGATCATGCCCACTCACCATACGTCACGGTAACTTCCTGTGGAGTGGGTCCCTACACTCGTCTATGCCTCTGTTCAGACTACATCCAAGTCTCCATGGTTCAGGGCGTGTGAAACCAGCTAAATAGGTATCCTATCAGGAAGTCCTAGGTGAATGGGCGTCGTCAGGTCCAAAAAGAGCATGCGAGGCTCAGTATATAACAATAAAAATTATAATAAAAAGTTTGGACCAACGATATATATATATATATATTTTTTCATAAGTGCATATCCATAAAGCAGAACTATGGGTATATAAAGGTATGGTTGCACAACATATAATAAACAATAAGAGTAGAAATAAATTTAAATATATGTGGCGCTATGGCGACTAAAGATAAAAAAGGAAGTCCTTAGTTACACAGATTTGCAAATGCGTGATCATGCCCACTCACCATACGTCACGGTAACTTCCTGTGGAGTGGGTCCCTACACTCGTCTATGCCTCTGTTCAGACTACATCCAAGTCTCCATGGTTCAGGGCGTGTGAAACCAGCTAAATAGGTATCCTATCAGGAAGTCCTAGGTGAATGGGCGTCGTCAGGTCCAAAAAGAGCATGCGAGGCTCAGTATATAACAATAAAAATTATAATAAAAAGTTTGGACCAACGATATATATATATATATTTTTTCATAAGTGCATATCCATAAAGCAGAACTATGGGTATATAAAGGTATGGTTGCACAACATATAATAAACAATAAGAGTAGAAATAAATTTAAATATATGTGGCGCTATGGCGACTAAAGATAAAAAAGGAAGTCCTTAGTTACACAGATTTGCAAATGCGTGATCATGCCCACTCACCATACGTCACGGTAACTTCCTGTGGAGTGGGTCCCTACACTCGTCTATGCCTCTGTTCAGACTACATCCAAGTCTCCATGGTTCAGGGCGTGTGAAACCAGCTAAATAGGTATCCTATCAGGAAGTCCTAGGTGAATGGGCGTCGTCAGGTCCAAAAAGAGCATGCGAGGCTCAGTATATAACAATAAAAATTATAATAAAAAGTTTGGACCAACGATATATATATATATTTTTTCATAAGTGCATATCCATAAAGCAGAACTATGGGTATATAAAGGTATGGTTGCACAACATATAATAAACAATAAGAGTAGAAATAAATTTAAATATATGTGGCGCTATGGCGACTAAAGATAAAAAAGGAAGTCCTTAGTTACACAGATTTGCAAATGCGTGATCATGCCCACTCACCATACGTCACGGTAACTTCCTGTGGAGTGGGTCCCTACACTCGTCTATGCCTCTGTTCAGACTACATCCAAGTCTCCATGGTTCAGGGCGTGTGAAACCAGCTAAATAGGTATCCTATCAGGAAGTCCTAGGTGAATGGGCGTCGTCAGGTCCAAAAAGAGCATGCGAGGCTCAGTATATAACAATAAAAATTATAATAAAAAGTTTGGACCAACGATATATATATATATATTTTTTCATAAGTGCATATCCATAAAGCAGAACTATGGGTATATAAAGGTATGGTTGCACAACATATAATAAACAATAAGAGTAGAAATAAATTTAAATATATGTGGCGCTATGGCGACTAAAGATAAAAAAGGAAGTCCTTAGTTACACAGATTTGCAAATGCGTGATCATGCCCACTCACCATACGTCACGGTAACTTCCTGTGGAGTGGGTCCCTACACTCGTCTATGCCTCTGTTCAGACTACATCCAAGTCTCCATGGTTCAGGGCGTGTGAAACCAGCTAAATAGGTATCCTATCAGGAAGTCCTAGGTGAATGGGCGTCGTCAGGTCCAAAAAGAGCATGCGAGGCTCAGTATATAACAATAAAAATTATAATAAAAAGTTTGGACCAACGATATATATATATATATTTTTTCATAAGTGCATATCCATAAAGCAGAACTATGGGTATATAAAGGTATGGTTGCACAACATATAATAAACAATAAGAGTAGAAATAAATTTAAATATATGTGGCGCTATGGCGACTAAAGATAAAAAAGGAAGTCCTTAGTTACACAGATTTGCAAATGCGTGATCATGCCCACTCACCATACGTCACGGTAACTTCCTGTGGAGTGGGTCCCTACACTCGTCTATGCCTCTGTTCAGACTACATCCAAGTCTCCATGGTTCAGGGCGTGTGAAACCAGCTAAATAGGTATCCTATCAGGAAGTCCTAGGTGAATGGGCGTCGTCAGGTCCAAAAGAGCATGCGAGGCTCAGTATATAACAATAAAAATTATAATAAAAAGTTTGGACCAACGATATATATATATATATTTTTTCATAAGTGCATATCCATAAAGCAGAACTATGGGTATATAAAGGTATGGTTGCACAACATATAATAAACAATAAGAGTAGAAATAAATTTAAATATATGTGGCGCTATGGCGACTAAAGATAAAAAAGGAAGTCCTTAGTTACACAGATTTGCAAATGCGTGATCATGCCCACTCACCATACGTCACGGTAACTTCCTGTGGAGTGGGTCCCTACACTCGTCTATGCCTCTGTTCAGACTACATCCAAGTCTCCATGGTTCAGGGCGTGTGAAACCAGCTAAATAGGTATCCTATCAGGAAGTCCTAGGTGAATGGGCGTCGTCAGGTCCAAAAAGAGCATGCGAGGCTCAGTATATAACAATAAAATTATAATAAAAAGTTTGGACCAACGATATATATATATATATTTTTTCATAAGTGCATATCCATAAAGCAGAACTATGGGTATATAAAGGTATGGTTGCACAACATATAATAAACAATAAGAGTAGAAATAAATTTAAATATATGTGGCGCTATGGCGACTAAAGATAAAAAAGGAAGTCCTTAGTTACACAGATTTGCAAATGCGTGATCATGCCCACTCACCATACGTCACGGTAACTTCCTGTGGAGTGGGTCCCTACACTCGTCTATGCCTCTGTTCAGACTACATCCAAGTCTCCATGGTTCAGGGCGTGTGAAACCAGCTAAATAGGTATCCTATCAGGAAGTCCTAGGTGAATGGGCGTCGTCAGGTCCAAAAAGAGCATGCGAGGCTCAGTATATAACAATAAAATTATAATAAAAAGTTTGGACCAACGATATATATATATATATTTTTTCATAAGTGCATATCCATAAAGCAGAACTATGGGTATATAAAGGTATGGTTGCACAACATATAATAAACAATAAGAGTAGAAATAAATTTAAATATATGTGGCGCTATGGCGACTAAAGATAAAAAAGGAAGTCCTTAGTTACACAGATTTGCAAATGCGTGATCATGCCCACTCACCATACGTCACGGTAACTTCCTGTGGAGTGGGTCCCTACACTCGTCTATGCCTCTGTTCAGACTACATCCAAGTCTCCATGGTTCAGGGCGTGTGAAACCAGCTAAATAGGTATCCTATCAGGAAGTCCTAGGTGAATGGGCGTCGTCAGGTCCAAAAAGAGCATGCGAGGCTCAGTATATAACAATAAAAATTATAATAAAAAGTTTGGACCAACGATATATATATATATATTTTTTCATAAGTGCATATCCATAAAGCAGAACTATGGGTATATAAAGGTATGGTTGCACAACATATAATAAACAATAAGAGTAGAAATAAATTTAAATATATGTGGCGCTATGGCGACTAAAGATAAAAAAGGAAGTCCTTAGTTACACAGATTTGCAAATGCGTGATCATGCCCACTCACCATACGTCACGGTAACTTCCTGTGGAGTGGGTCCCTACACTCGTCTATGCCTCTGTTCAGACTACATCCAAGTCTCCATGGTTCAGGGCGTGTGAAACCAGCTAAATAGGTATCCTATCAGGAAGTCCTAGGTGAATGGGCGTCGTCAGGTCCAAAAAGAGCATGCGAGGCTCAGTATATAACAATAAAAATTATAATAAAAAGTTTGGACCAACGATATATATATATATATTTTTTCATAAGTGCATATCCATAAAGCAGAACTATGGGTATATAAAGGTATGGTTGCACAACATATAATAAACAATAAGAGTAGAAATAAATTTAAATATATGTGGCGCTATGGCGACTAAAGATAAAAAAGGAAGTCCTTAGTTACACAGATTTGCAAATGCGTGATCATGCCCACTCACCATACGTCACGGTAACTTCCTGTGGAGTGGGTCCCTACACTCGTCTATGCCTCTGTTCAGACTACACCCACTCCACAGGAAGTTACCGTGACGTATGGTGAGTGGGCATGATCACGCATTTGCAAATCTGTGTAACTAAGGACTTCCTTTTTTATCTTTAGTCGCCATAGCGCCACATATATTTAAATTTATTTCTACTCTTATTGTTTATTATATGTTGTGCAACCATACCTTTATATACCCATAGTTCTGCTTTATGGATATGCACTTATGAAAAAATATATATATATATATATCGTTGGTCCAAACTTTTTATTATAATTTTTATTGTTATATACTGAGCCTCGCATGCTCTTTTTGGACCTGACGACGCCCATTCACCTAGGACTTCCTGATAGGATACCTATTTAGCTGGTTTCACACGCCCTGAACCATGGAGACTTGGATGTAGTCTGAACAGAGGCATAGACGAGTGTAGGGACCCACTCCACAGGAAGTTACCGTGACGTATGGTGAGTGGGCATGATCACGCATTTGCAAATCTGTGTAACTAAGGACTTCCTTTTTTATCTTTAGTCGCCATAGCGCCACATATATTTAAATTTATTTCTACTCTTATTGTTTATTATATGTTGTGCAACCATACCTTTATATACCCATAGTTCTGCTTTATGGATATGCACTTATGAAAAAATATATATATATATATATCGTTGGTCCAAACTTTTTATTATAATTTTTATTGTTTAATATATTCAGACATAGCCTGCGTTTCAGGTAGAGACAAAGGGTAAGTACGGCCCCGAGGGGGAGTTTTGTTGGGCAATAAATCAATAGCACAGTCCCAGGGACGATGAGGTGGGAGTTTCTCTGCTTGTGACTTGCTGAAGACTTCAGAATAAGCGGAATACTGCCGGGGAACAACTCCTTCAGTACTGGAACAACAGAGAGTGATGGTTCCGGGAGGAGACACTTTCTGTAAGCAAGATGTCTGACAGTCATGACCCCATGACATTAATTCTCCAGATTTCCAATTGAGGTGGGGGGAGTGCTTCTGTAGCCATGGTAACCCCAGAATGAGTGGACTAATGGCTTTGGGAACCACTAAAAGTTCTATTTCCTCATGGTGCAGAGCTCCCACTCGCATGACAAGGCTTTTGGTGCGGGACAGAACGGACCCGTTAGGTACCCGATTACCATCGATACCCACCAAGGACAGGGGACAGGAGAGTGGGACCCGTGGAATTCCCCATTTGGATGCAAGGGATAAGGAAATGAAGTTCCCAGCTGCTCCGGAATCCAGGAAGGCAGGTGTAGACAGTATCCCTTTGGGAGTCAGAAGGGACACAGTGATGGAAAACAGAGGGTTTTCTTTCTTCTTTGCAGGAGAGAGACACATGGGACCTAGGACAATCTCTCCCGACTTGCCTAGGTTCTGGCGTTTCCCGGCTTATTGGGACAAGTCCCCACTAGATGACCGGGTCCAGCGCAATAGAGACATAAGCGATTTTTCAAACGGTTTTCTCTTTCCTCCTGAGATAGCTTAGTACGCCCGAGTTGCATGGGTTCCTCCTTAGGAACTGCTGGAACTTGGGAGCGAGCCTGGTATTAAACCGTTTGGACCCTGGGCCCTCTGCTGCACGTTCTCTAAACCTAATATCCACCTTATTACATAGGGATATTAGGTCATCCAATGTCTGAGGCAATTCCCGAGAGCATAGTTCATCTTTAATGGGATCGGACAGCCCATCCCAAAATACGGCACAGAGAGCCTCCTCGTTCCACTTTAGCTCCGATGCCAGGGTTCGGAACTGGATTACGTACTGAGCCACGGTTTGGGATTCCTGGCAAAGGCGTAGTAGGGATGTGGCTGCAGATGAGACCCTCCCAGGCTCGTCAAAGATTTTCCGGAAGGTCTTCAGGAATGCCGGACAGTTGTAGAGAATAGGAGCATTCTGTTCCCAGAGTGGCGAGGCCCAGGCCAATGCTTGGCCGGTAAGCAGGGAGATGATAAAGGCTACCTTTGCTCTTTCGGAAGAAAAGTTCCCAGGAAGAAGCTCAAAATGGATTGAGCACTGATTCAGGAACCCGCGACAATTCTTAGGGTCTCCATCATATTTGGAGGGAAGCGGAACCCGGAGGAGGTGCGGCGTAGCCATCACGGATGAAGGAGGTACTGGAGTAGAGACCACTGGCGGGGACTGCAACGAGTCAAGGCGTGTGGAGAAAGATTGCAGATACTGGAGAAGCTGCTGTTGGTTTGCCTCCTGCTTGTTGACACGCTCCACTACTTGCTGTAGCAGGTCAGCGGTAGAAGGCGCACCGGCGGCTTCCATTTTTGGTAGGCCAGAGTATGCTGTCACTAACCTTGCTGGCCGAATGTAGTTCCGTTTGGCCAGCTTCCAAGTACTAACAAGTACTGGCGTGCGGAGTCTAACTAGCCCCCGGGTTTTCACCAGAGCCCACCGCAAAGCAGGTTGGATTTGTGCGGCCGGGAACTAGCAGGTCGCTAGCCGTGTAGAAGCAGTGGTTTAGCTGGATAGACTGGATAGTCAGCAGGTTAGCAGAGACGAGGATAAATCCGGATCACAGGAACAGACACGAGCACAGAGCTGGAGTACGCTGGAAGACCTGATACTCTGGCATCAGACATGCGCACAGAGCTGCTTTAAATAGGCCTTTGATAGGAATCAGGTGCAGGACTGATGACGGTTTCACAGAAGGTGTAGTGGCCGCAGTACCTGTTGCCAGTCCCTAGATGGGGCGAGAGTACAGTTTCTGCAGACACTATGCTGGCTGCTGGAATCACCGCAATAGACGCTTGTGGAGAAAGACAGACAGCAAAGGCCGAGGGGGGCAACCCCGCCGACGGGGTGAGTGTAGTGGCGCTCTGCGCCCAGATGTGACACCCTGCTCTGCAAAGGGAGAGAATAAAAGTGCTGCCCTGAGTGAAATGTCTGATTGCTGGTATACTCAGTTGCATGTTGTACGTGTAGGACTACAAGTCCCAGCTGTACAATGACACTGCTGATACACTCAGGATCTTCCCCCTGACTGTTCTTCTGCAATACTCTTAAGAACTCCTCTAGTCTGTCAGCTATGTGTCTGCAGGATGAGAAGGGAAGATCCTGTGTGAAGCATTTGTCTCTTCACTGCCTGCAGCTGCTCAGCAAAGCCTCCAGCCCTGAATCTGTGCTGCTGATGGTAGGAGGTTAAACTTTCCTGAAGAATCCAGTGGGAGGGAGACACAGAGCAGA
The DNA here is from genome assembly GCA_900303285.1 of Rhinella marina. Lineage (NCBI taxonomy): Eukaryota > Metazoa > Chordata > Amphibia > Anura > Bufonidae > Rhinella > Rhinella marina. The sequence goes on from ONZH01013825.1 coordinate 171,815, forward strand.
CAGCATCTAGGCCAGTGCAGGAGGTGTGGCCAGCACAGTGACATCTCGTGCACAGACACAGACCTGCTCCCTCAGGCTTGTGCACGAAACATCATCAGAGCAGGGAGAGAAGCTGACATCACGGGTCATGAAATCTGAGAAAGGAGCCATTGCAGATGAAGGAAGTGAATTGTAAACCCCCTACATTTGATTTAAAAAAACCTATTCCTTCACAGTTATGATTGTACAAAGAATAGACATTCTGCAATTTTTTTCTGAAAATTCACATATGCTTTAAAGGGGTTCTCCAAGTTATATTTATTGATGACCTATCCTCAGGATCAGCTGTTTGAAGAGGAGGTGCGCACCTCCTCTTCATTGTTTACATGCTAGATGTAACATCTGTAGCGGTGAGCAGGTGTAATTACACCTAACCGTCCAATTCATTTCAATGGGAAGGCTCGTTACTTCCCTGCACTGAGGATGTTTACTCAATATGCTCAGTAGAAGACATGAAAAGTATTAATGTTTGTGTTTTATTAGTATAGATACATTTTTGTCTATATTACAGAGTTAAATAGCAATCACATCACATTTTATTTAACAATTGAGAAAACCTGGTAATTCCAAAGGGTTCACTTACTTTTTCTTGCGAATGTAGATGCCTCAATCAGCATCCTTAAGTGGGGCAACTAAGTTAGAGGTCAAGAGCCAATACAACCCATTTGGACAGACCCTTTAAATGCTATTGATAATAGATCCAGTCATATTTTTATGACTGAATATCGGGCCGTAACCCCCAAAATATCTCATATATTCAGGGCCTGATGACATGGGGTCGGCATCACAAACGTACACTATAAGTGGGTAACCTGCTCTTATAGTAGTCATACCCATATATATTCTTCCCCATCATTTTTAAAGAATTTAAATGGCTTGCTCATCTAAGTAATTTTAAGGTGAACTACACCAAAACAGAAGTCTATATCTCTCCTCCAGTTCACACGGCCTTTTGGGGGCTTTTTATTACTTATTTTTAATGGTAACATTTATTTCATTATATCTTGTGCTGAAAAAAAAAAAACTGATTTCCACCACAGTTGTGATTATGAGCTTTTCCTGTGGGTGGTATGATTACGATGATACCAAATTTATATACTTTTTAATGTTTTACTACTTTAAAAATGTTTTCTTTGCATCGCCATATTTGGACCCAAATAACTTTTTTATGTTTTTTTTTTGTCTACACAGCTGTATCAGGGCTTGTATTTTGTGGGACTAACTCTAGTTTTTAGCACCATTTTGGGGTACAACACATTAAACTTTTTGATCACTTTATTTTCAAGTTTTTGGGTGGGACAAAGTGACCAAAAAACCACTGATCACATTTTTTTCTGTTACAGCATTCACCATGCAGGAAAAATATTTTTATGTCTTAAAAGTTCAGATAAATTTTGCACACAGCGGTACCTATTATTATTATTATTATTATGTCATTGTTTATTTTTTACATGTAATAATGGATTGAATTTTTAATATTTTTGTGGATTTTTAAATTTTTATTTACTGTAAATAGGGAGTTTGTACATGAATCTTCAGCTTGCTTGTACGATAGCCAGCAACAGAATTCTATTGCAGTGTATGGAATTCTGACAGGGTGCCTGTGAAGGCAAGCCTGAGGGGCAGCTCACTATGACAGACTTGGGAACCTTCAATAGGCTGCCATAGCAACTGATCAAAGCCTCGTGATTTTGCTGTGGGGGCTCTGACTGGAGGGCAAAGAGATGTGCCCAGCTGAAAGTGAAACTAAAAACAGCTTTCTCTCCCAACTCGATTGCTAACAGCTATATCTTCTGACATACTGGATATAATGCTGTGATTTTGGTATGTCAGAACCATTTTTGTATCTGCTACCAATCCGAAGATATAAGAAGGGAAAGCAGCCCTCCCCTCTTCAGTCTGGTTTGTTTTGAGCACTTGCAGCAGCAGAGCTGGGCACTTGGGAGCTGTTTTCCTGCAGAATAAAAGTGCTTTTTCTGGACATGGAATACAGACACACAGTGCACAAAGGTATGTCTGGGATGTGTATGTGTAACACCCCAGAGTAGTGTTACAACTCTGCGTAACCAGCTCCTATCTGTGTGCTATTCTAAAAAGGCAATTCTGTGCATTAATGTCATCACCAGCATTAATATGTATTATATTCAATGTTATGCAACTGTTTCCCATGTAATGTACCTGGTGTACCAACAGGTGTCAGTAAATACTATGGCAGATTCAGATGTAGTTTTACCAGAATGGTACAGTCCTTAGTCCATTCTGACCCCCTCTGCTGGAGAGAAGTTAAGTTCTTCCAACTTCCTGCAGGAGGAAATGACAGTTAAGACAGTTTAGTCAGGGAGTTGTCCCCTATACCCTGATCAGGGAGGACATGTGCAGGACAGTGGAGCACCTTCAGCTCTGCTGTACCCTAAAGATAGAGTAATATAGCCTGCAATAAGGCACTACAATACTCTCAAGGGAAGCCAGACTTAGGAGGTAACCTCAGCTTAGAACAGGAAGCCTGAAACCTGAATTTCCAAGCATCTGCCAAGTATAAGCAATAGCTGCACTTGCTGGACACCAAGCTGAAGGATGAACTGAGTCATCTACATTCAAAGTTCAGTTAATAAAACTACGTTGGACCATTCATACAAGTCTGCGCATCATTCCCACCTGACGACCCTCAATTACTACTACTAGTAAATTTATTGCAGCCGGAGCCACCGCCTGGGGCCTGTTCGTCTTACAAGTTAGGAACACCGTGACAATCCCACCAAAGACTTGAGTGGCCTAAATACCCCTTGGCACTCCTACCACTGGGACATAAAGGAAAATCACCTTAGAGGGCCCTGGAGGGGGAAAGGGTCGCCCCCATAGCAACCATGGCACCCCGGTCACTGCATATGCAATCTTCTGTGGGCACTGCTGTTAGTTATATAGGTGAAAATGAGGTGACAGACTCCCTTTAAGACCGGGGCTTTAGACGCTGGTCTTAATAAGCCCCATCACTGGCGGTGGATAGCCGATGTAATACAGAGGCACCGACCCCTTCATAACTTCTGTGCATCCAGCTCCAGTTCTAAATGTAATAAAGCTTCCTTTCTGTCTTACATTTAGCTCATTTTCCACACCTAAACCAGGTGTAGAAAATGATAAAGGAGACCGGTCTACCGGTCACTCCCTGCCCACGTCACAACCACTTTTTTAGACCAGAAGTGAGCGGGGAGAAGTCACAGATTGCAGCAGAACTAACTGTTGCGCAGTAATCTGCATCTGAAATATGCCTAATATAGGGATATTTCAGGATAATAAATGACCCCCTCAGTTTCTCCTACTGATCAGACATGGAGAGACTGCAAATACGTTTCCGACACCCAGCAATTATCAATTCAGAAGGGACTATGAACGATACTTGCTGAGCGCTGCATGGTTGCCATGTCTGGTGTTGGCAAATAGCATGCACTGGTGTCCCTCGATGTCTCATGTCTGGGGGGGGGGGGCTGGGGCAGGCACATTCTTTGCACAGGGGCCCTCTGCTGTCTGTGTCCGCCCCTGATAAGGTGTATATGATATAAAGTCTGCATCCGATGGAATTTGAAAGTGTTGTTTTCAAAAACCAAGTAATTAGTGCATCTGGGATTCCGACATCCAGGTCTCTCTGGAGCGCATGCACCAAAATAAATTTCGACATGAAAGATCCCACAGCATTTGTGCCACTTTCGACACTTAGGAGTGGCGGTGGCCAGGACATCAGCTTCAACTAATTTACTAGCATTAATGCCTGGAACAGACTTAATTATGATTAAAAATGTCTCCAGTCAGGGGCTGGAGTACTTTTTACCCCAGGTGCACCGACTGTCGGAGATTCATCTAATTTATGACCCGCACAATCTAGGGAATTTAGCCATGTATATCACAGGTAGATTTCCCTCCTGCTCTCAGCTGCAACTAATGATGACCTACCTTCATACACAGTGCCTTGCGAAAGTATTCGCCCCCCTGAAACTTTTCAACCTTTTGCCACATTTCAGGATTCAAACAAAAAGATATAACATTTTAAATTTTTGGTGAAGAATCAACAACAAGTGGGTCACAATTGTGAAGTAGAACGAAATTTATTGGATCATTTAAACTTTTTTTGTAATAATAAAACTGAAAAGTGGGGCGTGCAAAATTATTCGGCCCATTTACTTTCAGTTCAGAAAACTCACTCCAGAAGTTCATTGAGGATCTCTGAATGATCCAATGTTGTCCTAAATGACTGATGAAGATAAATAGAATCCACCTGTGTGTAATCAAGTCTCCGTATAAATCATCTGGTCTGTATATTATAGGAATAATACCCAGATATAAGTCATCTGAAGGTGTTTATTAGAGAGTAATTCAAAGGGCTGTCAATGTCCCATAAGGGTGACTTTGTGCATTAGCCAATCCTGACCATTTCATCACAAAGGCAGGTACAGAATTATAATATGGTCAGCATCAGTAAACTTGTGGTCCCTCAACTCTGCATGTCATACCAAATCCAAGTACAAAGGTGACATGCCAACATGCTTGTTCTCTATATTGGTACAGTATCAGAAGTCCAGAGAAACATGTAAAGGAAGAAGATGAAGTGAGACCCAAGTGAGAGCTGTACGTGCTGCAATCCTGATCCAGAATAACATTAATCCCTCAGTCTGGAATTCTTCATTCATGTTGGAGAGTTACCTCGTGTCTGTGAAGATAAAATATCATAATTAAAATAAAAAAAACACTTTCTCTAAAACACAACTATTTAGTTAGGTCCAAACAACATCTACTTCTACACATACCTATGTAATCATAATGCTCCAAGCTCATACCGATGATATACATCCCCAGTCAAAAGTTTGGACATACCCTTTCAGTCCTTGGTTTTTTTGCCTTTTTTATTTTCTACATTGTAGATTCATGTTGAAAATGTGAAAATGATGAAGAAACACATGGAATTAAAGGGTTATTCTCATTTAAGACAATGGGGGCATATCGCTAGGTGGGACCAGCACCTATCTCCAGAACGGAGCCCCCGAAATGAATGAGGGCGCACTGCGCATGCGCAGCCGCCCTCCATTCATCTCTATGGGGCCGCCGAAAATAGCCGAGCGCTGGCTCGGCTACTTCCGTCGGCTCCATAGAAATGAATGGGAGCGCACCGCGCATGCACGGCCCGGCTCCCATTCATTTCTATGAGCGGAGCGGGGACCTGCGCCTGGTGGTGGCCGGACCCCCGGAAACCTGGGGTCCTCCAGGCGCAGCGCTCCCCGCTCCGTTCTGGAGATAGGTGCGGGTCCCAGCGGTGGGACCCGCACCTATAAGACAATGGGGGCATATCCTAGCGATATGCCCCCATTGTCTAAGATGAGAATACCCCTTTAAGTAGAAAACTAAAAAGGTGTTAAATCAGAATGGAGGTTTTTGTGTTACGTTCGACACTTAGGAGTGGCGGGGGGGTCAGGACATCAGCCTCAACTAATTTACTGGCATTAACACCTGGAACAGACTTAATTAAGATTAAAAACGTCTCCAGTCAGGGGCTGGAGTACTTTTTACCCCAGGTACACAGACTGCCGAAGATTCATCTAATTTATGAACCCCACAATCTAGGGAATTTAGTCAGGTATATCACAGGTAGATTTCCCTCCTGCCCTCAGCTGCTATCATATTATTACATATGAATAACCAGAATCTAGAAGACATGTCTGCAATGTTATTCAATGTACAGGACTACTAGCCAGTACTGTGTAGTAACTAATGATAACCTACCTTCATATAGGTGAAGTATGGCTTCAGAGAGTCCCCTGGCAGCAGGAGGCTGATCATACGGATTCTGGAAAAAGTATAATGACATTGTGTAAGATAATATCTGCATGTTCTGATGCTATTATCATAATGTCTTCTTTTAGTCCCGAGCATTTTCATAACTGGACTGTATGAGATTGGTGTGCGACCTGCAAGAGGAAATAGTGCAGCCGGGAGTCTACTGACTGCCCATGATATGTTGTGATTGGTGTTGAGCGAATCAAACTATCCGAAGTGGGCTTCAATCCGAATTTCAGGAAAAATTAGATTTGTCATGACGCTGAAGCTCCTCGCGCTTCATGGTGAGGAACCAATTTTCCCTGAAATGGTGGTAAAAAAAACCCCAAAACATACTCACCTCATCCATTTGTGCTGGAGGAAGCTGTTGCAGCCATCTTGATTGTAGAAACCACGCAAAATCTCGCAAAGGGTGGCATATGACGTCACCACGTCATCGTGCCTGACCAGTGTGATAACGTCATGATGTCACCGGGTGAGCTTTCGCATGGTGTCTTCAATTAAGATGGCACGACGGCTTTCAACATGAGCAAATGGATGAAGTGAGTTTTTATTTTTATTTTTACCCTGATTAACCCCTGAAAGGCCTTAATTGTAGCCTCAGATGCCACGATCAGGGATGAATGCAGCATTTCAGGGGTTCAATGATGGGGGGCAGTGCGATTCCCGTTCCCTGTCATTGCTCGCCCTACATACAAAGAAATGCGCTTTGTGAAGAAGTAATTGGTCACAAATCTAATTTCTTTGTGAAATTCAGTGAAGCAGCCGAATCGAATTTTTCAAATCTTCGCTCCTCTCTAGTTGTGATATTCAGGTCATTGACAGGTAAAACATTTGGGAATTTGACTTCCCTACAGCCTTGTGTGTGATATCAGTCTCTATCAGAGTCTTTAGGATGACATTAGGGGACAGAATTTCTATACGTTGGTATTTACTATGACACTTACATATATAGGATGGAGCATCCAGCATGTCAGCCGTCACTGGTGCCACATTCAGATGTTCCAATGTCTGTAAAAGGCAGAATGTTTTCAATGAAATACAATATCCAAATATATTTAATTAATAGAAATAATAATATATTATCACTTTCAGAGATTGGATTTTATATTATAGGACTAGTCAGAAAGAACATTGGCCCGTCTCATTCATCATTTTCTACGCTTGTTTCAGGCATAGGAAATGGTCTAAATGTAAGATAGCAAGGAAGTTAGCATACACTTAGACTAGCGCTGGAGGTCACCATGCTCTTGTGGTCAGCAGTATGGCCTCCTTCTCTATAATATTATAGGGTGGCAGCTTAGTGATAAGCCTGGCAGCTGGAGGTCACCATGCTCTTGTGGTCGGCAGCATGGCCTCCTTTTCTATAATATTATAGGGTGGCAGCTTGACAATAGAGACACTTCTTATATTTTGATAGATTAATGTTTTTGACAGAGAGTGAGAAAAGTGAGACCTCAGGTGCTGTGATTTTGGTACCAGAAAGAATATTCGATAATGCTATAACCAATCTGCCTGGAAATTGTGGGTGAGTGCAGAGATGGAAGAGATTGCACTGACCTTGGACTCTCCTACTTCATGCTGGTGTCTTCCTCTAGTTGGAGGTGAGGTGGAGAGCTCTCCTAATTCTTCCAGAAGCTCTCCGACACCCGGACCTGATCCCACGACACAGACGCCGCAACGGTTTGAATGACAATCGGCATCTGCAGGTCAGATCAATTGTTATGGCGTCGTCCTGCGGCTCGGTCTGTGCTGGCTCTGCTGGTGAATTTTGCTCACAGACAGCCATAATCTGTAATAAATAGCTGGTTATACAGTATATTAGCATTATGTTTATATTGCAATATACAGTATCTAGTCTCAGGCTGGTCTGGATATAGATGTATACATGTATTTATATTACTTCCTTCCATAGGGGCCTAGATCAGGTTACGGAATGAAGAGCATGATTATGGGATGGCCATCTTCCCTGAGCTGTTGTTATAAAGGGCATCTGTCAGCAGTTTTGCACCTATGACACTGGCTGACCTGTTACATGTGCACTTGGCAGCTGAGGGCGTCTGTGTTGTGGACACTTATGGAAATTATGAGTAAGCCAGGAAGGCAGGACATATGTGTAATGGCCATGTGAAGCAGTTTATTGCTGTATACTCCACACCTGGGAGATAGTCAGCCAGAAGTCACCACTGCCTGAGTGTGAGCAGAGTCTGTACCTCACCAGAGCCTGTTACTAGGAATACAGATACAGCTGACTGTGATGTGCTTCAGGGGTGGACATAGCGCCTGTGCAACCGGTCCAGCATGGGAGGGGCCTGCACTCACCTCTCTCTTTCAGCCTACACAGAGCACAGCAGAATGGTTCAGTGCTTGGGGAGGAAGGTCCTGCGCTGTACTGAGAGGAGATGGGAACTCCAGTACAGTTTAAGGAACTTTAAGGATGTCATCAATGGGAGGAGCCAGAGCAGGAAGATTGTACAGCCAGCACTGGTGTAAGGAGTGTTACGTGCGTGCGTGTATATGTATGTGTATGTATGTGTATATTTATGTGTGTATGTGTGGTGTCTCTAAAGTAAGCTGCAGTCTACTGTGCTTTCTTATATAGTAAAAATATATCACCACTTACAGCCCAAAAGGAGGCTAAAATGGCACTCTTTTGGTCTCTGTCAAGTGAATAAACGCCAGTATGGTTTTGTACATACCTCATCATAGATGTCATTTGGGTCATGTGTTGGCGAAGGTGGTGACGTCTCCAACTCATTCCCCTATAGTGAACAAGAGTAAACAATCAAGAATTATAATTGTAATTGTTAACGCAGTGTCCTATGGACACTTCTGCTTCACCCACCGGTCCCAGGTTTTGGCTTCCAGGAGGTGTGGACTAACCCCCGACTAGGCTTGTTCTGGCTGGTCTGGCCTTTCCTTCTGTGGTCATAGGGTGGTCACACACTCCCCTTTAGCTCTTCAAAGGCCAGTATGTGCTCACCCAAATCTGCTCCAGCCTATGGCTTGCTACCTTAGTGAACTTACGGCACCTTCTCCTGTGGGAGAGTGCCTGAGCAACTGGTTCAAAAGCTTGTTACTAAAAAGTTGTGCTTTCTCTGCATACGTACCGACCTCTGCCTGTTTATTTCAATCTGACCATCTAGTGCCTGACATGACCCATGCCTGACTTCCATACTGACCCTTTACTGCCTGACCTGACCCATGTCTTACCTCTGTATTGATCCTTCTCTGCATACAATGACCTCAGACAAAGCACCATTAAGCACATACTCTGACCCCCCAGGTCAGCTGTCAATCACACAGAGACTATTTCATGAGGTAGCTTGTCAAGCAACTGTTTGAAGAGGAGGCATTGCTTCATTTGAGCGTAACTACTTCTCCATTACTCAGTGCATTGTGTCCCTTGCAACAGAAGCGCAGTGTAATTACAAGTACTCACTCCATTCAAGTGAATGTATTATGTACTTGTAACCATACTGTGCCTCCGAGACTTTCAAGACGACGGGCAGTTTAATGAAGAAGACGTAGTCTTTGCATGGAACACTGCCTCCTGTTCAAAACTGATCGGCGGTAATGCCAGGTGTTGGACCCCCCCCCCAATGAGATATTAATGACCTATCCTGAAGATTGATCATCAATATAAAACCCCTGCATAACCCCTTTAAATGGGATACAAGTTATATGAGATTAGAAAAACATGGCTGATTTTTCCAGACACAGAACAGTAGGTAATTATAACACTTTATAGAAGACTTCACATTTGAATATCTATAGAAAATACCTCAGCAGATTCCTCCATGCTGCTCTCACTTGCTGAGGACATCAGAGATGAAGATCTCGTCATATCGTCCTATAGTGAACACAGAGGAGAAGAGGCAAAAATCAGAAAACACTCCTATAATTTGTCACATGTGAGAGGGGTGGTATAGAAGAGATGTTATAGAGAGGGCAGTATGTACATTACCAGTATCCTGCTAAACCATTAAATATATAAATTATATCTAACCTAGTCCTGGATAAAATAATTAAAACTTCCTAACCAGTATTTTAATGGGATTTTTCGAGAGTTCAGTATTGATGGTATATCCGATAGTCCATCACTATCTGGTCAGTGAGGGTCCAACTCCTAGCACCTCCACTGGTCAAATGTTTGTAGAGGCCACTACGCTCCAGTGAGTGCCGAGTCCTCCTCACAGCATTCCAAGCACAGCGCCGCACATTGTATAGTGGCTATGCTTTGTATTGCAGCTCAGGCCCTTTAATTTAAACATGTCGGGAGTTGGGCCCCCACCGATCAGGACGTCATGGAGCTGCTCTATGGAAACAGAAGGTCAGACTCAGTATACATCTGTACAGTGTACATATAGAGCAGATTTCATTCCCAGGCCCTACAGAACCAGGTCTTCTAATGCTCTCCTAATAAATTACAGGTTAGGAAAGTACATATCAGAAGAGGGAAGCAGAGATTTACCATTTTACCATCTAATGATCCATAGATAGAAGAAGGAGTAATGGATAATCTAGCAGGAACATTGCTGCATGTCCTGGCCCACATTTCACCATAATACTCAAATTCAATCTTTTCTATATTAATGATAGATTCTGATAAGATGTCTCTAGTTTATGACCGCTTACATATCTCCCATAGACTATAATAGAGAGTGACCAAGTACAAGCACAGCCACCTCTCAACCTAGAAAGACAGACTGGAGCTGGAAACCCATTTGAATTTGAATTAATTCCATGGGTTTATTTTAAAGAACCATTGAGTTTATCTCATCCCTAGGCCACAAGGTAAGTATTGAAGGTTAAACATGAAAATGAGAGCAAAGAAAGCAAGAATAGTGTAAGACAGACAAATAGATAATTAGATATATTGATAGATATTAGATTGATAAATAGAGATACCTCAGAGATGTAAAATTGGGAGAGCTGTGATGTTACTCTTGGGGGAATCTGAAATAAAATTAGCGGTTAGTGTAATACATACGTTTAAAAGTTTTATATCAGATCTTCTCCACCCTTTAATAACAGAGACACATACAGGGGTCTGGTAAATTCAGGGGCTGATTGTCAACATAACCCACCAGGAAACTTACCTAAAGTATGCTGGGGGTCGACATTGGACAGTGCTGGGGGAGCTATAGGGACATTACTGGTGGCAGGGGGGAAATTACTGGAGGTTATATAGTGACATTACTGGGGGCAAGGGGGGCATTACTGTGACCATTATACGGACATTACTGGGGGCAGGGGAGGACATTGCTGTGGTCGCTATAGGGACATTACTGAGGCCAGGAGGAGCATTAATGGGGGAGCTATAGGCACATTACTGTCGGCAGGGGTGGCATTACTATGACCATTACAGGGACATTACTGGGGGAGGGGCATTGCTGTGGCCGCTATAGAGTCATTGCTGGGGGAGTTATAGGGACATTACTGGGGGCAGGGGAGAAATTACTGGGGGTTCTATAGGGATATTACTGGGGCAGGGGGCGTTACAGGAGGAGCTATAGGGACATTAATGGGGCAGGGGGCATTGATGGAAGGCAAGGGGAGGACATTACTGGTGGCATTATTATTACTGAGGGCACTGTGGAGCATCATTATTACTGAAGGTACAATATCGGGCATTATTATTACGGGGGCACAATACAATACATAATATTAATACTGGGGGCATTATTATTACTGAGGTGGCATTTTTAAAACTGGGGCATTATTAATACTGGGGGGCACAGTGGAGACAATATTAATTGGACACTGTGGTGACATAGGTATTACTGGGGAAATTATTATTATTACTGGGCTATAGAGGGCATTATTATTTTTACAGTATATGGGGCATTGTGGAGCACAGCAGGCTCAGTATTGGGGTAGCAGCAGGATGACAATGTTGGGGCACCATGGTGGGGAGGATGATGGAAATTTGAGGACTCTGCAGAGATGAAACATGGGTAGAAGATGTCATCATGTATTGTCTGGTCTTAACAGAGAAGATGATAAAAGAGAATGTCTACATCAGAGGAGACATCACTGGATGTAAAAGGTATGTGACGCTGTATTCCCCTGTATATATGGTAACGCTGAAAGACCAGTCAGACTGCTGAAGGTAGGACTGGCTCTCTGCTGTTAATGTGTTTTCACTGTTCATGCAGTTTCTCCATAAATTAATTAGAAGTGGAGGAGAAGGACAGGAGATGGCAGTTGGCACTGGCCACCGCTGAGGGTCAGCTTCTAGAGAGGTCTTTTGTTCTTCTGGAGCAGTATAATGTGCTGCACTGAACCAAATAAAAAATTGTGGCATGATATACTGCCATTATGACTGCCATTTCATGTCCTGCTAATTCTATAGGGAATTACTTCTTACTTTTATAATTGTGAAATTTCAGTTAGAGTGTACTAAAAAAAAAGTGGTAGCTGATTCTTATAGTCTGTTCTTGGAGCATATGAAATCTATCCACACAACTATAAAACCCTGCAGATGGAGACATAATTCAGAAGAAGAGAGTTGTGGGGTTACCATCTAAGAACATAGCAGGATTTTTCTTCAGCACGTAGGATCACCTATTCTATTAGTAAGGCCCCTTGCACAGTTACGTTTGGAATCTGGTAGTCTGAGGCATCTGGGGATCAGGCTATCGGAGCTCACAGTATCTGGCACTTTCGGATATGACCATATACCTCCAGATGCCCACGTTTTTTCTCCGGTTGATTCTTGGCATATATTCTGGAAAGCGTCTGGATCTCTGCTGGATCCCATTATATACAATGAAGATCCAGCGATACATAGTTCTATCCGGCAATGCCGGATACGGTGACTTCTGGTAGCTTAATACTCAGCCGGATCAGGCTATCGGATTCCAAACACAACTTGATATGGGGCCTAATATTCTTTTTTCAAACAGAATGATGGTAACAAACTATATATATGACGTAACAAGTAAAATGCAAGACAAAAGAAATCTACTGTAACCTCCACTCGACATTCAAACCAGTGGCCTGGCAGCTCTGGGAATTGTGTCATAATCTGTGAAGACAATATGAAAGAATATTACACAAAATTATAATTTCTGAGTATGGTGTCAGCATTAGTGAGAGAATGATCAATAAGAAACTTAAATGATTAATGTGGGGTGTAAGTAAAGAAGTAAGGGCTCCATTGCTAGGCTCAAACCAGACCCTCCACACAGGGCAGAAGGCAGTGGCGTAGCTACAACTGACTGGGCCCCACAGCAAATTTTTGTACGGGGCCCCCCCCCATGACCTATTCCACCCCCCCATGACCTATTCCAATGTACAGTCCCATGTAAATTACGGTACATCACCCTCTAAATACAGCCTCCTCGGGTTGAGGTAAAAAGTGAATTGCTATATGGATTCTGTTACCATGGACCATAACGCAATTCTATGAAGGAATGCATAACGGAATGCCTTTGGAGACATTCTGTTATTTATTCTGTCATAAAAGAAGCCTATAGCCTGCATAACGGATCCGTCCGGTCCCCATTATGCTGGAGCCCTCTCCTGCTCTGTCCCCCGGAATACACCACATGCCCCCCCCTCACAGATTTACACCCCATAAAGCCCCCCTCAGATCTGCCCCATGTCCCCAGAATACACCACATGCCCCCCCCTCACAGATTTCCACCCCTCAAATCCCCCATGGCCCCCAGAATACACCATAAGCCCCCCTCACATATTTACACCCCATAAAGCCCCCCAGAATACACCCATATCTGTACTATAAACCCCTGTAATTACCCCAAACTCCACTCCACTTGAACCCCACTGCCCCTGAGTACTCTACCTGCCCCCTCATATACAGTATGAGTTCCATTTGCTGCCCCTACCTGATCCCCATGAAGCTCTGTGTCCTCCAGGAAGGCAGCCCCTCCTCCTTCAACAAGCTCCTGCAGTCGGGATTGGTCATGTGACCATGAAGAAGCATGTGACCAGTGATGTCACAGACCTCCTTCAAGCAACTCCATTCTAGCCACTACGGAGGACAAACAAAGTCCTCCACAGTCCCCCCCCCCCTCCATGAGGTTAGTACAAAGTGGGGGAAGGAGGCAGAGGCAGGTGTATGTGTTGAGGCTCCCTTGCTCCAGTCTGAAGCTGCAGCTCTGCTACTGCTCCCGGGCCCCTTCTGCCCTCGGGCCCCGAAGCAGTGGCTTCCCCTGCTTCCCCTATTGCTACGCCCCTGGCAGAAGGGTTTCTGCCTAAACCCCTTTCAATGCCTCTTGAACCATTTTTTCCACTGCCTCATATGCTAAAAGTTGTTTCTTTAGATGGCAGAGTCCTGACCAAATTTTCACCTCCAGTAGAAGAGGAGATAATCCCAACTAAAACTGGGCCCCCTCTTGCCCTGGGCCCCATAGCAGTCGCATGGTCTGCCGCTATGGTAGTTATGCCCCTGTGTGGGATACAACTTGTATGAGATTAGAAAAGTATAGCTGCTTTTTCAAGACACAGAACAGTAGGAACTCTAACATTTTATAGAAGTCTTCACAACTGAATATCTATAGAAAATACCTCAGCATAATTGTGGACGCTGCTCTCACTTGAAGGCGTCTGAGGGGGAGACCCCATCATATCGTCCTATAGTGAACACAGAGGAGATGAGGCAAAAATCAGAAAGCACTCCTGTAATTTGTCACATATGGCACATGAACATTATACAGGGTTTTTATAGAGGATATATAGATAATAAATAATCCCAAATTATAGTAACTAATAAACAAAAAGCTTCCTAACCAGAATCTTAAAGGGTTTTTTGAGAGTTTGATATTGTTGGCCTAAAGCAGAAACATTACTTCATGTCCTGGCCAACATTTCACCATAGTACTCGAATGCAACCTTTCCCCATATTAATAATAGATTCTGATAGGAGATCTCTTGTTTATGACTGTTTCCATATCCCCCATAGACTATAATAGAAAGTGACCAAGTATAAGCACAGACACCTCTCAACCTGGAACGAAGGACTAGAGCTGGAAACCCATTTGTATTTTAATTAATTCCATAGGTTTATTTTAAAGAACCATTGAGTTCATCTCATTCCTAGGCCACAATGTAAGTGTAGTACCCCAGAGGGGCACTACCATTCCAACACCTAAGTACTGTCTCTAATGGCTGGCAAAGAATGTCATCTGTGTATTTATTTCCAGGTCCTCTGATACTGTGCCTCAATAATATTATTATGCAACTGTCATTACATGTAATGTGCCTGGTTGCCCAGCAGATTGCAGTGTATCTGACAGAGAGTACCTTTAGATAGAATGGAGCTTACCATTCCATTCTTCCTCCTTTTGGGCAGAAGTGAACTAGTCATGAACTTCCTACCAAGGGAGGGGTTGCAGGAAGCTGTGGTGAGTTGAGTTTAGAGTCCACAGGTACCAGACATAGTGCATTGAGAGGAGTGTTCCCCCTCCCACAGCAGGAGTCTTTCAGGGGGATCAGCTTGGAAAGCACCCTGACTCCTTGCAGTTCATAAACTGAGTATTATGAGGGAGTCAATGGCCAAATGCACCCCATTCAACAGTACCAGAACCTCTAGAAAGTCCAGTAACCAGACTGACACCAGAGATTAGCAGAGCAGCAGAGAGATGAAGCAAAGTATTTAAGTTTACCTGCCAGTTTATCCTTAACCTGCTGGAGCCAAGAGAAAGGTCAAGAATTGTCTGGATGACACAAGTTTATTGCAAGTTCATTCAAGTAAAAACCGTTAAACTTTACCAGGTCTAGACTTTACTTATTCCACCCACTGTTTTGTTGCTACGGAGTGTAATCTCATAGAGTGACATTATCCAGGTAGGAACACCGTGAGACAAACTATTAAGGCGACATCACAACTTGCCATTCCTAACAAGTTTGACCAGATCGGCCCTTGGGCGCAGGACCTTTGCATAAGTATTCCAGATCAAACACAAAATTAGAGCAAAGAAAGACAGAGTAGTCTAAGGCAGACAGATAGATAGATACATAATTAGATATATTGATAGATATAAGATAAATAGCGATACCTCAGAGTCATAAAATTTTGAGAGCTGAGATGTTACTTTTGGGGGAATCTGAAATACAATTAGCGGTAATTATAATCCATAAGTATAAAAGTTTTACATCAGATCTTCTTCAGCCTATAATAAGACCGACACATACGGGGTCTGGTAAATCCCTTCAGCCGCTTCTTAGAAGATAATTCTTATCAGTTAGAAAGTGGTGTTCACTATGACTGACATTTCATGTTCTGCTAATTCTATAGGGAATTATTTCTTATTTGTGAAATTTCTTAATTGTGAAATTTCAGTTATAGTTTAGTAAAGAAAAAGAAGCTGATTCTTAGTCTGTTCTTGGAGGATATGAAATCTATCCACACATCTATAGGACCCTTCAGACGGGGACTTAACTTGGAAGAAGGGATTTGTGGGGTTACCATCTAAGAACATAAGCAGGATTTTCCTTCAGTTTGTAGGATCACCTATTCTATTAGTAAGGCCCCGTTCACAGTTATGTTTGGAATCTGGTAGTCTCATCCATTTTAGGATCAGGCTACCGGAGCTCACATTATCTGGCATTGTCGGTTACAACCGTCTATTTCCGGATGCCCGTGATTTTGTACAGTCGATTCACAGCAGATATGCTGGAAAGCGTCTGGATCTCTGCTGGAGTAAAATGCAAGACAAAATAAATCTAACCTCCACTCGATATTCAAACCAGAGGCCTGGCAGCTCCGGGAATTCTGTCATAATCTGTGAAGAAAACATAAAATAATATTACATAAAAATGATAATTTCTGAGTCAGTATTAGTAAGGGAATGATCAATAAGAAACTTAAATGACTTATGAGGGATCAACTTGTATGAGATTAGAAAAACATGGCTGCTTCTTCCAGACACAGGACAGTAGGAACTATAACATTTTATAGAAGTCTTAACAACTTAATATCTATAGAAAATACCTCAGCATAATTGTGGGTGCTGGTCTTACTGGATGAGGACATCGGAGATAAAGACCTCGTCATATCGTCCTATAGTGAACAAAGAGGAGAGATGGTAAAAATTAGAAAATATATGACACATAAACATTAACCCTTTCATGACCGGACCTATAAAAGGCCTGAATGTCCAGGCAACTTTTTGTGATTTGGGCACGTGGTGGTTTAGTGACTATAATTTTTTTTTTATTTGTTTGAATACCAAAATAATTTTTGCAATTTTTTTTCTTGACACTTAGGACTTTTTATTAGAATGTTTCTTTCAAAGATTTTTTATATTTTTTTAGGTTTAATTTGGACGAAAACCGCTAATTCTTATTAAAACAAAAGTATTTTTTTTTAATTATAGATTTTTCTTTTTTAAATATAAAAACTGACACACAAATTAATTATTGTAATGGGTTCCCTATTTCATGACGATCGTTTTGATATATAACATGTATATATTTTATTGAACAGGGCGACTATGGTGACTGTTTCCGTTGGCGACTGCGTTTTTAATTTTTTTTTTTTTACACTTTTTATTTGGATTTTTATTATTATTTTTTTACTTATATATTAATTTATTTTTGACAAATAATATGTCCCCCAAGAGGTCATTAAAAGACCTCTGGAGGACATTTACTTTTTTTTTTTTAACACTTTTTTTTTCACTGTTTCCACTGTAACTGGGGCATCCACAGGAGCCCCAGTTACAGGGGAAAACAGCCCCCTGTGGGGGCATTGGACACAGGCAGAGCTGATCAGGGTCTCCTTAGACCCTGCAGCACTGCTGTGGCCCCGAGACACCCGGCGGTCACGTGACCGCCGGGACTAACACAGGAAGCGGCTCTGCGCTTCCTTCCTCCTCCAGCAGCTCCTGGCAGCAGGTACGTTCTCCTCCTGCACAGGAGAAGGCAGAAGCGGTAATAAACCGCTCCTGTCTTCTCCTCAGGGTCCCTGCTCTGTCTGTGAGCAGGGACCCGACCTGCTCCTGCTAGATTGCGGGAGCAGGAGCTTTAATTCCAGCGCTGATCAGCGCTGGAATTAAAGCGCTGCCTGCACGTGTATATACGTGCTATCTGCACGGGGCATGTGCAGATAGGACGTATATACACAGATGGCTGACGTCAAGGGGTTAAAGACAGTACATACAATATCAGGATCCTGCTAAACCATTAAACACATAATAACTTATCCCATATTATAGTGAATAATAAAAAACTTCCTAACCAGAATCTTAAAAGGGTTTTTCGAGAGTTTGATATTGTTGGCCTATCCGACAGGAGATTAATATCTGATTGGTGAGGGTCCATCTCCCAGCACCTCCATCTGTCAACTGTTTGAAGAGGCCGCTGCACTACATTGAGTGCTGTGGCCTCCTCACAGCATACCAAGCACAGCGCCACACATCGTATAGTGGCTGTGCTTTGTATTGCAGCCATCAATATATGAATCCAGGAAATCTGTGTTGATTGGACCGGAACACCATAGTGACACAGTCATCCTCAATTTATGGTAAAATCTTGGTGTTACTGAGACTCTTGAATGACAATGTTTCCCTAAGGTAAAGTTCCAATGGATCTTATAGAAATCTCAGTTTTTGCAATGGCTACAATGATATAAAGACATATTTTTCTCTACAGAGAAATAATAAAGTCACCCATTATGATAATAAGCTACAAATATTGTACATTTATCACATAGTGCAGGGTGTGGGGTAGACATTAGGTGTCATGTATTTGATAATAGATTCTCATCTGCTTGTAAATAGAGAAGTCTGATACTGGTTACACTATATACCAGAGATTTGCTGATTATACACAGACACAGTATATAAGCTACCAGTATGTAGATAGAAGGGGAAGATAAGGCAGTTTACCTCATCAGAAGAATTCCAACTTCTGAATGTCTCCATAATAACTGAGAAAATAAAGAATTATTCATGTATTATAAAGTATTCAAACAGTGAACTAAAGAGAACAAGACATCATATGCAAAATAAAAATCAATAGGAAATGCAGCTTCAGCTATTAACTACTTATTACAATGTGGAGGAGGATCACCAGCACATGGAAATGTGGCCCCTTTATTGACCCCATCTGTGGTTAAATTCATGGAAAATGAATAACTTGTATACGTTCCTTTATCACTGGACTCACTGCCTCAAGAAACATTTCCATCTGTGACTGACCTATAGATATAATCATGTATACCATGTATATGTTCTCCTGTGTTTTAGTTGAGGTTATCATGTGAATATTGTAATATATAGGATCGAATTGTTCAGGAGGACTTAGGTCGCCACAGACAGCGTTTTTTAGCCCCCAGATGCCGTGGTCACAAAATATTACGGGTTAAATGTCTGCAATCAATGCTATTGCCGATCGCAGACATTAGCCCTGGATGTCTGCTGTGTAAAACATTATGGCGCCCTCTCCACTCACTTGGGTTAAACACTAACCTAACCTATCAAATAGGCATACTGCCTGGAAGTGTTGCTCCTGTTGATTAAAACCCTCGCCCAGTAAACCTCATTAAGGTTTTCCTGCTGTTGAAATGCTTACTGCCAGTGGGGTAGTAGCATCAATGGAGGCAGACCACACAGTCCCTATGGGATCCTTGAGGTTAGTGGTCCAGGCTGGGCTGAATGGCAATGTCTGATTTCCAACCTAAATTCAACCCATGGCCTGGCATTGGCACAGTAACACTAGACCAGCAACAGCCAGATCAGGAGAACATATTGTACGTTCCTGCCCCTGGACATCCTGTCCCTGTCCTCCTCCAGATGCCTCCTCCAGGGAATGGAGTAAGGAGAGGCTGGAGAGGATGAAAGGTCAGCAGCTGCAGCAGTTAGCACATTGGGGTCATTTACAATGGTCCCTATGTCAGAAACTAGCATATAAAATGGCAAATTGTGGGTTTGTCATTATTTAAATGGCATTGCGACTAAATGTAGTGGTGGTTGGCACTTCTACACTGCCCTCGTAACTTTTCAAGAAGGGAGCATGGTGAGAATATGGTCACCAGCCGCGATAGATTTATCATTTACTCCAGTTTTCCCATGAGAATATAGAGGCTAGTTACAATGGTTGTACTTCTTTGGGGGAAGGGGGACCCAATTCTAGGTTTTGAGTACAGGGCCCTATTATTTTAAGGACGCCTCCACTTAGGGGCCGTTCAGTAGGCTGTGTTGCGTATCCGCAAAAATGCGGGTCCGCAAAAACGCAGATGCCAACCACTGTGTGCTCCAGAATTTGCGGAACACAGATGGCTGGCACCCCATACAAAATGCCTATTCTGGTCCACAATTGCAGACAAGAATAGGACATATTCTATATTTTTTTGCGGAGCTGCTGCTCTCTGCAATGTAATGCTGCCCATTGAAATGAATGGGGATGCATCTATTCCGCAAAATTAGATGACTGCTCCTCTTTCAGACTCTACATGCAGCTTTACAATTTTTTTAATTATTTGAATCAAAATGGAGAACTCCAATTTCCATCGCCACATTATTATCCAACACAGTTTCGAGGAGAAATTAGATTTAGGGCTCACTCAGACGGCCGTATGTTGCTTTCCGCATCTGATCCGCAATTTTGAGCATTAGATGCGGACGCTTTCACTTCTATTGGGTATCAAAAGATGCGACAATACCCCGTGTGCTGTCCGCATCTTTTCTTCCTTTCCACGGCCCCGCAAAACAAACAAAACATGTCCTATACTTGTCAGTGACAATCAGGACATGGCCCTATTGAAGTGTATGGGTCTGCAAAAATGCAGAATGCAAACCTTGTGGACATGCTGAACAGTCAGAAAAAAAAAACGATACGCATTTTTGTGGACAACAATAAAAAGTAAGGCCGTCTGAATGAGCTCCAACTGTATCTTCAATGGGGAAATGTGTCATGAGCTCCACTGGTTCAGTTTGGACTCGGCAGTTTATAAGACATTTTCCTGAATCACAGCCCAACTGCTGACATCAGGATGAAGAGAAATCCTTCCGCATACAGTTGTGGTGAGGGATTGGTGTGATTAGAAATGGTATCACTTGTGTCCAGGGTGAATCTGGCCGTATATAATAATCATAGAGAGTATACACCTCGTATAGAAACCTACAGAATTATACCTAATGACATCACTGACATTATAGCAGATAAATGCTGCATCTTACCTGTCAATCAGACAGTAAAATACTGTCCTGGTCCAGATGTTATTACCAGAAATTTACAAAATATCCAAAAATAGCAAGCGATAGCAAACACACCGATCAACTATCCAGCGCAAACTGAGCAGAAATCATCTATGGGAACTTTAGGACTAGAACTCTGCTGTGACATCATCCTTATTGTTACATCACTATTAACTCTTTAGCAACCAGCCTTAGCAACCCAAGCAATCTTTTTTCATTTTTTCCCCCAAGAACTATAACTTTATTTTTCCATCGACATAGCCATATGGGGGCAATGGATTTTAATGTCAGTTCTATACTGACATTCACCAGCAGCAGGGGTGGATTGACCATAGACCTTACAGGGAAATTTCCCGGTGGGCCGATGCCCAGGGGGCCGCATGGGCCCTCCTCACAGCCTCCCAGTGCAAATTTTTGGGGGTGTATTTTGTGCTGCTGGCAGTATTTTGTGATGGACTGTGTTATTTGGCTCTGTTGGGGGGTATAATGTGCCACAATATGGGGCCTGGATGAATTTCTAGAGGGTAATAATATTATAGGTTATAGTTACTAGAGATGGGTCGTTGATCCAGGGAGTTATTCTGATTGCCTGATTGGAGTCGGGAAGGAATTTTTTCCCCTAATGGGGAAAATTGTCTTCTACCTCACAGGGATATTTTGCCTTCCTCTGGATCAACTTGTAGGATAACAGGCCGAACTGGATGGACAGATGTCTTTTTTTGGCCTTATAAACTATGTTACAATATGGTATTGCTGGCCCTGCCTTCCATCATTTGGACCCAACTACAAAATGGGGCCACTTTTAATATTTTTTCCAGGGCCACTTTAAAGTTCCCAGTCCGCCCCTGACAAGCAGGCTGCACCTCTCTGGCTGGGACACTCTGGAGGCAAGCCTGGTGCCTTCACTAGGTCTTGGCCTGTGTGCACACACATTGGCATCTGCCAATCTCATTCATGGAGTGTTGATGGGAGACAGAGAGAGTCCGCTCCCTCTGTAACCACTTACCTGCTGAGGTCTGGGCTGTTAGAGCAGGAACATGGCTTTAACATTAGAGCGAAATCCCCGCTGTCCACTGCACAGGAGACCTGTGTAGCACTTGTACTAGGCTGCCGTAAAAAGGAGGTAACCCAGCCTAAGGCCCCTTAGTGACCACCATAAATAGGCATATTGGTGGTCATTAAGGAGTTAATCACCGACTGTCTGGATGTGCTGGCTGTGTATATACTGGATATAGGCATGTTATATGGAGTAGCTATTGTATAAACTTGGATCAAGTATACATGTGTAATTACATAGAAGCAACATATTAATATACTATACACATTTCACTGTTTACCCCTAATGTTTGCTCTGTTTCAACACTAAGGCTATGCACATTTACACTGGAGGCTCAGTTCAGGGGTTGCTGCACAGATTTAATCAAAACCAGCAGAAAAGTGAACTCCCACAAGCAGGTGTTTTCTGTCTAGTAAATAAATGGACTTCCAAGAACAAACCGAATGGACACCATTATAGTCAATGGGGTTTGTTGGGTGTCATCAGTTGTGTGCAGGATCCTCTAGCCCAATCTGCTTCCCTCCAGCTGTTGCAAAACTAGATCTTTTTGTACATTCATGAACTTGTATTATGATAACATCTTTGTGCCATCTTGTGCAGCAAGTTCTTGAGGGGCCGAAGCAGAGGATGAGAGTTGTAGTGACTCCTGTTATCACATAGTCTATTACGGCAGCTGTCCTCACATCATTGCTTTCTAGGGTTGTCATAGGGTTACCCTTTCTTCCCTTGGGGCACACACTGGTTCTGGGGCTCCTGCATGATGGTAGCTGGGGTACCCGTTAGGTTACAATTGGAGTTGCAGGGCCGATTCTAGCTTTTCAGCTTCCTGAGGCGAAAATTTAAATGGCGCCCCAACCCTTAAAGGTAAGAAAGCCAAGTAGCCAACTAAATATACCGCACACATAAATATATACTGGCAGCGAATAAACACACCAATATCTACCAGCAGTGAATATACTGCACACATCAAAATCTACCACCAGTGAATATATTGCACATACCACTAGCTACCAGCACTGAATATACTACACCTGCCATTTAGAGATGAGCAAAATTATTCGCCACTTCGTATATTCGTTACAAATTCTCCTTATTTCCTACTCCGAAGCGAATCTGGATTTTTTCAGATTTGCTTTGTGCAAATATTACATGTTATTAAAATTTTGTACGCATTCTTCTGCCCCCCGGCCCCCTGAAGCAAGAAAATGACGATACGCCCCCCTCAGAGGCGGGAAAAACCAACCTGGCCCATCGGGAACTTTCTGTTTGCAAGTATAGGCAGTGAAGACCCCTCCCTCATTACTCCGCCCTCCTCTCCAGTTCAAGTCAGTGGTGAAAACGTCCAAAGTGGGGAGAGTGGTGTGGGGTAGAGACCCCGAACCACCGGAGAGGTCTAAAGAGATCAGAGTGGCACAAGTGACCCCGAAAATCGCATGGGCACTGGGGGTGTCTGCCATGCCGGCTGGTGCGGCGAAGGCGGCTAGAGCATTCACTCCGTCGCCCAAGAGGAGAACACCTTCCATGCGGCAGAATCCCATTGTGCCTGCATCAGTGACAGCCCACGTCCAGACCATATGGGACTATAAGAAAGCGGTGGAGGACTGGGTCATCCAAGTACTTGACCATCTGAGGCCGGGAGACCCTACGCTGGAACGGCACAAAGGAACCATCACCTGGTTTTTGGTGGAAAGAGGCAGTGGCTTCCTCGCAGACGACGAGGACGGGGAGGAGTACTTCGTGTGGTGCAGGTCTGTTAAACAGCCTTACCTGCCCCAAGCTTGTCACAAGGGATCAGGTCGAATATACCCTCATGGCATGCCTGAAAGGCCCCTTTGCTACTGGGGTAATGTTACTGACCAAGCCCCTGGTCCCTGCAGCGCCAGTCGAGACCAGACCGGATGATCCAGCAGCTGCAGGATGCGTGCGCTGCCTACAAGAAACAGCAGATGGCACCCTACGTTTCAGAGAGAAACCACAGCCACAGCCGAAGCCTCTGATCCCTGGATTGCCACCACCACCACCACATTCCTTTCACCTGGGTCAGCTGACTACTTCATCTTTCACTTTCCAGCCCATGGTGATCCAGTATCAGCTATCATGGAAAATGGCATCAGCAGCAGCCCGGGGAGCTAGTGGTACTTCCTTGGGTGCAGCCTTGCCTGAACCGCTGCAGCCAGAAATTCTTACCTCTGCTGTCCCAGCAGGAGGATCCGGAAAGGTGAAGGCTCAAGTGGCAGCAGCAACCTGGTCAAGTCCCAATTCAAGCAGCAGAGGGCAGTGGACCTCAACAACGGCAGCCAGCCTGGCCTACAGGAGGCAGGAGCGTCCTCTTATGTCATTTTGCAGCAGTAGCAGCAAGGAGGACTTCAGGTCCCTCATCTGAGGGACTCTTCTGTAATTGGCTGTCTCTGTCTGGCTGACTTAAAGGACACCTCATGGTCTGGACCTATGGGAGCCACAACATAGACTGCACCTGACGGGTGAGAGCTAGTTGGCACGTTTTCTATTTATCTTGTTTTAATTGCCCCCTGTTTGACTCTCACCCAGATGGCCATGGCTTGTCAGGACTCCCCCCATTCTGCAGAAAATTCCCAGTTGTGCCTAAGCGCGCCTACTCCCCCCCCCCCTCTAAGGTTATTTGGGAGCCCCCTGCAAAAAGGGTTCTCTATTTGCTGCTATTTTATATTATCCATGTGGATTACACGTTACCTGTTTGGATTACAAAATTCGCTGACGTGGATTACAATTGAATTTTGGACTATGTGTTCCAGTGTTTTATGCCAAGCAGCCAAGAAATGAGACTCAAATGTATATCTGAGCCTGTTATGCTTGCAAATGTGAAATTAATTGCACCAAAATGTTTGCATAATTATGTCTTTTTCAGTCAGTATTTTAGTAATAATGTTTTTACAGGTTCAGCAACCTTCAAGCACTTTAGCCCATTGTGTGGATTCTTTTTCAGGTACTGCAATGTGTCCTATTATACACTTATTGTATGGTGTGTTTGGTAAATTATGCACTTAGCCAGATAGCTAGCACCTTACTTTTCTAGCTCATATGGACTGCCTCTGAGGACTATACGCTGCTGCCTAGCGTAGTGCATGCGTGCGTATGACACAATTGCGAGTCAATAGTACGCTAAGGATTCGTAGGCACTTTGTACGCTAATGCTTACGTATTCAGTTCAGTAGCATTCTTTTAACAACGGTTAGACTGTATGTTTATAATTTGTGCAGGAATGTTTGCAGAATGGTTATTTTTTAACTCAACTTCGACCGAATAAATTCGTAAGAAGAACGAATCTTATTATAAATTCGCCGAAGCAAATTTTTGAAGATGCGTTCGGTTGCACAGGGACCAGGGGCTGGAGGGGGGCCCTTCCTTACCAGCTCTCATCTCTATATTCATCTGGAAACACAGATGGATACTGCGGGGTAGGGGAGGGAGAGACGTCTCCCTTCCCTGTTCCTCTGATAGGCTGCATGCACTAGGCCTGCAGCCTATCAGAGGCCAGCACAGGTGGCACAATGACATCATCGTGCTGCCTGAGCCGTACAGCGCAGGACACAGGCCGGAAGAGGCCTGCATCGCGTCGCTGAAAGAGGCAATGAGCTACAGTAAGTATAAGTGTTTCATTTTTTTCATTTACTCTTTGCTAAGTGAACTATCTGGCACACAGTGGGGGCACTATGGGGGCACTATGGAGGAGAAGCACTATGTGGGCACTATGAAGGAGGAGCACTATGCAGGGCACTATGGAGGAGGAGCACTATGGGGGCCCTATATATATACTGGCACTATGGGGGCCCTATCATATATACTGGCTCACATGGGGGGCACTATGGAGGAGCACTATGGGGGGCATTATGGAGGAGGAGCACTATGGGGGCCTATATATATATATATACTGGCGCTATGGAGAAGGAGGAGCACTATAGGGGGGCCCTATCATATATACTGGCTCACATGGGGGGCACTATGTAGGAGGAGGAGCACTATGGGGGCCCTATCATATATACTGGCACACATGGGGGTGAGCACTGTGGGGGCCCTATCTTGTATACTGGCACACATGGGGGATACTATGGAGAAGGAGGGGAGAGGAGCACTATGAGGGCATCTACTGGGAGTCCTATCTTATACACTGGCACACATGAGGGCACTATGGAGGGGGAGAAGCACTATGGGGGCCCTATCTTATATACTGGCAGACAGGGGCGTAGCTATAGGGGGTACAGATGCAAATAGGAATAGAAGACGGCCACGTGACCGCTTGGGAAGAGCTCCGCTTCAGGCGCGCTCCCCGAGTGAGCGTCGGGCTGCCTGACAACGTGGACATATTGAGCATGCGCAGGATTACGAGCGCAATGAAACGGAAGTGAATCTGGAGCATAATATGGTATGAATTATGATCTGTACATATTACCTATATACTGAAAGTTTAAATTTATTTCCAGATACGTGGTACTGATTTGAGGTCCTTATAGAATGCTTTAACATATAATGGATAAACTTGATTTGGGTTGTGAGCATCCACTTCCTGGTTACCAGGGATGATGTCACAGGTTTTAGAGTATATATAATTGTGTGTTCACTGGTATATGTATGCTTGAAAAAGGCTAAGATATAGCAGAAACGTAGCATGTACTGAGGTGAGGTGATGGAATAAAGAAGAAAATTTTTTTCACTGGAAGCTGGATGCTGTCTTCTATTCCTGTTTGCATTTGAATTTTGGAGCCGTTGGGATTAGACTCCAGGGAGATCGTGCATCCATGTGGATCGTTAGCCACTCTGCAGGTGCTGTACTATTTTTTCTTTTCGTATGCATATATTAATCCCTGGTACGTGCACCTGATAATATTGTGGACTTGATTATACTAAAAATATATAACGCCATTATTACTATTGACTATGACCACCAATACACACAGTACTTTTGCATATACCGCAGCTGATGTACAGCGAATTATTGGACAAAATACTGGCAGTACTTCTTCTTTTTTAATTGTTCCTTCAACAGACCTTACGAAAAGGATCTGGGAAGACGAAAAGAAGAGACTGACGTCCCTGGAATTACAATTGGAAACACTAATAGAATATCACCGAAATGAACGTATACCTCGGGGTCTGAGGACAAAATTAAGGCCAACATTGTTTCCAGACAATAAGGCCTTTTGTACTAAGTTTGAGCAAATATCGAACAAATATTCTCTTGATCTGATTCTACTAAACATTGAATTTTTACCAACGGAGGTACAGGAACAAAAGAAAAGAGTGGCTGACTTGGATGACACTTTAAAGAATCTCCTACAACCAGAAGAGATAAGGACCTTCAAAGATAAGCTGAATCCATTTATTGAAAAACACCATGTGGATTCTGAAACAAAGAAGAAACAAAAATGGCACAGCGACAAGGAGGACTACCGTACTGGCAGGGTTTACAGGTGGCAGTCACAGGACCTGGGAGAACGACAGGAGGTGAAACCCAGACGGAGATCCCCATACCAACGGGGTACGATGACAACGACAGGCGAGTCAGATTCCTCGGATGGGACCACTTTTTTAGAGAGAGACGCTCAATGAATCTAACACCAGGAGAAAATGTCCATGGAAAAGAGGGGGAAGAAAGCACAGACATAAGACGCGACCAGACACTGAAACCGCCATACCGGCGCTACCCGGCGAGACGGGGGAGATAAAGGAGGACTTGGTCGTGAACATTTCATCACACATATTATCGGATGTGGAGCAGTCAGCTCTGAACAAGGGATTGAGTTTTTGCCCATCCAATAAGGTGAACTGGTTTGATCTTGAGGTGGACCTACAGAGGTTTTTTTGGACACTCAGGTTAAAAGCTTTTTTTTCCAATGATGTACACCTGATGTACACCTGAAGGTGTCGGCCCCTTACAGAGTAATGAGGGGGGAGTTGCAGAGAGCGATGAGGAGAAAGCAAAGCTACTAAATATCTTTTTCTCCACTGTATTCACTGAGGAAAATAAACTGTCAGATGAAATGCAGAATATAAAAGTAAATTCCCCATTAAAAGTGCCCTGTCTGACCCAGGAAGAAGTAGAGCTGCGTCTTAAAAAGACTAAAATAGACAAATCGCCAGGACCGGATGGCATACACCCCCGTATCCTAAGAGAATTAAGTAATGTCATCGCCAGACCCTTATTTCTGATATTTAAGGACTCTGTACTGACAGGGAGTGTTCCACAGGATTGGCGCATAGCAAATGTGGTGCCAATATTCAAAAAGGGTCCAAAAACAGAGCCCGGGAACTATAGGCCGGTAAGTTTAACATCTGTCGTGGGTAAACTGTTTGAGGGTTTTCTAAGAGATGCTATCTTGGAGTACCTCAATGAAAATAAGCAAATTACTCCATATCAGCATGGCTTCATGAGGGATCGGTCATGTCAAACCAATTTAATCAGTTTCTATGAGGAGGTAAGTTCTAGACTAGACCGCAGCGAATCAATGGATGTCGTATATCTGGACTTCTCCAAAGCATTTGACACTGTACCACATAAAAGGTTAGTATATAAGATGAGAATGCTTGGCCTGGGAGAAAATGTCTGTATGTGGGTAAGTAACTGGCTCAGTGATAGAAACAGAGGGTGGTTATTAATGGTACATACTCAGATTGGGTCACTGTAACTAGTGGGGTACCACAGGGGTCAGTATTGGGCCCTATTCTCTTCAATATATTTATTAATGATCTTGTAGAAGGCTTGCACAGTAAAATATCAATTTTTGCAGATGACACTAAACTGTGTAAAGTAATTAACACAGAAGAGGACAGTACACTGCTACAGATGGATCTGGATAGACTGGAGGCTTGGGCAGAGAAGTGGCAGATGAGGTTTAACACTGACAAATGTAAAGTTATGCATATGGGAAGGAATAATGCAAGTCACCAGTACATACTGAATGGTAAAATATTGGGTAACTCTGACATAGAAAAGGACCTAGGAATTTTAGTGAACAGAAATCTAAGCTGCAGAAACCAGTGTCAGACAGCTGCTGCCAAGGCCAATAAGATAATGGGTTGCATCAAAAGAGGCATAGATGCCCGTGATGAGAACATAGTCCTGCCACTTTACAAATCACTAGTCAGACCACACATGCAGTACTGTGTACAGTTCTGGGCTCCTGTGAACAAGGCAGACATAGCAGAGCTGGAGAGGGTTCAGAGGAGGGCAACTAAAGTAATAACTGGAATGGGTGGACTACAGTACCCAGAAAGATTATCAAAATTAGGCTTATTCACTTTAGAAAAAAGACGACTGAGGGGAGATCTAATAACTATGTATAAATATATCAGAGGTCAGTACAGAGATCTCTCCCACGATCTATTTATCCCGAGGACTGTGACTGTGACGAGGGGCCATCCTCTGCGTCTGGAGGAAAGAAGGTTTGTACACAAACATAGAAGAGGATTCTTTACGGTAAGAGCAGTGAGACTATGGAACTCTCTGCCTGAGGAGGTGGTGATGGTAAGTTCACTAAAAGAGTTCAAGAGAGACCTGGATGTATTTTTGGAGGGTAATAATATTACAGGTTATAGTTACTAGAGAGGGGTCGTTGATCCAGGGAGTAATTCTGATTGCCTGATTGGAGTCGGGAAGGAATTTTTTTCCCTAAAGTGGGGAAAACTGGCTTCTACCTCACAGGGTTTTTTTGCCTTCCTCTGGATCAACTTATAGGAAAACAGGCCGAACTGGATAGACAGATGTCTTTTTTCGGCCTTGTAAACTATGTTACTATGTTACTATGTTAGAGGGCTAATGCGCCATCTGAAAACAGTGATAATACTGAATTGCAGCTTAAGAGCTTGGGCCTTAAAAAGAAAAGCACCTTTACCCCACCAAGGGGCAACTCTATCATTGAGGCATATATTGAGATAGTCTCTAAACAGGTACATGCACTGAGACAAAGAGGTATTGGAGACAGGCTCATGAATCCAAACATGACTAGAGAGGAAAGTCTAGCTATACAAACCCTTAGTCAGGATCCTACGATCATACTGAAACCAGCCGATAAGGGTGGTGCTCTAGTGATATTGAACACAGGAGATTATGTGGCTGAAGTGAAGAGACAACTGGCTGACCAAGAAATTTATTTACCCCTTAACATGGATCCTAAGTTTGATATTACTAGGAAGATTAAGTCATGTGTAACTGAGGCCTATGATGAACACATTATAGATAAGGCTCTGGTAGATTTTTTGATCGTTGAGTGTCCAGTCACACCAGTGATATATTGCCTCCCCAAGATACACAGGAGATTATACAATCCCCCTGGGAGGCCTATAATCTCTGGTAGAGACTCGATCTTTACTAACATCTCTAAATTTCTGGATAGGGTTTTGCGACCCTTTGTGATGGGGGCTCCATTGTATATTCGCGATACCTCTGATTTTTTTAAAAGGTTAGAAGAACTCACTGTACCGGATATATGTATCCTAGCATCGTTTGATGTAGTCTCATTGTATACTTCGATTGTGCATGAAAAATGGATTGGCGCAGTGCAGGAAGCTTTACGCAAAACTGAATACAGTGAGTTTTGCATCACCTTTCTGATTGAATTATTGAGGATCGTAATGCATGAGAATTATTTCATGTTTCAAAATAGTCTGTATAAACAATGTCGGGGTACCGCAATGGGGTCACATGTGGCCCCGACATATGCAAATATGTACATGAACCATGTGGAGGAGCAACACGTCTATGTATCGCCACACTGGAAGAAATTCCTTTGCTGGTGGCGATACATAGACGATGTGTTCACCATCTGGACTGGCACTGAGACCGAGTTGGAGAGCTTCCTTACTGAGTTGAATGTTTATGATCCCGAACTTCAATTCACTATGGTACACTCTGCTGAAGAGATACAGTTTCTTGATGTGAAGGTACATAAAGTGGGTATGACGTTAACAACAGACCTTCATGTGAAAGCGACAGACAGGAATAGTCTGTTGCATTTTGAGAGCTTTCACCCCAAACACATGATCTCTTCACTACCTAAGTCACAGTATACAAGGGTTAAGAGGATTGTAAGTGACGAGAAAATCCGTGGTATTAGATTGGATGAAATGACGCAAAAGTTTATAGATAGGGGTTTCCCTAAAAAAATCTTACAAAAAGTGAGGATAGAACTTGGAGAAGGACCGTGTGAACGAAAGAAGAAAAAGACAGATTGCCCGAGAATACCATTTGTTAGTACCTACAATAATGTTAGCCCACAAATAGGTGACATTATATGCAAAAATTGGGGCATTGTCCATAGAGGTCTACCGTCTATATTGGAATTTCAATCAGCTTCCATATTGGCATATAGACGAGCACGGAATATGAGAGATCGTCTGGTTAAGTCAGACATAGGTACTGCGGTGAAGGAGATACAAACTACCTTGACCAAAGCCAAAAATGCTAATTTTCCATGCTTACAATGCTGTCACTGTAATTCCATCCAAAAGGGAAATACCTTCTCACATCCTAGGACAGGTAAAAGCTATCCTATAAGAGGCTACTATACCTGCCAGGCGGCGTTTGTAGTTTATCTGCTCCAGTGCCCTTGTGGGTTCTTTTATGTGGGGGAGACAAGGAATGCGTGTAAAGAGTGAGTAGGACAGCACAAGTCCAAGATACGCAATAAAGCCCTGGAGTTACCTGTCCCCAAACATTTTGATGATTTCAAGCATAATGTGAGCCAACTCAGATTTAGGATTATAGATCACGTTCCCCCACTAAGACGTGGGGGTGACAGAGAAAAGATACCCAAACAGAAGGAGTTGAGGTGGATCCATGAATTGGATACCCTCTATCCAAAAGGGATGAATGTTGATTTCTCTATGACCCCTTTCCTCTAGATTGGAACTGTGATATTGTCATTTTGATTAGTGGTTTTTAATTGTGTTGTTTTTATTCATTTTCAGATTTCGCTATTATTGACATGGACTGATTTTATGCGATGGGGGGTAAGAGGATGGGTGGCTCAGACCCTTGTAATATTACATAAGCCTTTGTATAAATGGACCTGTATAATGATTCTCTAAGAAGGGTGTAAAGATAATGAAATATGGCTTTGGATGAGTCTGCAGGGATATAAATGCAACTAATAGACATAACTGTATCCATGCAGAAATGGGATATAATTTGTGTGAGCTATTGCTAATACCATACTGAAATGCCCCAATATCTCTTTGACCAATTACTCTGTTTGCTGCAGGTGTAATCATGTACACATGGTGTGACTAGCGCTACATATTTATTATTAACACTCCTCACAAATGTAAATAATTACTAAATGCATACTTAAATGTGGATAATCGCGTGGCTAATACCCAGCTGGCGTCGCGTTGCCTAGCAACGTGACGTCAGGAAGCATGTGGTTGATCCTGGCCACATGACTAAAATGGGGAGGCGCTGTGTTATAGCGCGCTCCCTGTATGTACAAACAACATTTCCCGCAGAAAAGTTTAAGTATGTCTGGAGTCACGTTACCAGGTAACGTGATGTCACTGGTCACATGTCCATGTTTTCGGCCACGTGACCGCTTGGGAAGAGCTCCGCTTCAGGCGTGCTCCCCGAGTGAGCGTCGGGCTGCCTGACAACGTGGACATATGGAGCATGCGCAGGATTACGAGCGCAATGAAACGGAAGTGAATCTGGAGCATAATATGGTATGAATTATGATCTGTACATATTACCTATATACTGAAAGTTCAAATTTATTTCCAGATACGTGGTACTGATTTGAGGTCCTTATAGAATGCTTTAACATATAATGGATAAACTTGATTTGGGTTGTGAGCATCCACTTCCTGGTTACCAGGGATGATGTCACAGGTTTTAGAGTATATATAATTGTGTGTTCACTGGTATATGTATGCTTGAAAAAGGCTAAGATATAGCAGAAACGTAGCATGTACTGAGGTGAGGTAACGTAGAAGAAAATTTTTTTCACTGGAAGCTGGATGCTGTCTTCTATTCCTGTTTGCATTTGAATTTTTGAGCCGTTGGGATTAGACTCCAGGGAGATCGTGCATCGATGTGGATCGTTAGCCACTCTGCAGGTGCTGTACTATTTTTTCTTTTCGTATGCATATAGGGGGTGCAGAGGTAGCAGTCGCTACCGGGCCCAGGAGACTGAGGGGGCCCAAAGACCCTTGTGCAACATAAGAAGACACCAGTACTATAGAAAGTGCATGATGGTCAAATTACACCTCTGGTTAGGTCAAGAATTTGGCATGGGGGTTCAATTTTTGCCTCAGGCAGCACAAAGGCTAGGTGCTTCCCTGCCCTTGGCCATTGTCACGAGTGGTCTTGCGTCTGGAATCAGACGTTCTGCGCGGCTTTCTAAGTGACAGGTTTGACAGGCTATTCCCTGTGGTTTGGGTGCTGTTCTCCACACCCCTTTCCCTCAGCTGTTGCCGCTGGGCAATTAGCTGTCTCCTACTTACCTCTTCCTCTCCCAGTATCCCTTGCGGTTTATATCTGCTACATACCTGTTGAGAGTGGTGTGGATCTCGGCTGAGATCCTGTTGCTGAGTTCTACTTAAAGTTAAGTGTTTTCCCTTCCTTTGGTTATTCCTGTTTGAGTCTCCTGTTCCTCCTTACGCTTGGAGGAACAGGTTACTCTCTTGTGTCATTAGACTGCAGGGTGTTCTAGGGTTTACTCAGATTAGGTTCCTGTGTATGAGCTTTCCTACCACCCGGGTTAGTTCATACTGGTAGCCAGCTAGGGCCTAGTCTTAGGGTCCCCTGCAGGAGGTGACCAGTTCCCTGGTTTTGTCTGTTCCCATCCCTCATACGCTCGGTGTGGCTTTTCCCCCCCACCCGAGCGTGACATTATAAACCGCCGCTAACAAAAATTTATGTCATTTTTGTGCTGACATGGATGCTATTGCTACACTGGCTGAACGGCTGCAGGGACTCAGCTTGGAGGTGGCTGACATCCGCAACCAGATTCAGAGACCACAGGCTGGTGGTTCTGGGGGTGCTGAGTGTCAGGCCTGTTTGGAGCCTAAGGTCCCCCTCCCGGATAGATTTTCTGGGGAATGTGATAATTTTGTTCTATTTAGGGAGGCGTGCAAATTGTATTTCAGACTGCGTCCACATTCTTCTGGTAATGAGGAACAGAAGGTTGGTGTGGTCATCTCGCTGCTTAAAGGGGATGCACAGTCATGGGCCTTTTCTCTACCGGCCGGATCGCTGTCTCTCCGGTCGGTAGATGAATTTTTCAAGACCCTAGGGATTATCTATGATGACCCGGATCGTATCTCCCTGGCGGAGACCCAGATACGTAACCTTTGTCAGGGTGAGCGGCCGGTTGAGACTTATTGCTCTGAGTTTCGGAGGTGGGCGACCAATACTGAATGGAACGATCCGGCTTTACGTAGCCAATTCTGTCAAGGTTTGTCTGAGAGGCTGAAGGACGCTTTGGCCTTTCAGGAAACCCCTGTGTCTTTGGAAGCCGCTATGTCTCTTGCTGTACGCATGGATAGGCGACTGAGAGAGCGATCTAGGGGCCCCCGCTCTCAGGACGTACTATCACATAGTGTACCAGCTTCCTATGATACTTTGGGTGAATATTCCCCTAGGTTGATGTCTGGGGATGCACCTATGCAATTAGGGGGAGCCACTCCTGTAGCCACCCGTAAACATCTTGGTAATAAAAGGGTGTGTGTTTTTTCTGTGGTCAGAAAGGACACTTTATCAATGTATGTCCATGCTTCCTATCTCTAAAGGAGAGAAAAGAAAAGGGGCGTTGAATTCTCATCTCACTCTTGGTGGAGTGGGTAGGGAGACTGAAGATGTGAATTTGTCTTCATCCTGCAGTACCCGTTTTCTCCTGACTGCCGAGGTGGCGCTAGAATCAAAGGTTGTGAAAATTGAGGTGTTTATTGACAGCGGGGCAGGGGTGAACTTGATTGATGCTCAGTTTGTCCGTATGCATGGATTGTCACCAAGTTCTTTGGATAAGAGGATTTCTGTGTTTGCCATTGATTCTGCACCTCTCTCTCAGAAGTGTTTGTCTCAGATGGTGCATGATATCAAATTAAGAGTGGGTGAATTTCATCAGGAGCTTATTTCATGTTTTGTGTTGGAAGGTCTTCCTGCTCCTGTGGTTCTGGGTTTACCGTGGTTAAGCAAACATAATCCGTCCATTGACTGGCATACTAGACAAATTGTGGATTGGGGCGATTATTGTGTTGACAATTGCCTTAATACATCTTTTTCTGCTTTAACCACTAAGACTCTTCCTTCTTTTATATCGGATTTCTCTGATGTATTTTCTGAAGGTGGATGTCAGGATTTACCCCCTCACCGGGAATACGATTGTCCTATCAATCTTATCCCTGGAACAAGATTGCCTAAATCTAGGCTGTATAACCTTTCTGGACCTGAGAGAACGGCCATGAAGGAATATATTGCTGAGAGTTTGGCCAAAGGACATATTAGGCCTTCCAAATCTCCTGTGGCAGCAGGGTTCTTTTTTGTTAAAAAAAAGGACGGATCCCTTAGGCCATGTCTGGATTTCCGTGAACTCAATAGGATTACTGTCCGTGATCCGTACCCCCTTCCTTTGATTCCTGACTTGTTTAACCAGATTGTGGATGCCAAGGTGTTCTCCAAGTTGGACTTAAGGGGGGCATATAATCTGGTCAGGATCAAGGAAGGGGATGAATGGAAGACGGCCTTTAACACTCCTGAGGGCCACTTTGAGAACCTGGTCATGCCTTTTGGGTTGACCAATGCTCCTGCTGTCTTCCAGCATTTTGTTAATGACATTTTTCATCATCTTGTGGGGAGGTTTGTAGTCGTGTATTTGGATGACATACTAATCTATTCTCCAGATATTGTGACACATCAGGATCACGTGAGGCAGGTGTTACAGATCTTAAGAGATAATAAGTTGTATGCAAAATTAGAGAAATGTGCTTTTGCTGTACATGAGGTGCAATTCTTAGGATACCTGCTTTCATCTTCAGGTTTTCGTATGGATCCAGAGAAGGTCTGTGCTGTTCTGAACTGGGACCGACCTGAAAATCTGAAGGCTCTTATGCGATTTTTGGGGTTCACCAACTATTACCGAAAATTTATTAAGAACTATTCGACTATGGTTAAACCCTTAACTGACATGACTAAGAAAGGGACGGATGTCTCTGTGTGGTCTGATGCAGCATTGCAAGCCTTCTCTGCTGTAAAGGAGTGCTTTTCTTCTGCCCCTATATTGGTGCAGCCAGATGTGTCACAACCTTTCATTGTGGAGGTTGACGCATCCGATGTGGGGGTAGGAGCTGTGTTATCACAGGGCCCGTCACCTGGTAAATGGCGCCCATGTGCTTTTTTTTCGAAGAAACTCTCTGTGGCGGAGAGAAATTATGATGTGGGTAACCGAGAGTTACTGGCCATTAAGTTGGCTTTTGAGGAATGGCGTCATTGGTTGGAAGGGGCGAATCATCCAATCACGGTATTCACTGATCACAAAAATCTGGCTTACCTGGAGTCGGCTAGACGACTTAATCCGAGGCAGGCCAGATGGTCTTTGTTCTTCACCAGATTCAATTTCATTGTCACATACCGTCCTGGGGTTAAGAATGTGAAGGCGGATGCCTTGTCACGTAGTTTTCCCGGGGTGGTGATTTTGAAGATCCTAGCCCTATACTGTCTGAAGGAGTGGTGATATCCGCTCTTTACCCTGATCTTGAGGCTAAAGTGCTTGAGGCCCAGGGAGATGCGCCGGAGTCTTGCCCTCCCGGGAAGTTGTTTGTTCCTTCTGATTTG
>ONZH01013826.1:0-63789 GCA_900303285.1 Rhinella marina
AAACCAGATATTGGTACTTTTGCAGTGTGGACAGGTGCCAAGTCCAACTAGAAAATAAAAATTCCATCTCCAAAAAGCTTGTCGGTAGAGGGAAGCATGAAGTGCTCTAAAATTTCCTGGTAGACGGCTGCACTAACTTTGGTCTTGATAAAACACAGTGGACCTACACCAGCAGATGACATGGCTCCCCAAACCATCACTGATTGTGGACACTTCACACTAGACCTCTAGCAGCTTGGATTGAGTGCCTCTCCACTCTTCCTCCAGACTCTGGGACCTTGATTTCCAAATGAAATGCAAAATTTACTTTCATCTGAGAACAACACCTTTGACCACTGAGCAAAAGTTCTTTTTCTCCTTGGCACAGGTAAGACGCTTGACACATGGAATGCGACATTTGTAGCCCATGTCCTGGATGCATCTGTGTGTGGTGGCTCTTGAAGCACTGACTCCAGCAGAAGTCCAAATTTAGGAAAGGCCTTTTCTTAACAATCCTATCAAGGCTGCAGTTCTCCCTGTTGCTTGTGCACCTTTTTCTACCACAGTTTTTCCTTCCACTCAACTTTCCATTAATATGCTTTGATACAGCACTCTGTGAACAGCCAGCTTCTTTAGCAGTGACCTTTTGTGGCTTACCCTCCTTGTGGAGTGTGTCAATGACAGCCTTCTGGACATCTGTCAAGTCAGCAGTCTTCCCCATGATTGTCGCCTCCTGAACCAGACTAAGGGACCTTTTTAAAGGCTTAGGAAGCCTTTGCAGGTGTTTTGGTTAATTATTCTAATTTTCTGAGATAATGATTTTTGGGTTTTCCTTGGCTGTAAGCCATAATAGTAACATACATAGTAACATAGTTACAAGGCTGAAAAAAAAACATCTGTCCATCCAGTTCGGCCTTTTACCCTACAAGTTGATCCAGAGGAAGGCAAAAAAAACCCTGTGAGGTAGAAACCAATTTTCTCCACTTTAAGGGAAAAAATTCCTTCCCGACTCCAATCAGGCAATCAGAATAACTACCTGGGTCAACGACCCATCTCTAGTAACTATAACCTGTAATATTGTACCCTTTAGAAATACATCCATGGCCCTCTTGAACTCTTTTATTGAACTTACCATCACCACCTCCTCAGGCAGAGAGTTCCATAGTCTCACTGCTCTTACAGTAAAGAATCCTCTTCTATGTTTGTGTACAAACCTTCTTACCTCCAGACGCAGAGGATGTCCCCTCGTCACAGTCACAGTCCTGGGGATAAATAGATCATGGGAGAGATCTCTGTACTGACCCCTGATATATTTATACATAGTTATTAAATCTCTCCTCAGTAATCTTTTTTCTAAAGTAAATAACCCTAATTTTGATAATCTTTCTGGGTACTGTAGTCCACCCATTCCAGTTATTACTTTAGTTGCCCTCCTCTGACCCATCTCCAGCTCTGCTATGTCTGCCTTGTTCACAGGAGCCCAGAACTGTACACAGTACTCCATGTGTGGTCTGACTAGTGATTTGTAAAGTGGCAGGACTATGTTCTCATCATGGGCATCTATGCCTCTTTTGATGCAACCCATTATTTTTTTGGCCTTGGCAGCAGCTGTCTGACACTGGTTTCTGTAGCTTAGTTTGCTGTTTACTAAAATTCCTAGGTCCCTTTCCATGTCAGTGTTACCCAGTGTTTTACCATTTAGTATGTACTGGTGACTTGTATTATTCCTTTCCACGTGCATAACCTTACATTTGTGAGTGTTAAACCTCATCTGCCAATTCTCTGCCCAAGACTCAAGTCTATTCAGATCCATCTGTAGCAGTGTACTGTCCTCTTCTGTGTTAATTACTTTACACAGTTTAGTGTCATCTGCAAAAATTGATATTTTACTGTGCAAGCCTTCTACAAGATCATTAATATATTGAAGAGAATAGGGCCCAATACTGACCCCTGTGGTACCCCACTAGTGACAGTGACCCAATCTGAGTATGTGCCGTTAATAACCACCCTCTGTTTTCTATCACTGAGCCAGTTACTTATCCACATACAGGCATTTTCTCCCAGGCCTAGCATTCTCATTTTATATTCTAACCTTTTATGTGGTACAGTGTCAAATGCTTTGGAGAAGTCCAGATATACGACATCCATTGATTTGCCACGGTCAAGTCTAGAACTTACCTCCCCAAAAAAACTGATTAAATTGGTTTGACATGACCGATCCCTCATGAAGCCATGCTGATATGGAGTTATTTGCTTATTTATAATTTATTTGCTTATTTATAATCATTAACATAAATAAACACTTTAAAAAGTTCACTCTGTTTTTAATGACTCTATATGTGTGTTTCCCATATATTTTCTTACTATCTGACCTACCTACCCAGAAATGGCCCCTCAGACAGTCCCTACTTCATGAAGTGTACAGATAAGCTGCAGAGATCATGGGATGTTAGACATCTGTTCCTGGCTGCCTCCTAGTAGCCGTTTCATCTAAACATTCACGCATTATTATTGGCTTATTCGCCAATACAGACACATACATGCACAAACACACATGCACACACAAACATACACAAACATGCGTGCACACATGCACTCAGACGTGCACACACAAATACACACACAGACAGAAGCACATACATACACACACAATCTAACTAATAGGATGATGACAGCCATCCAGAGGTGCATCCCAACACAAGGACCTCCCTGCTGAAACCACGCAATGTCCTCCAACCAACTCTCAAAAAGCTGAGGGGTCTTCAGGAGAGGTGGGCAGTCGAGCTGGGCTATCAGACGGTCAGTCTCTGTAGCTGTGATGTCATCCTTCCTACAAAATGGACCTATCCACGGCTTTACTGCAACGACATATAACATATTAATAATTTTCAAGTAAATAAGAGCAGTAAAATCAGTCCTATCACAACCACTAGGTTTTAGGAAGCTAGAAAGCATATTGTTAAACCAAAGACCAATAAACCCCATCCAGGAAAAGGGATTCAATAAAAATCTTCAATCTATGTGCAAAATCCCTCATCGATAACAACACAAGCTTCTACCGTCTTTACACAAGGCGTTACAAACATTTTTTGGCATAAAAAAAAATCACAAAATTTGTGCAAAAGGTATTTTGCAACTTTTAACATTTTACACCATTCTTGTCAATTAAAAAAAATGGGCTAAACTTAGAGGAAGGGGATGGGGCCACAACTACCGGCATATTTAATGGAATTGATGCCAGAAAAGTGACATAAATTACAGCTGAAACCTACAGGCTTCACAGATGGGAGAAATTTATTATCAACCCTTCTCCTCTTAATAAATTAGTTGCTTCTTTCACCGACAAGCTTTTACTAAGACTGGCATGTGAAACCTATTTGTTAATTCAGGTCCCCAACCTGTCCAGTAGAGGGACCCCATCCAGGCTTTATACGTCTTTCGGAATAACTTTGATTTGTATCTAGTCTCCCCAGGGTGCATCAGCACCTGAGCTGTTTAAGCGCTGTCTGACAGCTGGCACAACTCTTCCTATGGTGCAGTCACCCCATGTCCCCATAAGTGACCAGGAATAGGTCCTATTGTCACAAATGTAATACAGCCCTTGTTTTAGTACCCTAGCAATGAACTTACCGTCTGTCTTTTTACAGTGTGGTGTAAATATGAAGCGATGTGGTAGTGGGTTGTCACTAAATCCGCTGGTTACTGGCAGAAGGTACCTGTCACGCGAGGTCGGCGTCGCGCTCCCTCTGCACGACATCGCCGGACCTCTCCGCCCCCCTAGAGACGAGCAATAGGGAATTGAAGTGCTGGTCTTGTCAGCCAGCACTTCATGAGTTAATTCTCTGTTTGGGTTTAGCCATGTGGTGCTGATCACACCACATGGCTACTTTGCATATTGTTTGGACAGCTTGCTCCGCCTCAGGTCATGTGATGCTGGCCACATCACATGATCCTGGGTGGGCTATTTAAAGATAGCAACTGCCTCACTCAGATGCCTGTGATTAGTTTATACTTTTGATCAGTGCTTGTGCGACCTTGTGTTTTGGATTTGCTATTTGGACTCTGACTTTGGACTTGGACTTGGACCTCTCTTCTCTTGACCCCTGGTATTTACGCTATCTCCTGTGTTTGACCCGGCTTGCTGACTACTCTATCATTGTGTTTGTTCCGTCTGTGTTTTGTCTCTCCCTGTGTTCCCTTTCCCTCCCTCTGCACTTACCCAGTATAGGGAACGTCTTCGTGGTTGTCCGCGGCCGCCTAGGGCCGTTTGAGGCAAGTAGGTAGGGAAAGAAGGGGGGTTTCAAGTACAGGGCACACCTTCCCTTGTCTCCCCCGTGACAGAATCACAGGCCGTATCATATGGAGCAATTGCGGGTGCTCACGGACCAGGTTCAGGGTATGGCGCAGATGATCCAGGACCTGGCCGAGAGGCTCCTACATCAGGAGCAGCTACAACCTGCACTAGTAGCGGCTCCCTCCACATCTAACCCCATTGTGGAACCTCATGTTAAATTGCCGGATCGGTTTTTGGGGAACCGGAAAACTTTCCGTTCCTTTAAGGAGAGCGTAAAATTGTATTTTCGCTTACGTCCTCACTCCTCGGGTGCCGAGCAGCAGCGGGTAGGAATAATTATTTCCTTGCTGCAAGGTGATCCGCAGGAATGGGCCTTTTCTTTACCGCCTGACTCCCCAAGCTTGCAGTCTGTGGAAGCATTTTTTCAGGCCTTAGGCCTATTATATGAGGAGCCTGACTTGACTTCTGTAGC
The DNA here is from genome assembly GCA_900303285.1 of Rhinella marina. Classification (NCBI taxonomy): domain Eukaryota; kingdom Metazoa; phylum Chordata; class Amphibia; order Anura; family Bufonidae; genus Rhinella; species Rhinella marina. Next base: position 4,746 of record ONZH01013826.1, read on the forward strand.
TGAGACTCAGCCTCCAAGACATTCGGCAGGGTAACCGTCCAGTAGAGGATTACTGTGCTGAGTTTAGAAAGTGGTGTGTTTCCTCTGGATGGAATGACCCTGCTTTGAGAAGCCAGTTTAGGGTGGGGCTGTCTGACCATCTTAAGGACTTACTTGTCAGTTACCCTACTCCTGACACCCTAGAGGCAGCCATGACACTAGCCATTAAACTGGATCGTCGAGTGAGGGAGAGACGGAGGGAACGTTCAGATATTCCTCAGGGTGTCGTCCTGCCTGAATCCCCTCTTCTGAGTCCACCTTCTACCAGGGTCCCGGAGGAGTCCATACAGTGGGGAGGAACTTTGAGAGATCAGAGACGCTTGAATGGAACCTGTTTCTACTGCGGTGAGACGAACCACTGGCTCCAGCAATGCCCGAAACTTCTGCCCTCTAGAGAGCTTTCTGCCGGAAGTAAGGTAACCCCAGCGGTGGTAAGGAGGAAAGTATTATTACCTATCTCCATTGCGTACAACCAACTCAGGGGGTCCGGTAAGGCTTTTGTTGATTCTGGTTCTGCCATTAATTTTATTGATTTTGATTTTATACAATCTGTGGGGATTCCGCTAGTTCCTTTAAGGAAGGTGATTGAAATTATCGCACTGGATTCCACTCCATTGAATAATGGGAGAGTGGAGTTTTGTACTCCTGAGGTTGTATTAACTGTAGGAATTACCCATACCGAGACTTGTTCCTTCCTTGTATTAAAGGATTTACCTGCCGACCTTGTTTTAGGTCTGCCATGGTTACAGGACCACAACCCTGTGATCAAACTGGTCGGTAGGTGAATTGGAAAAATGGGGAATGAATTGTGACAAATGTTGTAAATCAGTATTGCTGTTTGGAGGTACCACTGAGTCTCTTTCCTTGCCCAAGTATATCGGCGATTTTTCGGACGTTTTTTCCATGTCCGAGACTGAGTTCCTCCCTCCTCACCGGCAATATGATTGCGCCATCGACCTTATTGAGGGATCCAAATATCCCAAAGGTCGCATTTATAATCTCTCTACTCCTGAACGTCAGTCCATGAGGGATTATCTCAAGGAGAGTCTGGCCAAGGGTCACATCCGGCCTTCAGTTTCTCCCATGGGGGCAGGTTTTTTCTTTGTTGGTAAAAAGGATGGAGGATTGAGGCCCTGTATCGATTACAGGGAGCTCAATAAAATCACTGTTAAAAACAGATACCCGTTGCCCCTTATTCCTGACTTGCTGAATCAGGTCCAGGGGGCCTGTTGGTTCACCAAGCTGGATTTGAAGGGGGCATACAACCTAATCAGGATTCGTGAGGGGGACGAATGGAAAACTGCTTTTAATACCCCGGAAGGTCATTATGAGTACTTGGTAATGCCTTTTGGGTTAAGTAACGCTCCGGCAATTTTCCAAAACTTTGTCAATGACATTTTTAGACCATTTATTGGGAAATTTGTAATTGTCTATATTGATGACATCCTGATTTTTTCTGCAGACTGGGAAAGTCACGTATCTCACACCAGGCAAGTGCTGGAGGTGTTGCGTGGAAAACAAGTTGTTCGTTAAAGGGGAGAAGTGTACCTTTGGTGTTCAGGAAGTGGCCTTTTTGGGATACATTCTCACCCCTTTTTCTTTCAAAATGGACCCAGTTAAAGTACAGGCCATTGTGGATTGGGTGCGACCTTCCTCTTTGAAGGCGCTCCAGCGATTTCTGGGGTTTGCTAATTTTTATCGTAAATTTGTCAAAAATTTTTCTGTGGTAGCCAAACCCATTACGGATTTGACTCGCAAGGGGGCTGATCTGGTCAATTGGCCCCCTGCAGCTATTGAGGCCTTTGAAAGGTTAAAGCAGTGTTTTATGAATGCTCCTGTGTTGGTCCAGCCTGATCAAAGTAAGCCTTTTGTAGTTGAGGTGGATGCGTCTGAGGATGGTGTGGGGGCTGTACTGTCCCAGGGGTCTTCCACCTTAACTAATCTTATGCCATGCGCCTTCTTCTCCCGCAAGTTCTCTCCTGCCGAGAGGAATTATGACATTGGTAATAGGGAGTTACTTGCAATCAAGTGGGCATTTGAGGAATGGCGTCATTTTTTAGAAGGGGCAGTTCACCGCATTACGGTCCTCACGGATCATAAGAATTTAATGTTTTTAGAATCGGCTAAGCGATTGAATCCTAGACAGGCGAGGTGGGCTTTATTCTTTACTCGTTTTGATTTTTGTGTTACCTTCAGACCCGGGAGCAAGAACGTTAAGGCCGATGCCTTATCCCGAAGTTTCAAGGCGTATCAGCCTCCTGACGTCCCTCCTGAGCCCATCCTGCCAGCTGATATCATCGTGGCCGCTACCTCATCTGACCTCGCTTCTGAAATCTCGGCAGGACAACATCTTGCTCCCATTGGTACCCCCAATGACAAATTGTTTGTGCCGGCTCATTTGCGATTGCAACTGCTGGGTGAGTGCCATAATTCTGTTTTGTGTGGACATCCTGGCATCAATGCCACCAAGGAGTTGGTCTCTAGGCAGTATTGGTGGCCGTCAATCTCCAGAGATGTTCAGGCTTTTGTAACTGCGTGTAACACTTGTACCAGGTCCAAGAATACCAAGACACGACCTATGGGTGAGTTACATCCTTTACCCATACCTAGTAGACCTTGGTCACATCTGTCCATGGACTTTATCACGGACTTGCCGTGCTCTGAGGGTAAACCGTGATATTTGTGGTGGTTGACAGATTCAGCAAAATGTGTCATTTTTATTCCTTTGTGTAAATTACCCTCTGCAAAGGTCTTGGCGTCCGTGTTCATGGATAATATTGTCAAACTGCATGGTGTTCCTGAGAATATCGTTTCTGATAGGGGAGTACAGTTTGTGTCTAGGTTCTGGAGGGCGTTCTGTAATAAGATTGGTATCTCTTTGTCCTTTTCATCAGCCTTTCATCCGGAGACCAATGGTCAGACTGAACGTCTTAACCAATCCGTTGAGCAATATCTCAGATGTTATGTTTCTGATAACCAACATGTGTGGGCCAGATTCCTGTCTCTGGCTGAATTTGCAATTAATAATCGTGTTAATTCATCCTCTGGGATGTCGCCGTTTTTCTGCAATATGGGTTTTCATCCACGCTTTGGCTCCTGTTTCCCCATCTGCGTCGGTTGTCCCAGAGGTCAATGATTTTTCTCAAGAACTGTGCACAGTTTGGGCACAGGTTCAGTCGAACCTGGAAAAGGCCCAAGGAGTTCAAAAAGCTAAGGCTGATAGAAAACGTTCTAAGGGTGTGAATTTTAAGGTTGGGGATAAGGTATGGTTATCGACTAAAAATCTCAACATGAGGGTACCATCCTACAAGTTTGCACCTCGCTTCATTGGTCCTTACAGGATCACCAAGGTGATCAATCCGGTTTCTTTTAGGTTATGTTTACCCGACTCCCTTCGTGTTCATAATGTTTTTCATGTGTCTTTGCTCAAACGTTATGTTGCTCCCGTTGGTCCTGAGGAACAGTCTCTTCCTCCGGTTGAGGTAGCAGGACAAATGGAGCATGAGATTGCCAGAATTGTGGATGTGAGAAGGGTCCGGAATTCCTTCCAGTACCTCGTACATTGGAAGGGGTTCGGTCCTGAGGACAGGTCTTGGGTACCGTTGACCAGGATGCATGCAGACTCGCTCATCCAAAAGTTCCATCTGCAGCATCCCGATAAGCCTGCTCCCGCTGGTAAGGGTCCGGTGGCCCCTCGTGAAGGGGGGGGTACTGTCACGCGAGGTCGGCGTCGCGCTCCCTCTGCACGACATCGCCGGACCTCTCCGCCCCCCTAGAGACGAGCAATAGGGAATTGAAGTGCTGGTCTTGTCAGCCAGCACTTCATGAGTTAATTCTCTGTTTGGGTTTAGCCCATGTGGTGCTGATCACACCACATGGCTACTTTGCATATTGTTTGGACAGCTTGCTCCGCCTCAGGTCATGTGATGCTGGCCACATCACATGATCCTGGGTGGGCTATTTAAAGATGGCAACTGCCTCACTCAGATGCCTGTGATTAGTTTATACTTTTGATCAGTGCTTGTGCGACCTTGTGTTTTGGATTTGCTATTTGGACTCTGACTTTGGACTTGGACTTGGACCTCTCTTCTCTTGACCCCTGGTATTTACGCTATCTCCTGTGTTTGACCCGGCTTGCTGACTACTCTATCATTGTGTTTGTTCCGTCTGTGTTTTGTCTCTCCCTGTGTTCCCTTTCCCTCCCTCTGCACTTACCCAGTATAGGGAACGTCTTCGTGGTTGTCCGCGGCCGCCTAGGGCCGTTTTGAGGCAAGTAGGTAGGGAAAGAAGGGGGGTTTCAAGTACAGGGCACACCTTCCCTTGTCTCCCCCGTGACAGTACCATTCCCTTAGAGATAGAACGTTTGGAATGTTATATCACAGAGCTCCCTGGACAGAACCACTGTACTTGCTGCGGGTGTGTTCTCCTGTTATTGATATAAAACTCTGTCATGTGTGTCATTTATGCATGTTTTATTGCTTGAGGAAGATGTGATGTTCACATCTAAACTAGTTGCCATGTGTCCTTTCTTCAATACATTTGGAATATTGAAATATCAGCAGCGCTGGTTCTTTTTCTGCACCCTTGATATATTTCTGTTGAGTCTTCTCACCTCCTCTACTGCAGTGAGGAGAGAGAGTGCACTATGTGAGCACTCTCTCCTCATTTTAGTAATTGGTGGGGGTCTCAGCATTCAGACCCCCATTGATCAAAACTTTTGATATGTCTCCATGGCATATTGAATTTTTTATAAAAACTCAGTTACCCTATATCTAGTAGGTATCTTACTTGTGAGATCCACTTTAATTTGTGAGATTTATACAAATTTGACTTTGTAATTACAATAAGAATATAATATACATCACTCATTTTGTTAGCACCATATATGTGAAGTAATAAAATCTAAAAAGTAGAATAGAATGTACTAGACAGATATATTTCCCAGCTGCTAAAGTGGATGCTACTTAGCAACATATGTAATAAAGACACAATACTTTTTTCGAGACTTCACTTAGTATTCAGCTTTTATTTTTTTCTTATAAAATTCTGTGAGTAATCATATTGCTTCCCTATTCCTCATCCGTTAGCTGCAACAGCTGGAATGATAATATGAGTCAATATTAGCATTAAAACTTCATCCATTTTGTATTGCGTTGCTTGTATTGGAGAGGAAACATGATCAGATTAGTCACTTCAAGGGGAAGACATCTGCTCCTTAAATAATTTAACTTGTAATTTTGTTTGTTTGTGATGACATTTCGAGGGACCATAAGGATGCCACTAAACCAGCTGATGTCATAGCAATGTAACTATCCTCGGGTACTCACAGAATGTCAAATAATACATACTTAGTCCTTTACTTCAGTACCTCAGTTAGCCATTCTGACGCTTTAAAAAAATACCTACCGTAAAACCCCATTCAAAGGTTTAAGCCTTTAGTGACCATGCAAATTTTTTCATAATCACCTTCCAAGAGCAAATTTTTTTTTTTTTTTCATCAATGTACCTGTATGAGGGCGTATTTTTTTCTGGGACAAGTAATAGTTTTAATGCACCATTTTGGCTACATATAATCATTGATTAAAGCCAGCTGTCTAGCCTAAACCCCCTTCATTTACGTCAGTCAAAAGGTTTATTGTTGGTCACTAAGGTGAAAGGCAATTTAAAGCAAAACTATTGGAAAATTTTATAAAATGCGGCAGATGGCATACACAACTTAGACAGGCTATCTAGACGTGCTTCAGATTTATCACAGGGGCTCGGGCTGGATGATAAATCTGGTCCAGGAACAAAAACTATGGTCTAACTCTATACGAACAATTGGTTGGCTTGATTTGAGAATTTTTTTAAAAAAACTATGGCACAATTTTGATGTAAAGCATCACATTTTAGACCATGCTCCATGTTCTGCAAAGCTACACCCCTTTCATAGTAAGCCACACCCATTTTTGCACTAGGCACAAAAACTGTCTATGAACCTAGATACAGAAAAGTGTGCAACATTTTGGCATAATTTACACCAATATGTAGGTACACTGTCATTAGTAAATGTAAACTGTATCTAGTACAGTACTGAATTAAAGGGGTTGTACCAAGTATGGAGGCTGCCCCCCATCCACAGCCTGTATTACAGCCTGCCCCTGATCTTAGAGACTCAGTGGTAGTGCCCACACCTTCAGATTGCCACCAGGGTATGTGGCAATTTTGCTGTAGAAATGTCTGTGACCAATACCCATTAAAATATGGTTGGGGGGTTTTGAGGTGAAGCTCCTGGGGACCCATGTCCACCTAAACCACCCACCATCTTATTAGAATACACATCAAACCCCAGTGAAGAACCTGCCATCTTAACTATCTTTGTCCTGTTCAGCAGTGGAAAGGATCACTTTCTGTCTCCACCACCTCAGACCCTGTGGGCTTGCCGTCAAGTAGTGATGCCTCACTGTGAACTGACAGGAAGCAAAGAGCTTCAGCTACAGCAGTCAAGAAGAGAGGAAGACCATCTTCTCCCTACTCTGACCCAAGTTACCCCTCACTGTCCTGCTATCCTGGCCTCAAGGTGATCCAGCATGCCAGTAAATAATTATAACAATTGAAAATTTGCCTAGAATGAACAGTGAGTATCACAGTGGGGCCCCTCTATATTCAGAGACGGTGACATCACAAGGGGTAGAAACCTTTTACCTCTCTGGAAGCAGTCAAAATGGCTTCATTCATCAGTCCAGGGAGCAACCATGTATATTAGCAGGTGAGGTGTGTTTTGTGTTTGTTCACACACATAGGAGAGGGGTGTATTCCAAAAAGGTGCCGTTGTGCAGATTGGAATGCTTCCAAAGCATATTTCAGCAAGCACAGAACAGACAAGCCCTCTCAACAGTTTCTGACCGGGACAGTCTAGACTTAGAGAGTGCAGCAGTGTACCCCCCTCCTTGAAGTAATGGCGGGTGCAAGTAAGCCACCACCGATGCCAAAACATTTCTGTTGGTTGTTTCTTGGTTGCTGCGTTGCAGGTCCTCATCAGTTTAGCGTCTGAACTGCTCCCTATAGGTTGCCATACATTCTATGGATTTTTCAGCCAGTAAGATGGACATCATGCCTCTCTGTCCAATCCATGTGCTGTACTTATATTCCAAAAAATTAGATTGCGGGGGGCCCATATTCCTCATACCACCCAAGACTGCCACTGTTTGTGACTAAAAATCAGTTCCATTCACCTAAATGGGATGGTTTTTGCAGGAAGCACATGAATTTTTGGAAAACCCCATTCAGGTGAAATCTGAAATCAAATCTTTGAATATGAACATTGTTAAAGGTATTTTTATTAACACATTGCAACTATTAAAGGGTAAAAATCATTTTGAGTATGTTTCCATTGAACATTTGTCTTCTATAACTGCTTGTTTTCACATACACTGCAGCCTGGTCTGCCTCCTGTTCTTTGACCTCTGTCAGATAATCTGATGGCTCACTCTGTAGATTTTATCTCTGTCCTAAGTGGTTATAAACACTCATTTTGGCTGAAATATTGTCAGTTTGATATGATTTCAGTTTGAAGGTGTTTTCCCTTTGACCATGAAAGGATAAGTTCTCTTTAAACGATAGAGGTTTATAATGTTGGTAGGAATAGGCTAATTATGTGACATCTTTATTAAAATCAATCCCACAAAAAACTGCAATGACCCTACTATGATCAAAGCACATGTTTATGTATTACATTAGAAAAATGCAGAATATTTGAGATGTTAATTTCCCCCTATTTACAGCACTTATTGGCTTGTTCATGTTACGACAACATTTTGCACTACGTAGACAAGACTTAGTCGCACACTGCCCTTCTTTAGGATAGGTCCTCTGGAGTCGGGTTCCCACCTCATTAAGTAGTATAGGTAAAACGCCAGAGAGTAAAAAGAAAATTGAAGATAGAGTAGTTGGTTTAGAATGTTGGTTTAGAATGTTAGATTTATTGTTCGACTGCGGCAATATTTTAGTTACTTTTCGGCTAAACAAAGCCTTTGTCAAACTAAAGTACAAAAAGAAAAATGGAAAATACAAATAAATCAAAAATTCAAGAATACAGCAGTCACGGGCATAAATATACATGAATATACAATGACCAGTGGCTAGATATCACATGCAGGACGAATTATACAGTATTCAACAGTCATCATATATAAGAACAGGGGGCAAATCACAAATAAGAGAATGTATAGCATCCTAATAAATCATGATAACAAAAGAGGGGCTAAATAATGTAGGACATAGATCATCCAAAACATATGTAGTTACATGGATTTGCGTATGCTGTATACTGGTTAAGAGCTATATATCCGGTTGTAGTGACAAATAAGATAAATAAAACAAAATAGAAAGAGACAAACCAAAGGATGGAGTGGATAATCAGGTAGATGGGGCATATATATGTTAAAGTCGGTATATATAGAGATACAGACTGGTGTAAGAGACAGCATGAACCAGGGAGTAGACATCAGTAAAAGGGTAGATAGGGATATGGATGCTGGGTACAGGGTGCAGCAAAATATGAGGTTATAATATATGGTATAACAGACAGTATGCTAGATGAGGATATAGTAGAAACTTGTTGCATTTTAAACCATACCCTTTTACATTAAGATACACCCCTTTCCTGCTATGTTACGCCCCTTTGCCAAATGAAAAAGTGTCTAAAACGCATAATACAAGTGGTGCCAACACGTGCAGCAATTTATTGGTGCAAATTAAGCCAGAATTTTGGTGAATTAAGTTTGGTAACTCTCCTTCAATGTGTTTGAATGTGACTACTACTAAAAGTGATACATATGATATTATATCTTGATCCTCTTAATCACATTTGTTGTTTCAATTTTAGCAATACTATGGGATAACATGACTGGATCGTTGATCATACAGAGACTTTTCACACTGAAATGAGAAACCACTTCAATAAAAATACACAATTGCTTTATTTAAATTCATTAAATTCATCCAAGTTGAAATTCATTTACATCAAATGAGATCTTTTTTCTTTTGATTCAATTGGCATATAGCAATCTATTATGCTATAATCCAATGTTAATTGTGTTACTTATTGTTTTAGTAAATATTTCTATTCTAATTAAATGGTATATGCCATGCCATTGTTACAGAAATTGTTATTAACCATGCAAACATTAAGAAATGAGTAATATAAATGTAATGCTATTTTCCAGTTAATTACAAATTAATTGTGTTGTATGAACAATTGAGGTTTTTCACTATTTCAATGTGAGAGTTGAGGCAGGATACTTTTACCTATCAGCAGTTCTTCATAACTCAGGACAGCCCTGGGGAGGCTTTTCTATTGCTGGGGCTGATGTCCCCATCTCTTTTCTTATACAACAAATTCTATTGAGTGCAGCAATACAAGGGTTAAATTGCGGGATCAAAGTTTCCTCTGATAACACTTATAGAGAGACAGCCTGAGACCATATAAAGGTCCCCATAATAAAACATATTTGCATGGTGGTGGCTGTCAATCACAGTTGTTTCTCCCTACAGTAGTGCACATGCATAGTGCTTAGAGTGAGGGCTCATGCACGCGACCATGGTTTTATTCCAAATCCGATCCCGATCTCTTGTGGATCAGATGCGTTCTCATTTACTTCAATGGGTCGCAAAAGATGCAGACAGTACACCCGTGTGCTATCCGCAGCCATACATCCATTCATGGCCCCACAAAAAATGGTAACCATGGTAACTTATGAGGAACACAGCAGAGGAAGAAAACTATCTTTATAACTACTGAACGGTAAATATGTGAAATTAACATTATATTAGGTAATTATTGATGATGAATTAGTCTAAAACATAAGTTATATTTATTGTAACCAGAATACCCATTTAACTTAGAGAACCCCTTCAAATAAAAATAAGATTTTAATTTGGGTTTCTATAAATAAACATCTGTGTACCTATGAAGTTTATATTGTTAGACATAAGGGCTAAAATGTAACCACAAGGCAAAGACTTTGTCATGTTAAAGTATGCATACAATGTGATCAGAGAAGAATGCAAATCTAATGGACTTTAGTTACTGTTTTATATACCCAAGCACAATTATTCACTAAACCATCATGATTGAAGGAATCAATGCTTGCTAAATTTAGAGTTAAGTAGACAAATAATTCTAAATTAATTCAAATTTATACCTGCTATTTAATGTATGAACTTTCTTTTAGAGCTGAACCTGACATTTTGGAAATGACTGCTAAGGATGTAAAGGTCATCTTCTTAGGAAAATGGAATAAAGGGGCCCTGCCTCTTGATAACTGACTTAAGGACCTTATAAAATAAATTTTGTAGACGGTTTTTTTACCTCTAAATTTTCCAATGAATTTGCTCATTTGATCTCTACCAGTTCCCGGCACCCCAAGTTATTGTGGCACTGGTAGTCTATGCCCACTGTTATCTGCCCCTTGGGCATGGCCACTGGCATACTCACCGGGTTGCATGCTCTGCCTCCACGGTGGTCCATGCTTGCTGGTATTCCACTGTTCCTTCCCAAAAGGCAGAGGCACCAGGGTAGGTCTCTTTCATCCTGAGGCCTGTTTCCTGCCAGCTCTGCCTCTCACTGCCCATATGGCACATACACGCTCTCTCCGACTCTTAAAGTGCTATTTTAATCTTCCCCAGCCTATGTTTGGTCACCCTAAGATATTTGAGGCACCTTTAATACTCTAGTATCCTGCCAAGGTGTGGCATTATCTTATCTGCTTCATCTCCATACTGACCCTAAACTGCCTTCTCCGATTCTTGGACTGACTATGTATTGTATAAACTCTTCCTGTTTTGATCTTGGCTTATCCCTGACTAAGGTTTCGCCCAACCCCTAAGTGTTTCACACCTATGCCACTTGACCCCCGTGGGTCAATAATCTAATGAATAGAGCAAGGGTGGCCAACCCGCAGCTCGCGAGCCACATGCGGCTCCATGGACCTTCATTTGCGGCTCGCAGCACCTTTTCATGTGGGCCCCGGCGGGGAGAATACTAGAGAGGGTAAGTGAACCTGCCAAGAGGCAGCGCCGTCCGGAGCTGGAGAGGTAAGTTTATTATTTATTTTGAAAGTCTGATCTGAGGTTTGATTGGGGCTCATCTGAGGTGGGGAGGGACTGATGGGGGCTCATTTGCTGAGGGGGCTGATAGGGATCTAATTTGAGGATGGGGGCATATTGGTGGTCTGATATGTGGCAGGGGGCTGATAGAAGTCTAATTTTGAGGCTGCTGGGACTATTGGGGGTCTGATATGACACCAGGGGGCCTATTGGGGATCTGATCTGAGGCTGAGGGGGGCTGATAGGTGTCTAATTTGAGGCTGAGAGGCTGATAGGGGTCTAATTTGAGGCTGGGGGACCTATTGGTGGTCTGATATGAGGCTGGTGGCCTATTGGGGGTCTGATATGAGGCTGGGGGGCCTATTGGTCTAATCTGAGGCTGGGAGAGCCTATTGGGGGTCTGATCTGAGGCTGGGGGCCTCATGGGAGCTGATCTGAGGCTAGGGAGGGTCTAATGGGGGTCTAATCGGACATGGGGATAGTATGAGCTCAGATAAGACCCCTAAATCCTCCTCAGACCCACAAAATAAGCCCTCCCCGTGCTTACTTAAGACACCAAAAATCAGACACCCCGTGCTCACATCTCCCCTATGTCAAATCACCCCCCACCCCACACATGATCTCAGCATGGGGGTGAGGGGGTCATCTGAGCATGCGGGTGTCATTTGAGCATGAGGGTGTCATCTGAACATGGGGTGTCATCTGAGCATGGGCGGTCATGTAAACATAAGGCGCTCATCTGAGCATGGGCGGTCATCTGAGCATGAGGCGGTTATCTGAGCATAAGGTGGTCATCTGTGCATGGGCGGTCATCTGAGCATGAGGGTGTCATGTGAGCATAAGGCGGTCATGTGAGCATGGGGCGGTCATCTGAGCATGAGAGTGTGAATTGTTTCGAGTAGCAACGACTGAATACAAGCCAGATTTGAAACACATTGTGAAAAACAAAGATTGCCGGAAGCCTCACTAAAGTTGTCTACATTACAGGTAGGAAAAGTGGTTTAAATACACTTTTAAATGTTTGAAAACTCAATTGCAGTAATACTGTCGTGTGCACGCATATTTGTGTAAATGTATAGCTTGTGGCTCCTGGCAGTCCTATGTTTTTTTTTTCTGTCTCTTTGTGTCTGTAAGGTTGGCCACCCCTGGAATAGAGACTACTCCAAGAGGCAACAGCCTGGTGGTTCCCCAGCAGCAGAGTGCATATCCCTGTAAAGATGTTAACGGGTTAAATAATGCCCTTAGGAGTAGCCCCAAGTTAAATCTGTTCAGTAGACACATCAGATCCACATCTACTGTTAACAGTTATCCTCTTTGTACATTAATTACTCCTCCGAGGTCTGAGATGAACTACTGGAGTTAGCCTGCGCACAAGGGGGGTCATTTATTAAGACGGGCGTTTTAGAGGTAATTATAAATTGTAATAATTGTAATGAAAAATCTCTCATCCTTGCTGCTTCTGGTCCACTGTTGACTGGAATTGGGAGGTACTGTCCATAGTTATGTGCACTACAGCCATTCATTGGTCTCCCCAGTGATGTGTCCCCTTTCAGGAACATGTCACCAGTGAGGCCAATGAATGGCTATAGTGGTGCATGTGACCAGAGAAGGATGTCACAAGGAGCTGGAAGCAAGGACAGGACCCTCAGCAGTGGTAAGTAGGTCCGTCGGTTTCTTTTGTTTTCCATTTTTAACACATTTCAGCCCCTAATTTTGGCTTGGAAGTCAGACAACCCCTGAAGAAAGTGTATCAGTTCCAGAAACAGATTGGGGTACGCATTCCATTCTGAAATCTGTGTAAAATTCACATTAAATCCACACTCCATTGAACGCAATAGGAATCTATGTTGCAATTTATAAAACCTTGGATTTGAAATAAGCATCAAAAAGTTACATCTCACTTGTTGGTGAGATTACTGTTCAGAAACCGTGATGAGTTAGCCTCAAACAGATTATCCCCAAATCTGCAGCAAACCACAGCAGGTTAGCAACAAGCAGATTAGTTCTAAATCTGCATCAAAAATCCAATGGATAACCTTGGACTAGTGCAATGAATTCCATGCCAAATACATGTCTGTATCGGGGAAGCAGGGGAAGCGACTGCTTCCGGGCCCGAGCTCAGTAGCGGCCTGGGAGCAGTAGCAGGCATGTGGCCAATCAGCAGGGCAATATTTCTGATAATTTAATTTTTTTTTCATTTATTTTACACTTGCTGTGTCTCCCTGTCTGGGGGGGGGGGAGGGGAATCGTAATGCTGCGCATTGAAACAAGAGGAGAGGGGAGAGAGGGATTCTCCTACCTCTCCTCTGCGCTGCTGCACTGTGTACTCTGATTGGTGGAGCAGCCTGACCAACAGTGGTAAGTTTGTACCCCCTGCCCTGTACTCCTTATGCTGTATTCTGCCCCCTGCCCTGTACTGTGTCCCCTATGCTGCATTATGTGTGCCCCCTGCCCTGTATTGTACTCCCTATGCTGTATTGTGCCCTCTATACTGTACTGTGTGCCCCCTGCCCTGTACTGTACTCCCTATGCTGTATTGTGCCCTCTATGCTGTACTGTGTGTGCCCCCTGCCCTGTACTGTACTCCCTATGCTGAATTTTGACACCTGTACTGTACCCCCATGCTACACAGTGTGTGGCTCCTGCCCTGTACTGTACCCCCTATAATGCACTGTGTCCCCTACTCCGAGTCCTCCGTTGGGCGCAAGGCCTGGACGGACAGCCAGAAGCTGTCCTTTTTTGGTTATCGGCGGGTACGGGTGGGGGATGGTCACTTTAAGTATCCCCAATCAATTGGCAGGCTGTGGCAGCACATTTGGATCACTCACCACATAGCGTGCTGCCGCTCTGACGTCAATGTGTCACACGTCCAGCGCTGCCTACATGCATCTCGCCAGCCAATTCTGGTTTTCAAGGTGGGAACACAGACTCTGAGGAGCGCAGGACCGTGCAGCAGGTGCAATGCCATTGCCATAATGCACTCAGTGCCCAGAGTCTCGGTAATTAATACCCACCTCAGTTCTGTCCAGCTGGACCCCTTTGCCTCGCTTGCTCGCTAGCTCTCTCTGACTGTGAGTTTGCGACTGCCATCATCTACCAGCAGGCCCACTCAGCCAGCTCAGCCATCAGCCTCTCGACTCAGCCAGCCAGCCCAACATTGCAGTCACACATTGCCAGACAGGCCCAGCAGCAGCCAGCAAGCCCTCTCAGCCAGCCAGGCAGCAGCCAGCCCAGTAGCCCACACTGAGCCCAGCTACAGCCAGTCAGCCAGCCTCAGCCTTGCACGTGCAAGTACCACGGCCAGCCACTTTCCAATTCCAAGTTGATTCAGTGGCTTTCTCAATTCAGCCTGAGCCAGCCAGCCTACTAGGTCCAGTGCCCACCCAGCCCAGTACTAGTTAGTTACCATGATGCCATCTGGCCTTGGTATCTTCTGTATATTATTATATATGAGCTGGTATAAGTTATTTATTATACATCTTCTGGTATATAATATTATATACCAGAAGATGTATAACTTATACCAGCTGTACATATATAATTATATACAGGAGATACCTAGGTTATACCAGCATGCTCCATATCACTATATATAAGATGATGTATAACTTATACCAGCTGTACATACATAGTTATATGCAGGGGATTCCTAGGTTATAAAAGCTGTAAATATATAATTATATACAGCCATAGCTCCTCTCTCTCTCACATTGCAGTCGGCCCTACATTCTAGTTGGCCGATCACAGAGCCAGACGATATCCTGCTTGTTCCTCTCTTAATTGTCAAACATATACCCTGTTCCTCAGCCAGGGCAGTAATACTTGGTGTATCACAGGACAGCCTCAGCCATACAAGTTCCAATCATCCTCTGGCTACGCAGTGCACTCCATAGGCAGCTGTAAGTATATAATGCAGAAAATGTATGGAAAGCATCTTACACTGCTGGTACTGTATTACACTCATGCTGTGGTTTTTCCAGGCAGAAAAACCCTTTGTCATCCATAGCTGATTACATAGGTCTTTTTATCTGGAAAAACCATAGCATGAGTGTAACACAGTACCAGCAGTGTAGGAGATTAAACAAATCTCATGTTTATTTTGTTTGTTTTTTTCTAGGCAGAAATTGATCTGCCATGTGGATTTAGAAATCCTCATCAATTTCTGGTGTTTTTTGTATGTGCTGATTTCACTATTTATCTATTAGTGGATCCGTTTTTTGGAAGGACCTGACTGCTGAAGACACTGGATTTTGGCTGCCACCTATCTAGTCAACGCCAGCTATATCGCCTTTAATATTAAATACCTGGATGACACTGTTGGTAAGTTCCTTTTTTTTAATCCTTTATTATTTTTATAATAATTTAAAGCAATAACAAAAAAGAGAATATCTTCTTTTCACATTATTCACATATATCACGTACAGTAATAATCATTGTGTTCTCTAATATCCCCCGGAACCCCCAAAAAATAACACAAAGCATCTCTCTCATCTCCCTCATCAACATTTCTGATCCATAAGGCCCACAATGAATCAAATACATCCATCTGATCCCGTTTGGCATATATTCCTTTTTCTAAGTATATTATTTTATTCACTTTCTCCACATAATATTTTATAGTAGGCACTTGATCACTTAGGGGTTGTTCACATATCAGTTATTTGATCAGTTATTTCCATCAGTTATTGTCAGCCAAAACCAGGAGTGGACACTAAACAGAGGTAAGGTATAATGAAAAGATCTGCACCTGTTTGGTGTTTTTGACCCGCACCCGGTTTTGGCTCACAATAACTGATGGAAATAACTGATCAAATAACTGATATGTAAACAACTCCTAATCCAGAATTGTGCTATAAGCTTCCTTGCCTGGTATAATAGTCGTAGAATCGCCAATTTAATTATTGAGGATGCCATAATAGTCCTTGATGAACCAAGAATACAGAGAACTGGGCATTTCACAAGGAGGATACCGTAGGCCTTATGAATCAATGCTAGTATTTCAGACCAATATTCCCTTATTTTTGGGCAGAGCCAAAGCATATGAAACAAATCTGCCTGAGCCAATTGACGAGGACAAGCAGAATCATCTCTTACCCCCGCTCCATACAGTACTTTCAGAGATTTATACACCCTATGTAATATATAGATCTGAGACAATCTATGCATATGACTTAATGATGAGGATGGAATATAGCTAAGAATCGCCTTCCATTCCATATCAGATATAGGCCCTACATCACGCTCCCATTTATTCTTTGCCACCAATGGGTGAGATTTTAGGTACTGTATATTCTTAGCAATTGAGAATATATTTTTGATATTAATCCTTTTGTCTCATCTCTATCCAAAATTACAGACGCAATAGTATTCTGCATAACAGATATTTTTGTAGATTTTTTTTGAGTTTCTAACGCATGACGTAATTGCAAATATTGATAAAAATATTTATTACTCAGCCCAAAATCTTGTTGTATTTCCTTAAACTGCTTTAATTCCCCCTCCTTATACATCTGCTGAAAGGTCAAAATTCCTTATAGATGTGTAGTTGTTGGGCCCTCCAAACCTTGCAATGCTCTGACCTTCCACCATACTTTATCCATTAAGGACAGGGTCAGATAAAATTTTATATATTTTTTGAATCTTTTGCCTCCAAAACCGATAATAAATTATCTTTTTAAAAGAGGTTTCTCAAAACATCGTATATCCTATCTCTACCGCTCTATCCCATCCACTGAAATGTTTCATCTGTGTTGCATAGAAGTACAATTTAGGGTTTGGCACTGCCAACCCACCTTCATTAGTGCCCCGAAGCAGAACTTCTAGTTTAATTCTAAGGTATCCAGATCCCCAAATCAACGACCTAAACAATCCTTTAACCCTTACAAAGAATTCCTTAGTTATCCATATCGGACTGTTATGCAAGTAGTATATTAACTGTGGCAACCAAATCATTTTAATTAAATTAACCTGTCCTACTACTGATATTGGTAATTTACCTCATGACAATAACTTCTCTCATAATTTACCTAGTAAGGGTACCAGATTTAATGAATAATAGCTAGTTATATTTGCTGTAATCTCCACTCCAAGGTAACGAAACTGCTCCACACTGCTCGAAGGACAAGCCTCCAACTCACTCCCTAATGGCAAGGGATCCAAATACAATATAGTGGATTTGCTCCAATTTATTTTTAATCCCGAGTAATTCCCATATTCTGTTATTAATGACATCACCTTTGGAAGTGAGAACTTAATCCTATCCAGAAATAGCAGGACATCATCTGCATAGAGTGCTATCCTCTCCTCTACTATTCCTCGTGCAAACCCCACTATCTCTCTCTCTGTCCTAATCATAGCAGCCAAAGGCTCCATCACCAAGGCAAACAAGAGAGGAGACAAGGGACACCCCTGTCTTGTCCCTCTATTTAATTCTACCCTAACAGATAGCATTCCATTTACTCTAATATACGCACCAGGGGAGCTGTACAGGAGCCTGACCCCACTGATAAATCGTTCTCCAAACCCGAATTTACTCAATATTTCCCATAGGAAGGACCACTCCATGGAATCAAAGGCCTTTTCCGCATCTAATGAGCATATTGCCCTTTCCCTATATTTTCCTTCAGGTATTTGCAGGTTGATAAATAATCGTCTTAAATTATTCACCGTTGACTTAGATGGCATAAAACCTGTTTGATCCAGATTAATTAATGTGGTAACTACTTTAGACAATCAGATCGCCAGGGCTTTTGCTAATATTTTTGTATCAACCGGTAATAGCAAAATTGGCCTATATGACTCCGGAAGTTGATGGTCCTTACCCGGTTTCGGCAATAACACTATTATAGCTTCTTGCATTGACTTTGGAAGAAATCCTTTTCTCAGGGATTCATCATATACCTCCAATAATTTAGGAAGCATTATAGTATTTAGGCTTCTGTACAGCTCCGCCGGAAATCCATCCAATCCCGGTGATCTTTCATTAGACATTTGATCTAATGCACCCTTTAGTTCTTGAATCGTAAGTGGGGCCTCTAACATTTCATTGTTCTCCCTAGATAAGGTAGGTAACACAATATTTTGTAAGTATTTTGATATCTGAGTTGCGGTGTTAACCCTTTCAGTTGCATACAACCGGGTATAAAATCTCTGAAATCCATCTAGTATTTCTCCCTGATCTTGTGTGTTATATCCCCTCCTTCCAAACGCAAGGACGAAACACATGGCATACCAGAGTGATCGCGTACCAATTCCGCTAGCAGTCTACCTGTCTTTTCCCCTTCTTCATAATATTTCATATGCCAAAAAGACCTCATATGAACTGCCAAATCCATTAAATATTTCTGATATTCTTTCCGTGCTACTAACCAGGCTTCAGTTTTTGTAGGATTTGGTAAGGAGGTCCAAGCTTTATAGCCTTACTAATAATATGTGTTATAGAGTAGAGTAGAAGCTAGAGACTGTATTGAAATATTATTCAGATAGTTGTAGGCGCTGCACAGGCACTTTACTGATATCTGTGCAGAATCAGAGCCTTAATAGTATAAATAAAATTAAAGCATGAAGTGCATAGTGTACACATGACTAGTGCAGTGCATGGATTGTATTGATCTTTTCCTGTTTCTCTCCTTAGGAGAATCTATTAGAGGAGCTGCTTTCTGGAAGGACCTGACTGCTGAAGACACTGAATTTTGGCCGCCACCATAAATCCAGCAACCGCCAGCTATATCGCCTTCAATATTAAAGACCTGGAGGACACTGTTGGTAAGTTTACATCTTATAACTTTTGCACTTTAATACATGAAGACTCATAGTAATAGGTAAACATATTTTTTCCTTTTTCCCCTAAAAACAGTATCACATCAGTCCATAGGTTGTGTGTGGCTTTGTACTTTAGCCCTATTCAGTTAAGTGAAGCCAAGCAACAATCCAGACACAATCGATGGAGAGGGTTTGTTCTGTTTATGGCAGGGCTGTGGAGTCGGAGTCGTGGAGTCGGTATAAAATGGACCGACTCCGACTCCTAAAATATATAATGAATTAGTACATTTAGTTCAGTGCAATAAGTGCTGAATATATTTTTATAAGAATTTGTGAAAATGATGAAATGTCCTATAAATGTCTGTTCTATTCCTGATCTAAGGATTTAGGCTTTTAGTTGAGATGACTGTGTACTGCCCTTTATGTCCAGTGCATGTTCTCTCTGTATGCTTTATGTTTCCTCTGAGCTCATGTTTGGAGAGGTTAGCTGCTCTCATGGCTTATATCTGCTGCTGATGTAAAACACCTAGAGCCTTATGTATGAAAACTGTCTAGGTGTAGAAGCCCCCGATCTGAGGTCTAATGGGGGCACATTAAGCCTATCTGAGGTCTGATGGGGGCACAATACGCCGATCTGAGGTCTGATGGGGGCACATTAAGCCGATCTGAGGTCTGATGGGGGCACATTAAGCCGATCTGAGGTCTGATGGGGGCACATTAAGCCGATCTGAGGTCTGATGGGGGCACATTCTGCCGATCTGAGGTCTGATGGGGGCACATTCTGCCGATCTGAGGTCTGATGGGGGCACATTAAGCCGATCTGAGGTCTGATGGGGGCACATTAAGCCCATCTGAGGTCTGATGGGGGCACAATACGCCGATCTGAGGTCTGATGGGGGCACATTAAGCCGATCTGAGGTCTGATGGGGGCACATTAAGCCGATCTGAGGTCTGATGGGGGCACATTAAGCCGATCTGAGGTCTGATGGGGGCACATTAAGCCGATCTGAGGTCTGATGGGGGCACATTAAGCCGATCTGAGGTCTGATGGGGGCACATTAAGCCGATCTGAGGTCTGATGGGGGCACATTAAGCCGATCTGAGGTCTGATGGGGCACATTAAGCCGATCTGAGGTCTGATGGGGGCACATTCTGCCGATCTGAGGTCTGATGGGGGCACATTCTGTTGATCTGAGGTCTGATGGGGGCACATTCTGCTGATCTGAGGTCTGATGGGGGCACATTCTGCTGATCTGAGGTCTGATGGGGGCACATTCTGCTGATCTGAGGTCTGATGGGGGCACATTCTGCTGATCTGAGGTCTGATGGGGCATTCTGCGATCTGAGTCTGATGGGGGCACATTCTGCTGATCTGAGGTCTGATGGGGGCACATTCTGCTGATCTGAGGTCTGATGGGGGCACATTCTGCTGATCTGAGGTCTGATGGGGGCACATTCTGCTGATCTGAGGTCTGATGGGGGCACAATACGCTGATCTGAGGTCTGATGGGGGCACAATACGCTGATCTGAGGTCTGATGGGGGCACATTAAGCTGATCTGAGGTCTGATGGGGGCAAGGGACTGTTAGTTTAGTGATGTAAAAGCTGGGGACAGATTTTCTTTAACATAGGAGTCCCCTTTTTTACTCCTATTAATCCTATATTTTACTGCATTATGTGGTAGAGTATTTAGAGTAGGGTATGTAGAAAGTCTATTGTACTGTACTTAACAGCATAGATGATCTAGCAGTTTATATAGTCATCTTGCTAATACAGTATTATAACCACAACTAGTAGTATGTGCCTGTGAAGTTGGAAACGTGCGTTTGGGAAGCCAATAAGTGGGGGGCCCACTCAAGTATGTTTCACCCCCCCCCCAATGTGCTGAACCTCTAGCTACGCCTCTGATCAGGCCCTTAGTGAGCTGTACCCAGAGAAGCCTGATAGATTACAAACTGTTTTTGTCATGACTTATCTGTGCTATTGATTTTATGTAAATTTGTTTAAAGTTATCACTTAAACATGCTCCATGTATGAGGGAGTCAGAGTCGGGAGTCGGAGTCAGAGGAAATTGAGGAGTCGGGGCTTTGGCTTACCGACTCCTCAGCCCTGGTTTATGGGGAAAAAACATCCATATTTTTCTAGCCCCCTTGCAACCCTTGATTTTTTTTTTTTGTCATTTTTTTTTCCTCTGGTTTAAACCATAGCTTCCACCAGAATTTATATGCATCGTATCCTCTAGATTAGTCGTCCCTTGCTGACTGTCCAGTTCCTGGCCACAACCACCACCTGACTAGTACCAACACTAAAAAGGGGATCCATTAGACTCTGTAGCTTACTGTAGTCAGCACCATAACTGTGCTCTGCTATTTCAAGGTAGGCCTGCCCAACAAGTGAAAAAGCTATGTTATCAGTGTCTGATTAGTGGGAGTGGCAAAATCACAATAAATATCTTTTCCTTCATTGTTTTAACAGCATTACAAGTAGTGGTTAGCCACAGAAGGTCCATTCTTTAGATACTTAGATTTTGCTACATACAACAATGTCAAAAAGAAAAACTAGTTACAGCTCTGAGTGGTCAGCACAGCATCCTTACATTTCAAAGAGCAGGGAAGATGAATTTCAGGCCTTCTGTACAGTATGCAGATGTGATGTAGACATTAGCAGCAAAGGAAAGGGAGCTATAGAACGGCATGCTGATACAGACAAGCACAGGCAAAATGTGCGTAGTGTGACCTGTGGGAAAACCAAAGCAAAATCTCTATGTGAAAATGTGCTAGCTGCATATTCTGTTTAGATGCACATATACTACATTAAAGAACACAACCTGGCATACTCATTGGCAACAGATGCTTCAAATAAAGACGTAAATAAGTGTTTTCCAGTTGTTCTCAGATATTTTCATTTTGAGAAAGGGGCACAACATCTGCTGCTTGATTTTTACATCAATAGAAACAAAACTTCTGAAGCTATAACCAACTAACTCCTCTCCAAGCTAGATCAGGCTAGTCTAGATTTGACCAAAATGTCGGCTTACACAGCAGACAATGCCAGTGTCAACTATGGGAAGCACAACAGTGTGTTTCAGAAACTGAAGCGGTCTCATAAGGGCGTTGTTGCAGCAAACTGTCTTGCTCACATAGTCCACAATACATCCAAGTACGCTGCAGGAAAATTGGATTTTGATGTTGAAAATGTTGTGCTCAAAGTGTATAGCTATTTCAGTATCTCAGCTAGTAAGACAGCACAACTGAAGGAATTCTGTGAATTTCTTGAAGTTGATGAATGCAATCTTTTGCGTCATTTTGTGACAAGGTGGTTGTCACTACTTCCATCTATTAATCGGATTCTTCTGAACAGGAAACCCCTGACAAGTTATTTCTAGAGATGAGCGAATCAAATCCCACAAAGTGAATTCGATCCGAATTTCAGGATAAATTCGATTTGCCTAGAAGCCGAATTTCCATGTGCTTCGTGTCGGCGAATCGATTTATCCTGAAATAGTGTAAAAAAACAAAAAAATCCATACTTACCTCCTCTATTTGCCCCCTCTTCTTCCTTGAGACGCGCATATATGCAAAAGCGCTATACTTACCCCTCCTCGGGCTCACAGGTCCTGCACTGCTATGTCCTGGCTGCCTTCAGCGTCAGGACATACAGAGCGCACTCTGACCTGACGCTGCAGGAGGTCAGGTGACTGCAGCGTGGGCCCTGAGAAGAGAGAAGAACGGGAGAGCGCCGGAAGAGGAGAGGCTGAGCAGGAGAGGTAAGTTAATTTATTTTTTTTAAGTCTGATCTGAGGTCTGATAAGGGGGTATAAATGGCTGATAAGGGGGTCTGAAGGGCTTATTGGGAGTCTGAAGGGCTGATAAAGGGGATCTGAGGTCTGATAAAGGGGGTCTGAAGGGCTGATGGGGTGGGGGTCTGATAAGGGGGGTTTGAATGGCTGATAAGGGGGTCTGAATGGCTGATTGAGGGTCTGAAGGGCTGATAATGGGGTCTGAAGTCTTATAAAGGGGGTCTGAAGGGCGTCTGAGGTCCAATAAGGGGGGTCTGAGGGCTGATAAGGGGGGGTGTATGACGTCTGATAAGGGGGACCTGGAGGTCTGATTGTGGGTCTGTGGCCTGATATGGGACATCTGGAGTTCTGATATGGGGGGTGGGAGGTCTGATATGGGGGTCTGAAGGTCTGATTGTGGGTCTGAGGTCCAGTGGGGGGTCTGGAGGTCTGATATGGGGGTCAGTAAGTCTAATGGGGGCCTGGAGGTCTAATGGGGGTTTGATATGGAGTCTGGTCTGAAGTCTGATATGGGGGTCAGAGGTCTGATGGGGGTCTGGTCTGAGGTTTTATACATGGGGGGGGTTGGTCTGAGATGGTGGGGGTTCTGACATGAAGGTCTAATGGGGTTCTAATCTGAGGTCTGATATGGGGTCTGACAGACGTCTAATGAAGGTCTGGTCTGAAATGGGGGTTGAATCTGGAGGTTTGATATGGGTCTGATCTGAAAGGTAAGGGGGTATTTTTTGTACTGGCACACTATCTGTGTGGTACCAGCATATACACACATATATACAGCATACATACACAGCATTAATACACAATTACAGTATAGAGCACTTACACAGCATACACATATCTACAGCATCGACACACAAATATACAACATATACATACAAATACAGGCACCTACAGATGCATACATATTACATACACACAAACACTGCCATTCGTTATTTTTCACTAGGGAGATTATGATGCACAGAATGTTGGGTGATACACCAAACATATTTTAACAAATGCCTTTCATTTACCTATGTCCTCCAAACCTCGCTAACTTATGCTCACCTGTATATGTCTCCTTTATCACACCTGAGTTATTATAGACCTCAGACCAGACCCCAAAGTGTTTTCAGACACAAAGCCCAGAGAAAATATAGACCTCAGACCCCAAATTACGTACAATCACTACAATAAATACAGACCCCAGACCAGAACTCAGTACAGGGCTGACAATTTATTTACCCTACTAAAATTTCTGGACAACTGAACCAAATATTAAAGATGGCCCAAAATTATTTAACAGACAAACTCTGACCTTTATTAAAGACCATGGCCCCATATCACAGTCAAAATAATACCCTTGAATGACAAAGATTAATTTAAGAATTTAATCTTTAAAGAATTTAAAGATTAAAATAAAGAAGCTGTCCAGTATTTAAAAAACTGGCACTACCATGTGGAATATACTCCTGAACAGTCCCTTTAATGCAAACTCCTTCCTCAGTATACAGTGTCCATATATACAGTGTAAGAGAAGATTCTGAGGTGCACATCTGTTTTGTTGATGAGAGCAAGACTTCAGGTTCGGATTCTGTTTAAAGAGAGACTCTTAACTGAACTACAGCTACACTTTAAAGGAAGGTTTCTACTATGATTTTATTAAATATAATAAGTAGTATACACATAGCAATATAATGTCTTTTTTGCACTTATCTATGTTCAAAGGATAAAGAACATAATACAAAATTACATCAACACTTCATCTGGAGTCCTGACTGCATCCAAGATGAAGGTACATACATCACCGATGGAGTTCTCATCTGACAGTAACAGCAGCTGGGAAGCCCTTTCATCGAAAGCAGTCAGAGTCTCGATCGGGAAAACACCAATTAGGTCCCTACACGAGTCGTCCCCCACATAGGATGAGCTTCTGACTTCTTTGCTGAAGGGTTACGGCTTTATACCAATTAAACAAAGAGCTCCATTCCCTAGTGGAACGTTGCCAGTGCATGTGCTCCATAACTGTCACTATGTTGTTTATCTGCTCTCACCCCAGACCTTGGAGTGGCCAGTTCCATGTCCGCAGCAAATCATAATCTCAAAACAACCTTTTGAAAATATATCTTAAAATTAAATTTAAATGATTAAATACAAAGTGGAATTCAAATGATCAGAAATGTCATCTTCACACTTTAACATCCAGTATACAGGACAAGAGAAGTGTTACTGTGCAGTGTCCATATACAGAGTAAGAGCAGATACTGAGAATTACACCCAGTATACAGGACAAGAGAACTGGTACTGTACAGTGTCCATATATACAGAATAAGAGCAGATACTGAGAATTACACCCAGTATACAGGACAAGAGAACTGGTACTGTACAGTGTCCAAATATACAGAATAAGAGCAGATACTGAGAATTACACCCACTATACAGAACAAGAGAAGTGGTACTGTGCAGTGTCCATGTATACAGAATAAGAGCAGATACTGAGAATTACACCCAGTACACAGGACTAGAGAAGCAGTACTGTGCAGTGTCCATATATGCAGAATAAGAGCAGATACTGAGAATTACACCCAGTACACAGGACAAGAGAAGTGGTACTGTGCAGTGTCCATATACTGTATACAGAATAAGAGCAGATACTAATACTGATAGTTCTAATTTTTTTATATATAGACATTACATAGCACTGCTATACATGTATGGGTGTAATTCTCATATATACACTGGAAAATTAGAGAACAATTCATGAACACTTGATTTTTTCAGAAATAATGCAATCTTCATTGGTCAACATTTGAAGGATTTTTTGTTAGGGGTATACCATGCCACTAGAACAGCGTTTAACAAAATAACCAAAGTACTTCAACAAAAATAATCTTTATTTTGCAAAAAACACAATGATCAAAATTAGAGAACAGCAATGACTGTAGCAGAGAGAAAGATTACAACTAAATTTTCTGAAGGTTACAACAGTCACCACTCAGTAGGAAGTGTACAGGCCTTTGCTTTGAATGACTTCAGCACATCTGCGGCCACAGGACATCACTAGTCTCTCACACTGCTCTGGTGTGATTTTGGTCCACTCTTCTTGCAGATTCTTCCACAGTTCGATGACTATAGTGGGTTTCTTGGCCATAACTTTGTCACCAAGGATTTTCCAGAGGTTTTCTATTGGGTTTAGATCAGAACTCTGAGCTGGCCATTTCATTGTTTCAATGTTTTCAGTTTCAAGGAACTGCTTTACCCGTTTTGCTGTGTGACAGGGGGCATTATCATGCATGAAAATTGCTGGCTGATTGAGTGACAAATGCAAGGAAGGAACCATGTGTTGTTGAAAAAGGTTCTGATACACACTTGCATTCACTCTGCCATGTAGCTATATGAAAGGCCCAACTCCTGCTGCTGAAAACATTCCCCAAACCATGACATTTTCTCCTCCACACTTTGGATTCAGTCTTTTCCAAGTTTGTCGAGGAATATAATGTTTCCCATCAGACCCAAATAAATTAAACTTGCTTTCATCACTAAAGTGAACTCTGGAGCACTTTTCCTCTGTCCACACAACATGCTCCTAAGCAAAGGTTAATCTAGCCTTTTGATTCTTTCTGCTAATGAGAGGTTTGGTCACTGCAGAGTGGGCTTTCAGCTCTTAAACGTTGAGACACTGTATGACGAGATAGATCCTTACCCTGTTCAGTGCTGAACTGGCGAGCAATTCCAGCTGCAGTGTTAAACCGATTGCCCATGGAGATTCTCCGCAATATCCTGTCCTCTCTTGCATTTGTCTTTCGTGGACAACCAGCCTTCTTGGGGGACTTGAATGAGTTTGTGGTGTTGTAAAGATGCAGTATTCTAGAAATGACATACTTGGAACAACCAACTTCTCTTGCTGTGGCTGATAGGGTCACCCCTTTGGCCTTCATCTTCACAACCTGCTGACGGAGGGTTTCAGTCACTTTGGAATGGCTTTCCATCTTGCAAAGTCAGTAAAAACTGGAAAGTTAGGCTGCCAGTTAAATAGGGTTTGTCAGATAATTAAGGAAATTAGCACCAGGTGCCATATTAACACCACCAACTTGCAGGTGTCTGAAAGTGTTCTCTAATTTTGATCAGTGTTCTTTTTCAAATACCTCATTTAAGTTTTTTATACTGTGCTTTAGAATATATGCAACTCATGAAATATGTTTAAAATACTGCTCTTTAACTCCTTTTAGGATAAATTCACATAGGACTACATAGTGACCTTGACATTTAGGAAATTGTGTGTTGTTCTCTAATCTTGATATATATATAGACATACACCCCATGCCTTGTAAAACAGATATGTTGAGAGTGGTGATGTTCTCTTTCAGGGGTTTTCCAGGGAGAAACACTAACAGCAGTGGGTAACACTAACAACATTATGTCAGCGTTATGCAATACATTTCAGAACTGTAAGGGTTACATAGCATCATAAAATCAATAGAATGCTCTGCAACCCCGTCAGTGCTGGGAGTTCAGGATGGAAGCTGTCTTATATTCACGCTGTGAGTCAGGAGCGTGGAACTCGCTCATCTAAAAGGGGGGCCTTAGCCTACTTGATGTTGTCAGACAGGTTCTATTGAAGTGATTTCTTGATTCTACAGGTCTGGTAGTAATCATGTCACAATTCAGGGATATGGGCAGCCCTGAGCTCAACCCCACCACTGACCCTGCCTACTTGCACAGCCCATCCTAGGCAACACCAACTTGTCGACAGTCCCTAGCCTAGGTACGTGCTGGGGCGTACAGGGAGGGGGACCAATGGGAAAAAACAATAGACAAAAGACAGAACACACACACACACACACTATAAGAATGTCACTAAGCCGAAGTCAAACCAAGAAGTCCTGTCAAAAACCAGGGGGAACAAACAGGAGCAAAGTCAAAAAACACGAGCCAAGGTCAAAGCCAAGAGGTAATGAAGTACAAAAGGATGAGACGAGGACGAAGTCAAATTCACAAGCCGAAGTCAAAGCACAATAGTCACAGCAGTTCACAATCGCAGGTACTGGTAATAAGACCAATCACAGGCAACCTGTGGCCAGCAGGCTGCCTGTTAAATAGGCCCACAGGTGACTCTCCACAGGTTGTTTTTTGGGAACGTGACGTGCAGGAACTATGGTAGGACTGACTGACACCCTGTTAACGGTGACTATTTAGTCTGCGACCTATCCACGCCCGCGCTCACCTGTCCTGCTTGTACATCACTAAGGGGCAGACGTCCGCCAGCAGCATGCGTATGCTGCCAAGTTCGCCCTGCCTTCTGTACGCCAGTAGGGGACGAGTTACGCTGGGAAGCATACGCTGTCGGGTTCGCCTCACTCCCTGTACGCAAGTAGGAAGCGGGGGTATGCCGGGAAGCATACGATGTTGGGTAGTTCCCGCCCATGATCTCCATGGCAACGGGGATGGCTGCCACGTCCTCGTTTGGAGCTAGGCAAGGATAGGGTGCGTCGTCGGCTCCCTGTGACAAATCAGGCCTCGGTGTGACTAGTGAAATCACCATTTAAAAACTGCTTTTTGGTTTTACTCAGGTTATCTTTGATATTCAAATTTGTTTGATAATTTGGAACAGTGACAAATGTGCAAGTGTGTGTGTGTGCAAAAGAAATCAAGGGGGCAAATACTTTTTCACAGCACTGTATTAAAACATCGTTTTTGTCAACAATGCGGGCACATAAGAACATTGGACCAACACAGATGCCTTTAGCTGCCAAGTGCACATGAAACAGGTCAGCCAGTGTCATATGTACAAATCTGCTGACAGATGTCTTTTAATAGTCAGCCACCTTCTTCAGAATTGAGTGGGAAGGCAGACCCTAGAGACAATCTGTGGGCTGAAAAGTATGGCAACATCCACCTCTATAGCCAACAAATGATAGCTAAAAATGTGATCCTATAAGGCTAGTTTCAGATGAGCAGGTTCAATACAAGAAACATGCTGCATTTATGTAATTTGTGTTCTGACCTCTTCTCCTCTGACAGAATCACACGGTATTATAATGATTTATAATGCTGGGTGTCCCTGCAAAACCTAGAATCTATTGAATTGTTCTGACACAATGCTCTCAATGTAACTCGTTTCGAGGTCTGGCAGGGACACAAAGCATCATAAATCATTATAATGCTGTGCGATCCAGTCAGAGGAGCAGAGGTCATAACAGGAAATCATACTTCCACACACAGAGTATCTCACATTGGACTCACACGTCTGAGTCTGGTCTTAAAGAAAAGGTTTAAGGGCTGACTACAGCTATTTATCTTAAAGGGAGTCGTTCACATGTTTTTCACCAATATAACTAACAGCAGTGCCCCACACAAGAATGCATACACCTCCCAGACATACCTGTGTGCACTTTGTGTCTGTATGCCATGTCCAGGAAAAGCACTTTTATTCTGCAGGAAAACAGCTCAAAAGTGCCCAGCTCTGCTGCTGCAAGTGCCCAAAACAAACCAGACTGAAGAGGGGAGGGCTGCTTTACCTGCTCATATTTTGGGATTGGTAGCAGATAGAAAAATGGTTCTGGCCTTCCTTGAAAGCTAGAATTCCAAGCTTTTAAATGATACCAAAGCATATCCAGTATCAGAAGATATATCTGTTAGAAATCAAGTCGGGAAAGAAAGCTGTTTTTAGTTTCAATGTCAGCTGGGCACTTGGGAGCTGTTTTCCAGCAGAATAAAAGTGCTTTTCCTGGACATGGAATACAGACACAGTACACACAGGTATGTCTGAGATGTGTATGCAATCTTCTGTGGGGCAGTGCTGTTAGTTATATAGATGAAAAGCAGGTGAAAGACTCCCTTTAAATATCATATTTCAGATGATGCTTTAACCCCTTCACGCCCAGCACCGTAATAGTACGGCGCTGCATGAAGGGGCTTGAAGCCCGGCGCCGTAGAACTACGGTGCGCTGATCGGGCGGGTGCAGAAGCTGCGCCCGCCCGATCAGCTGCAGGGGGCCGGCTGTTCCCAGTAGCTGGACTCCTTCTGCGTACGCCCGCATCGGTGAAAACACCGATGCGGATGTATTAACCCTCGATGTGCCGTGGTCAGCGCTGACCGCGGCACATGTGATGCGGGCGTCGGTAAGTAGGGTCCATCAGGTCCCCGCGCTGCTGTGACAGGGACCCGATGGCTTGGATAGCAGCACAATGCCTTCCTTAGGCATCGTGGCTGCTATCCCTGCGTGCCTGTGCGATCCAGCCCCCTGGATCTCACAGGAAGCAGGCTGTAAGTGTATTACATTGAGTAATACACTTACAGCCAATGCAGTACAATACAACAGTATTGTAATGCATTGTAAAGGGGATCAGACCCCCAAAAGTTAAATAAAGTGAAAAAAATGTGAAGTAAAAAATAATAGTTTAACAAAAAATAATAGTTTCAAGTAAGAAAAAAATGCACTTTTCCAAAAATAAAGTTAAAAAAAAAAAAAAAAATGGGAAAAAGGGAAAAAAAAAAAAAAAAAGAAAAGTACACATATTAGATATCGCCGCGTCCATATCGACCGGCTCTATAAAAATATCACATCATCCACCCCACCAGGTGAACGCAGTAAAAAAAAAAAAAAAAAAAACAGTGCCAAAACAGCCATTTTTTGGTCACCTTCCCTCACAAAAAGTGTAATAGCAGGTGATCAAAAAGGCGTATTTAACCCAAAATGGTACCAATCAAACCGTCATCTTGTCCCGCAAAAATGATACCCTACCTGAGACAATCGCCTGAAAATTAAAAAAAAAATATGGCTCTCAGAAAATAGCAACAGAAAAAAAAAGATTTTATTCTGTTCAAAAATAAATCTAATGTGTAAAATTTAATAAAAATAAAAATGGTAGACATATTGGGTATCGCCGCGTCCATAACAAACTGCTCTATAAAAATATTACATGATTTGCCCCCTCAGGTGATTGCTGTAAAAAAATATTAAAAAAACTATGCCAATACAGCTATTTTTTTTCACCTTGACTCACAAAAAGTGTAATAACAAGCGATCAAAAAGTCTTATGTACCCCAAAATGGTACCAATGAAAACATCACCTCATCCTGCAAAAAATGAGCCCCCACATAAGACAATAACAAAAAAAATTAAAAAAAAAAAATCAGTGGCTCCCGCAAACCAATCCATCAAAATCTGTGTTGCAAAATCCATATGGCGCTCCGTCTTGAGTCCTGCCATGTGCCCCCACAGCAGTTTGCCACCACATATGGGGTGTTGCCATGTTCAGGAGAAAATGGGGAACAAATTATGGGGTGCTTTTCTCCTGTTACCCCTTATGAAAATGAAAAATTTGGGGCTAAAGCAACATTTTATTGGAAGAAATAAAACTTTTCATTTTCACAGCCAGGTGTTTCCAAATTCCGTAAAACGCTTAGGGGGTCAAAGTGGTCAGTACCCCCCTTAATATATTCTTTGAAGGGTGTAGTTTCCAAAATGGGGTCACTTTTTGAGGGTTTCCACTGTAGGGGTATGTCAGGGTCTCTCAATTACAAAATGGTCCCTAAAACCATTCTAGCAAAATCTGCCTCCAAAATCCGTATGGCGCTCCTTTCCTTCTGACCACTGCCATGTGCCCATAGAGACGTTTGCCACCTCTTATGGGGTATTTCTGTAAACTGCAGAATCAGAGTAATGTATATTGAGGTTTAGTTTGCTGTTAACCCTTGCTGTGTTGCAAGAAAAAAATTAACATGAATAATCTACCAAAAAAGTGAAATTTTGAAATTTCACCTCCATTTTCCTTTAATTCTTTTGGAAAGTTTGTAACATCAGTTTTTTATAATTTGAGGGGTGTAGTTTCTAAAATTGGGTCATTTATTAGTGGTTTCCATTATGTAAGCCCCTCAAAATCACTTTATATCTGAATTGGTGCTTCAAAAAAATGGTGTTGAAAATTTGGAAAATTGCTTCTAAACTTCTATGCCTTCTAACGCCCGTAAAAAGTAAAATGGCATTTATAAAAAGTAAAATGGCATTTAAACATAAAGTAGACATATGGGGAATGTAAAATAACTATTTTTCGAGGTATTACTATGTATTTTGAAAGTAGAGAAATTGAAATTTGGAAATTTTTCCAAATTTTTTGTAAAATTGGTATTTTTTTTATAAATAAAAATGAAATATTTTGCCACAAATTTACTACTGTCGTGAAGCACAATATGTGACAAGAAAACAATCTCAGAATGGCTTGGATAAGTAAAAGCATTCCAAAGTTATTACCACATAAAGTGACATGTCAGATGAAAACAGGCCCGGGGTTGAAGGGGTTAATGTCCATGCTGATACACAAGAACCTCATAATACATACCCAGCTACACACTCACTCAATTTGTATATAGAGCCTTTGTTTTGTTACCACACTTGAATTTTCTTTGTACCATAAAAGATCAAAGTCATTTCATCTTGGCAAAAAGTCAGTTGTATTCATCTATGCTGAACTGTGAAATAAATAATCCATTGAAATAAACAGATCTGCAGTTTCTGTGACCTTATACCTGAAGGACAATAAAAAACTATAGCAAATCAAAAGCTTGTATTATGCTTCTGAATAATTGCAATGTAACATCTTAGCATAATGAAACAATCTTATGAATAGTAAACTATGAAATTTAATGGCTCATAGTCCTAACGTGCAGTACCATTGTGAAACCTTTCCATTCAAATCTCCACCGTTTGCACAGCTCTCCTTCCAAATTCGCTAAGGGCTCATGCACATGAGTGTGTCTGTCCTAGGAAATTCAGTCCATGTCCCGGGAGACATATCTCCCAGGCCAACCGCTGCTCTCCTCACCTGAACTGACTGCATTATAGTGATTTATGATACAGTCAATTAATATCCAGTCGCACATGATGGTGTGAGCACAGTACAGTTGATCCACAACATATGAACTGACTGTATCATGAATCACTACAATACAATCAGTTCGGGTCAGGGAAGCAGCAAAGGCAACATATGGACTGTGTTTCCTGGGCCGATCATGGTAGTGTGGATCAGTCCTACCATGTAGTTGTTACTATTGTCAGCCATGTTACAGATACAGTGTGGCTAAAGCCTAAGCCTTGGTCACTCACTCTACAAGCCTACTACAAGCTCATTTTACACTTACCACAACTCATGATCCCATTACCTCTCTCACAGTGCAGAGGAAAAGATAGAAACTGTCACGCTACAGTGTGGGAAGGAAACACCACACTGAGCATACATCGAAACATAACAGTGAGTAGAAAACCGGATGAGCAGGTAAAGGAGCCAGTGGCAAAGAATACCACTGGACCAAGTGCATCGATATACTTGGGGCCAAACACAGATGGCAGAAGCCCCATTCTTCACAGAGCCCCAGATGGTAGGGATGCACTTAGCTGAAGCTCACTGGCTGCACCTCCAGGATGGTCCCGATGCACTTGGCCATTTACCTGCAGAAACTGCTGGAAGAAGGACTGGAACCTAGGCACATATCCTGGAACCTGAACACCTAACAGGGCACAGTACACACAACACACCCAGGAACCAGCTCACCATCAACTGCTCACAGTTTCTCTGTTCCCCCTCCGGGGCACCCTGGAGCCCTCTCACCAAAGGCACACACAGATGGCAGTAACAGACTAAACACCCACCGGAACATAAACCACACAGAACATAACTGAGGACGGGAAGACCTCGCTGACATATAAGGTGGCCACAAGGACTGGGCAGTGGGTATTTGTCATTCTTCGTGCCCATTTTTCTGGTTTCAAAATTGTTGCATGTTTAGGTGCCCGTCTCTTTTTGAGCAGAAATCCGCAATACTTATTCCCCTATGCCACACTTTACCACTTTTCAAAGTTTAGTGCATACATCTCTTTTATGGTGTATTTCTATATATGTGACTTTTCATCACACAAATTTAATAACACCGAGTGCTATTTAAGAAATTTGGTGCTACAACACAAACCAAAGAGAGACTCAAATCTAACACCAAAAACACTGTAAATAATAAACCCCAGCCACCCCCACCCCGTATGCGTACATTACTTAACTCCATTACTAAGGGTATTTTCTGGCCCTGTGGTGAGTCAGCTCCTTTAAAACAAACGGTAATAAATAGGTGTACATTATAATCAAATGCAATTAAATCTGAAGAAGTAATATGTTGCAAAGAATTTGGATCACAAGAGTAAATATAAGGCATTGCAGCCACAGGGCACAGTTCTTTTATGATTAGTCTTATGATCTAACTGGCCACTCTATGAGCAGGATACCTGTCAAAAGCACAGGGCACAGAGTAATCGTATGAATGAATTGAATATTAATTAAAACCTTATCAGATGAAGTCTCTGAGAACAACCCATATACTCATGAGAGCCACAACTTGTATGTTTATGGGATGTGGGAAGAAATTGGGGTACCTGGAAATAGGGCTAGGCCTAATACACCATTTCAGTGAAGCATTGGGTGACCGTATGCCTATGCATCCACGGCACAGTCTAATAGTCAGCCTGTCTGTCTTACAATGACAGGTTATAATGTATTGGTATACAAGATATACTGAAACATTATAAAAGCGATCAAACTATCGCATTATAAAAAAAATGATTAACGAGTAAAAAAGCATATTTGAAAAAAAAAGAATCCTCCCTAAAGGGGTTTTCCACTTGTTGGATACTGATGACCTATCTCCAGGATACTTTATCAATATTAGATTGGTGGTGGTCCGACTCCCGACACCTCCACCATTCAGCTGTTTGAGGAGACCACGGCACTCCTGTGAGTGTCCTGGTCTGTTAGCAGCTTACCAAGAAAAGCACCGTAAATTGGATAGAGACGGTGCTAGGTATTGCAGCTCAGCCCCATTCACTTGAATAGTACTGAGCTGCACCTAGGCCATGTGACTGATGAACATGAAGTCATTGGCCTACAAAAAATGGTAAAGCAGTATCTTCAAACAGCTGATCGGCGGACTTGCAGGGAGTCAGACACCTGTTGGTCTGATACTGAGGATGGACCATCAATATCAAAATCCCAGAAAACCTCTTTAACTTGGAAGAAGAAAACTGAGAATTTAATTTTAGGCCATATTGCTCAGTACTACATGGAGGACACCCACAGTAATATAGAACATACAAGCCCTTGTAGATGGTATGATTTGTTGGATTTGTACCCAGGACCATAATGCTGTAAGGTATCAATGTGAAAGATACTTTATCAATATTAGATTGGTGGTGGTCCGACTCCCGACACCTCCACCATTCAGCTGTTTGAGGAGACCACGGCACTCCTGTGAGTGTCCTGGTCTGTTAGCAGCTTACCAAGAAAAGCACCGTAAATTGGATAGAGACGGTGCTAGGTATTGCAGCTCAGCCCCATTCACTTGAATAGTACTGAGCTGCACCTAGGCCATGTGACTGATGAACATGAAGTCATTGGCCTACAAAAAATGGTAAAGCAGTATCTTCAAACAGCTGATCGGCGGACTTGCAGGGAGTCAGACACCTGTTGGTCTGATACTGAGGATGGACCATCAATATCAAAATCCCAGAAAACCTCTTTAACTTGGAAGAAGAAAACTGAGAATTTAATTTTAGGCCATATTGCTCAGTACTACATGGAGGACACCCACAGTAATATAGAACATACAAGCCCTTGTAGATGGTATGATTTGTTGGATTTGTACCCAGGACCATAATGCTGTAAGGTATCAATGTGAAAGACTATTTAAGTGATGTGGTTTTCAGTATCATAGTATTAGCTTTATAGTACCTCTAAGTCCAGCGGTATCGTCATCCTTAGCAATGTGATACAGTTGAATACAGCAGTAGGGGCAGCAGTATTTTATGCTGCACTGTGGTATTTGGTTCTGCTGGGGCGGTATTTTATGCTGCACTATGGTATTGCTGCTT
Source organism: Rhinella marina (assembly GCA_900303285.1). Lineage (NCBI taxonomy): Eukaryota > Metazoa > Chordata > Amphibia > Anura > Bufonidae > Rhinella > Rhinella marina. The sequence goes on from ONZH01013826.1 coordinate 40,323, forward strand.
CCATCTACTTGTGTCCTCACCTACTTGTGTTGCTCCACCTGCTGTCAATTTGGACTCGTCTACATCATGGCGCCTCTTTTAGTTTTTTTTCCAAGGCCACATTACATTTCCCAGTCCATGCCCAGCAGTTACTATTTTGTCCATTAATATATAAAAACTCTCCTGCTTTTTGAAACTGTGTATCTTCAGATACTTAACTATACAGAATATCTCTTGAGTGTTTACCGGATTACAGCTTTAATAATTGATGTCCAATTTAAACTAATGTAATGCTTGCTGCAGTATTAGGTACCTTTTATTAATAATTTTCAAGATTGGAGGAAAGAATGCAATATCTAGCTATTTATTCTACAATTAACCCTTTCACGACCGGAGCTTTTTTCGGTTCTGCATTTTCGTTTTGTGCTCCCTGCCTTCAAACAGCCATAACTCTTTTACTTTTCTGTTCACATAGCTGTATGAGGGCTTGTTGTTTGCGGGACAAGTTGTACTTTCCAACGCCACCATTTAATATTGCATACGGTGTAGTGGGAAGCGGGAAAAAAATTCCAAACCGGGTGAAATTGCAAAGAAAACGCTATTCCGCTACAGTTCTACGGGTTTCTTATTTACAGCATTCGATGTGCATTAAAACTGATCCATTACTTTCATTCTACTGGTCAGTACGAATCCGGAAATACCTAATATGTATAGTTTTTCCTGCGTTTAGATGGTGATAAAATAATTAGAAAGTTGCCCTTTTTTTTTTTTTTTTTTTCCTTGTCATATATTGACCCCTATAACTTTTTGGTATTTATGTGTACAGAGCTGTATGGGGGCTCATTTTTTGCGGGGCGGTCTGAAGTTTTTATTGATACCATTCTGGGGTGTGTATGACTTTTTGATCACTTTTTATTTAATTTTTTTTAGAAAAAAAAAGGGACAAAAAACTGCGAATCGCCATTTGGACGCTTTTTTCCGCCACACAATTCGCCGTATTGAAATTTTTTTTTTATATTTTAAAAGTACGGGCGTTTTCGGTCACGGTGATACCCATGATGTCTATATTTATTGTTATTTAGGTATTTATTTTTTACTTATACGGAAAGGGGGGTGATTTGAACTTTTATATCTTTTTTATTTTTTATATATTTTTTAACATTTTTTTTTAATTTTTCTGTGATTATTTTAAAGCTCAAATATCATCTGATCTATTGTGTTTTGTTTTTTTTCTTTATGAGCAATCATGGATTTACTAGATGCAGTTAAAACATGAATTGCTCATTTCTTATCCTGGCCTGCCATCTAGTGGCCAGAATAAGAATTGCAGTTTGAAAACTGTAATCCTCACCAGCGAGGATTACAGTTTTCATATGGTGTACAGACACCCCGATTGGCCAATCGGGGCGTCTGTACACCACCCGGAAGCGTGGGCTTCCGGGTTCAGACGCATCCTGATGCCGTGATCACGTGTGATCACGGCATCAGAAGGCCCTGGAAGTCTCCGAAGACGGAGGTAAGATGCGGCAAGTCTCTGCTGTTAGAAACAGCAGAGACTTGCCGGCCATGACGCCCGCCGCACCCGCGAGCGGGCGTCATGTCCCCGCACCGCCCGCGCGCCGTACATGTACGGCGGCGGTCGTGAAGGGGTTAAAGGTTAAATATTTCATTTCCAGTCATGGCTAGTGTTGGTGTATTTGATATTTATTCAGTATATAATTCCTATCTCTGATTAAAAAGAATACGAGAAAATATTATTTTGAGTAAAGTTGAATTGAAGAAAAGATAATTACATTTTAAAGGGAATAATCTGTAAAACAGAGGTCTGACCAGTGGTCTTTAAAATTATATAGAATACTACCTGGTTGGGCGGTTTTAAGCTCTGCTCCATTAAGGCACCAATATGATTAGTGAATGAAGCTTAGCTGCATTGTCTTATGTGAGTCTAATCTAGTCTTATAAAAACTAAATATGCCTACTGCTTATAGAACAATTGCATAATGCACAGAGACAAGTCTCATTCTTCTCAGTCACAATAGAGTGACACAGGGACGGATTGGCAACTTAAAGTGGCCCTGGAAAAAAACGTAGTCCCATGTTGTAGGCGGGACTAAATTGATAGAAGGCGGGGCCACATAAGTAGGCAGGGCCTGTAATACCATAGTGCAGCACAACGTACCACCACTGCAGAATCAAATACCACAGTGCAGCCCAATATACTGTCGTCCTCTCCACTGTATTTAACTGTATCATCGTCCTGAGGGCGGCAATGTAGTTGAGTTCAGGAGGGTAACTGTGGCCGTTGAGCATCAGATCATTATGTATCTGGCCTGTTGCCAACAGGAGAGCTTGGGTGGCCCCCTGGGCATCAGCCCACTGGGAAATTTCCCTGTAGGGTCTATGGCCAATCCGCCCATGGCTGCACATGATTTATTTTAGCATTGGACAGTGTAAGCACAGAGGGGTGCTGATGTAGGCACAAATGGTTGTGCTGATGGCAGCTGCTGGAGCAACAAATAGGTAAATGGATAGGTAAATGGTGAGAGAAAAAATGATTAGATAGATAGGTGGATAGTCACCACTGCAAATGGACAGCAGGGGGCGAGCAAGATAACACATTAAGACACCTCATACTTCTAGGTAATACTGTTTGTTCCTGTGGTTAATGCTATTTTCCTGAGTTGGACTCAGCTTTTTCTTGACCCCACTTAATTCGATTTATCTATTCCATGCACTAAATTTTGGGTAGAACCTAACCTTGTTTCCCGATGCTGATTACTGTACCAGACTCTACCCACCTCTTACCTATTTGGACATGTTTGACCATGCAAAACTGCCATCTGCAATCCTAGTCCTCCTGCATGTATATAAGTGGCTCAGCCCCCTTCCCAGATGCCTCAGTGTCAAGGTCCTTGTGTCCTGCAGAGGTTGCTGATTTATCTGCTTGTGTTCCTGTGTTCCAGACTCGTGACTGTGTTCCTGGACTCTGCTACCTGTTTGATCCCTGCCTGCTTGCCTTGACTCTCCTGTTGCCAACCCGGATTGCCTGACCTGTACCTGTGCCGCCTGCCCTGACCTATTGCTTGTTTAAAGTCGCCTCTGCCTCATCATTCGGTCCTGCAATGTTGCTCCTGGTTATGACTCGGCCTGCTAACTAAATCTGTACCTCTGGTACCTTGCTCAGGTACCTCCTGGTCCACCTGGACCAGCTGCCTTGTGTGCCAATCCTCCTCAAGAGGTAGCGACCTGGTGTTCCTCTCGGGAAAGCCTATCCCCATCACCAGAGGTACTGTGAAGAACGAGGGGTTCACTTAGACAATGCCCTCAGAGAAGATAGGACGCATGGCTCAGTGGGTTCACACCCGTTGGTTCGTGACACTTTCTTGTTAAAAGCCTTTATAACCTAAGTCATACACAGGAGTGTTATTGCTTGACGTAATAAGAAGTAGAACAAAGAAAACTCACAAATTACCGGCCTATTCCAAAGTCCTTCAGATACGTTATCTGTAGTTTATTTCATGGGTTTGTTAGAGTTGTAGTCATTCCCTTGATATCACAGACCATAATTGTTTCATATCATAAATGGTGGAAATTCTGTATACTGCCCTCGGGCCTATAAGCTATTTAAACCTTTTTAAATTAATAAAGCTGAAGAATCAGGCAAATGATTAATTCCATTGTCACCGGTTGTGAAACAGAAGCAATGTTTTTACGAGGTAACATTAATCACAAAGAATCTTATGTCACAACATAATAAAGAAAATTGTCAATGTCCAGTTGGAATGAAAGAAATAAGAACTGTGAAAAATTATAAACTTGATATAATAAATGAGGGAATATTGGATGTGTATTTAGTATTATGAAGGCTTTGTACAGATTATTGTAGTATTTCTAAATGAAGCCATAAAAAGGTTTGATATCAGAACACACTGACATTGCCCTCTTCTCTATGTTATTCATCAAAGCTCACTATGGTAATATTAAATGGTAATCCAAGGGCAGACTGAGATCGGCCTGGTTCCTTAGCCGGCCGTCCAGCTGTTGCAAAACTCCACTCCCAGCATGCCTGGACAGTCTTCAGCTATTAGTGCATGCTGGGAGTTGTAGTTTTGCAACAGCTGGAGGGTTGCAGATTGAGCATCCCTGCCTTAGACATTAAGGTTCGGTTCACATCACATCTGTAATGAACAACAGATGCTACGCCATGAATAAGAGCGCAGTTGTGTTCAAATTGATGTTTAAAGAGGACCTTTCATGTGTTTGAGTTACTTTAGTTAAATACCTTTATTGGTAGGGCAACCCCCGCTGCTTCTGACGCAGGGTTCGGTTTTTCAAAATATCGCTTCTGCGCCCCGTTCTGCCCCCCTGTATTTATCCCGCTCAGTATGCTAATACTGAGCATCGGAACAGGGAGGAGGAGACGCCCGGGTTTCTCAATGGGCGTCTCCTTCTCCCTGGCTGTGCTGCGAACCAATCACATTGGAGAGCGAAACAGCCAAGGAGTTTTTTTCTCCGTGGCTGTGGAGCTCTAAAGTAACTCAAACACATGAAAGGTCCTCTTTAATAAAGCCTGAAAAATCTTCATACATTGGATGGTGGACCACTTCTAGTTTACTGCCATTTTTGGTGGAATTATGCACATGCGCCTTACAATGGGGTCCATAAAAGTTGCATCAAGTATATCAATATATGCAGCACTGTTTCATATGGCATGATAAAGTATATACATGAAAATAGTAATTTTTCATTTTTTAATAATTTAAAATGTTTTTTCACCCTTTAGATATTGATGACCCATCCTCCATCAGATTGATGGGGGTCCAACATCTGGCACCCACACCAATCCGCTAATTCAGATGCCTTGGCCAGAAACAAAACAGTTGACGGAGCCAGAATCAGACAGCTCCATCCACTGTGTAGAGGCCAGACCGGTGAACTGCAGCTCAATTGATCCCAGGATACTAATGACCTATCCTGATGGTGGAGAACCCACACATACATTGTATTGTATTGGTTATTATCTCAAACTGCATCTTGAAATAAACATTTATAAGTCACATGTCCTTTTTATTAAACATAGAGGGAATATGCTCCTCTCAAAAGATAAAGTTTCCTAATTAAAACAGTTTTCTTTTAATGCGGAAGTTAGTCACAGAAAATACACAGTGGAAAAGCAATAAATATGTAAATAGTTTGATGTTTTGCCTGTTTATTGTGTGGTTTGCTGTTAATCCTTTAAGTTGAGAACGGGATCCTGCTGTGTTTAGTATTCCGTGCAGCAGAGGCTTTGCAAAGAGTTTATTAGGTTTATTTGTATGTGTATAATCAGTGTATATGATAGATAAACTACCAGAGTACAATTTAGTTGAGAGGATTTTAGCATAACTAAAAAAGATATTCCCATCTCACTCATTTATGGTATATGCACAGGATATTGCATAAATGCCTGATAAATGTGGTTCCCATCTCTAGAACAGGGGGCCACCGACCTCACACGGCTGCATCCAGGCTTATAGATATGGTTGGGATTATAGAAACGTTTCAGCTTACTTAGCTATGTTGTTTCCCCCATATATGTGAAAGGAAGTTGCGAGAAACAGTGGTGCACAGAGAGCTACAGTTTCCGTAATCCCCAGGTTATAGAAACAGCGTAGATGACTGTGCTACACTGTTCCAGTAACTTCCATTCACTTCTATGTGAATTAAACAGCATAGCGAAATGGGTGGGATGGGGTAACCCACATTCTAGAGATGAGTGTGAGTGCCACAAATGAAACCTAAATCAGACATTTATCATAAATGAATAAGGTAAAAATAACCCCTTCCTGCACCATGCTATAAACATACGGCATGGGAAGTATCACATTTCCACACCATGCCATACATTTATGGCATAGCCATGGTTCCAGCTCAGTAAAAATATTTTTAAATAAATGTAAAATAAAAAAATATATATTTTTTTTAAATTGCTCTTTTCCCATTATCCAGCCAAAATAAAAAAATATATATATTTTTTTAAATTGCTCTTTTCCCATTATCCAGCCATTATTAATTGATAAAAAAAATGAAAAACATAAAACAAAGTGCACATAATTGGTTTTGTCGTGTCCACAACTACCTATTAAATGATCCCATTCATTTTCCCACATGGCGAACACCGTAAAAAAAAAAAAAAAAAAAAAAAAGAATTGTTGTCTTTAGTCATCCGACCTTCCAATAATTGGTACAAAGAGTTATCAAAAAGCCATATGTAGCCCTAAATAGTACTAATAAAAACTACACCTCTTCCCACAAAAAAACAAGTTTTCACATAGCTGCCTTGAAAGAAAAATAAAGTTTAGAGTCTTAGATATGTATGACGATAAAAAAGTAATTTTTATGATGCAAAGGTAGTAAAACTATATAAATTTGGTATCACCATAATTGTATCAACAGGCAGAACAAAGTTATCATATATTATAAGGTAACCCCATAAAAGATAAGAAGAATAAAGCACAATCACAGGACTGCAATTTTCCCCACTTTAAATCCCCAAAAATGAGATAAAAAACAATCAAAGTCATATGTACCTTAAAATGGTATCAGTAAAACCTATAGCCTTTCCCACAAAAAACAAGCCCTCACACAGCTACCTCGATGACAATAAACAAAGTTATGGGTGTCAGTATATGGTGATGCAAAATATAACTGATTTTTAATGAAAAAAATATATATATCTATTTTGATGCATACAGGCCCAGGCTGGTAATCTGCCCTACCAAGTATCTTCCTGAAGGGCCGGTTTGTCAGGGGGCCTCCTGACTTGAGTAAATGTGAACTAAACCCTGCAGCATGAATGCTGTTCAGGATATATGACAGCTGAAGGACCTGTGAGGACATCATCACAAGTCCTGAACCCTGTGAGAGGACAGGAATAATCAGTGTAGTTCCAGGGTTAAGTGTACACAAACAGAACTGATTAAACTGACTGAAGAGCACTGAAGGACCTATAATTACATCATCAGAGATCCTTAACCACCAAATGGTACAGGAACAGCACTGAACAATGGTAATGTCTAGAATGTATGGGCTCCTGAGAGGTTTAGGTCACGTGTAGAGGTCATGTGATTCTGAGCTAGGTAATGGCAAGCAGTAACATTTATGGAAGTGTTCTGTTTTGTTGTGCTGTCCACTAATAGATGTGGAGTTCCAAGGTTGGGAGTGTGTAGAACCTGGCTGTGATTACATCATTACAGGTCCTTCTCCCCTCATGAGTATGGAGGAGAACTGCAGGAGAAGCTTCTCCCACCAGCCTCACTTCTGCCATACTGTCATTCTGGAGGAGAGCTGAGAAATTTAAATGGGTTGTCCCACAAAAAATATTCTGCAGTTTTCAAACCAGTACCTGGATCTGAATACTTTTGTAATTGCATGTAATTAAATTTTTTTATATACCCACTGAGTTATTCAATAAAATGTATTATGTATAATGCCACCTGCTGTTTGTTCTTTCCCTATTTTCTTTGTCCGGCTCACTGAGAAGGCCACACTCACTCAGTTTTATGCTTCAACTGCCTCCTGAGCTGTTATAGGGAGAAAGGTCCAGCAGAAAGGACACACGCTCTGAGCTGCAGCAGAAAAGGCACTCCCCTTGAGCTGCCAGCTTGATATAAATCTAGCAGAGCAATGAATGGACCCATGTGAGGTACAGGGATGGTTCAAGCTTTGTTAGAAAGAGATTGGCCTGTACTTTATGATATCTGATCTTCATTTTTTACATTAATCACAAGATAACCCCATTAACCCCTTCCCAACATCTGCCATACATGTACAGTGGATGTTAGATCTTTAAATGGTGCCCACTTAAAGGGGTTGTCTCATCTTGCCTAATGGGGGCATATCGCTAGGATATGCCCCCATTGTCTTATAGGTGCGGGTCCCACCGTTGGGACCCGCACCTATATCGAGAACGGGGCCCCGCAAGGTGGGTGGCTGGAGGACTCCGGTCCGGCCACCACCAAGCCGGCTCCCCATAGAAATGAATGGGAGCGCACCGCGCTTGCGCGGCCACCGCTCCTATTCATTTCTATGGAGCCGACGGAAATAGCCGAGCCAGCGCTCGGCTATCTTCGCCGGCCACATTGAAAATGAATGGAGGCGGCTGCGCATGCGCAGTGCGCCCCCGTTCGCTTTCGGGGCCCCGTTCTCGATATAGGTGGCGGGTCCCAGCGGTGGGACCCGCACCTATAAGACAATGGGGGCATATCCTAGCGATATGCCCCCATTAGGCAAGATGAGACAACCCCTTTAATAGCTGAGTGGGTGCCTGCTGTTTTACACAGCAGAAGCTCAGTGGCAGAGTCTGTGATCGGCAATAATGCTGACTTTTAAGCCCTTAGATGAGTGAATTTCTGGGAGCACTGTGCTCCAGATGACCTAATGGCTGTCCTGCCAGGAGATTGCAGGAGCCATTTTTTTCCAGCTTTCTACTACATTGTATTATGCAAAATAACCGTGGAGACCCACAGTGAAAGACAGATATCCCTCCAGGGAAGGAAAACCATGCAAAGGGGTGTCCCTATTTAAGAGATCACCAAATCCACCATATTAAGTGGACCCTATGTTAAAATCCAGCTGTGTTACAAGCCTTAAAGGGGTTGTCCCACGAAAAATATTATACAGCTTTCAAACCAGCACCTGGATCTAAATACTTTTGTAATTGCTTGTCATTAAAAATTTTGTACAGCTACTGAGTTATTCAATAAAGTGTATCTGTATAGGACCACTTACTTTCTTATTTCTTTGACCTGCTCACTGAGCAGGCCGCACATGCTCAGTTTCAACTTTTAACTGCCTCCTGAGCTGTGATAGGCAGAGCATGGACACGCCTCCTGAGCTTGCAGCAGAAAAGACACTCCCCGAGCTGTCAGCTTGATATGAATCTAGCAGAGCAATGAATGTGGAGATCTGTGGATCCATGTGAGGTACAGAGCTGGTTCTTGCTTTGTTAGAAAGAGGTTGTCATGTGCTATATGATGTCTGATTTTCATTTTTACATTATTCGTGGGATAACCCCTTTAAGGATGTGACAAGGGAAAAAACATAAGCCAGTTATCCATCCACAGATAGCTGTTTCAGGGTGTTGGGGGTGTCATCAGGGTGGAGTAGGATTCATTTCAATCCCCAGTTATGGGTCTTCAACACAGTAAAATTGTAGCGCAAAAAAAAAAAGCCCTCATATGGTTATGTGAACAAAAAAACTAAAGGGTTATGGCTCCGGAAAGGCAGGGATTAAAAAAAAAATAAGAACAAAAAAATGTGAAAATTGCTGTGTCAGGAAAGGATTAACTGGAAACAATGCAGCTGGCAGTGGGGAAGAGTTGGTCAAGGGGCAATGGCGCTGAGACGTATTTTGTACTGCATGGTGGCATTTATTTGGTGCTGTTGGGGAGATATTTTGCACTGTATGGTGGTATTGGATGCTGCTGAGAAGATATTTTGAGGTTTGTCATGGTATAGATGGTTTACATGCGTAGGTTAAGCAGAATTTACAGCAGCATTCATTGGACACCACTATTTTTACACTAAATAATATGGGGAATGGTGGGGTTTGTGTGCCAGGGTTACTATGTAATCCCAGTCCGGCCCTGGATACAAAAGTAGTAAAATATTAAAATATATATACATTTGGTATCAAAATAATCAACCTGCAGAACAAAAGTATTATTTCATTTATACCTCAGAGTGAATTCAAAAAAGATAAAAATAAAACACTGAAAGAATTGGAATTCTTGTCCAGCTCACCTCCATGAAATAAACAGACAATAGTACTAAGGTACTAACAAAAAGTACAGTTTTTCCTGAAGAAATGAACCCTCACACAGCTCAGTCAACAAAAAACAGTTGTGGGTCTTAAAAAAACATTTCAGCAAATTCCATGTCCAAACTGTGGATACCGCACCTTCCCTTCTGAGCACTGCCGTGTCCCCAAACAGCAGTTTATGACCAGATTTGGGGTATTTATGTAATCAGGAGAAATTATGTAACAAATTGTGTGGTGTTTTTTCTCAGTTTGCCCCTTGTAAAAATTAAAATTTGGGGCTAAAGCAACATACTGTTGGAAAAAATAAACATTTTTATTATAATTAAAATCATCACCACATTCCTAGTTAATTTCCATGGGGATATAGTTTAAAAAAGTGGGTTGTTTTTGAGGTTTCCACTGGACTAGTATCTCAGAAGTGTTGGAAGTTTGACATGGTGCTCATCCCATTCTAGTAAAATCTGGGTTTAAAAAGCTAAATGGCAATGACACTAGTCAGAATAAAATAATTTTGAGTAAGTGTGAGAGGAGTGAGAGCATAGTGAACCTCTATACTGAAGTAAAGTCTGCCTGGAAAAGGAAGCAGCACGAGTTAGGCCAGAAAAAGAACTCTAGTTGCTTGAGAAGCAGGCTAAATGAATAGAGGGATTGTAGAGCTAAAGTCTTTGGAGAATTGATATTGTCAGAGGACCACTAAGTCTTCATTGCACCGTCTATGGGCTAATAAGCTGTCCGGTGCCTAGACACACAAGCAGCAGCTTGATCACCTGCATGAGTATAATATTTACATTCTGCAGTGGAAACTATGAACTAGTATCTCTGGGGTATGGCAACCTGTTCAAATAAGGTGCAGAGTATGGTCTGACATTTAGGGTCTGCCCTGGGGCTGCATTGCTTAAAAAGACAAGTGTTACACCCTATGCCTTGATGCTTTTACAAGATTTCACTAGATAAGTGCAGTGTAAGGAGGATTGCTCTAAGGAGACAACCGTGCCTAATAACTACTTTTGCAGCTATGCAATCTGAAAATTGCATTTTGAGAAAGAACTGCAAGTCCTTTGCATGCTGAGAACTGTAACTGATGTATCAGTAATGAACCATTCTACTGTTAACTTTGCCTCATTCTTTCCTGCATCGCTAGACTTGCACTCACCACAACGTTCAACATCAAGTACACTTCAACTCACACCAGATGATATTCCCATAACCTGAGAATGCCCCAAAGGGAAGAACAGGTGCGCTCCTCCTTTCACTGCACGGCCATGGGGTGCAACAGAGTGAGTACTACAACCACCATTCTTGCTACTACACTCCTCTCCTCCTCCTAATCTTCCCTTCTCCTGGGCTCGCGACACATTCAATTTTTGATTTTCATGCCCCAGTTGTTATAAATTTTAGGAAACAACTGTGGAGTCAAAATGATCACTTCCCTATAATAATTCCTTGAGAGGTATAGTTTCCAAAATGAGGACTGTTGGTTGCTTTCTTATTTTAGCACCTTAAAGCAAAACTGAAATTGTGCCTGAAAAAACTTCCTAATTAAATGAAGGCCCTAAAATCCATAAGGTCCTCCTTCAATTCTGAGGCCAGTATTTCAGTCAAGTAACATATTAAGGCCACATCTGGGATATTTCTAAAAACTGCTCAATCAGGGTAATGAAAGTGGGGTTTTTATCACCTGCTGTGTACCAAAAATGGAAAAAATTTCACCTCCACCCATCTTGCATTAATTCTTGTGAATTAATTTTTTTAAATTGAGTGACTTATGGGAGCTTCTAATATACAGGCCTCTCAAAGCCACATCAGAACTGAATTACTGAATTAATCACTGAAAAAATAGGATTTGAAATGTTTCTTGAAAATTTGTAAAATTGATGTTAAAATTATAAGCTTTTAAACTCTCTAAAAAAAAGATTAAAAAATGATGTGCACATAAAGTGGACATGTGGTAAATATTAAAGGGTAGTCTCACGTCAGCAAATGGAATTTGTCATGTAGACAAAGCTAATACAAGGCACTTACTAATATATTGTGATTGTCTATATTGCTTCCTTTACTGGATTCATTTTCAATTGAATGACATACTAGTCATTTTCAGGGGTTATGGCCAACATTGCAATCCAGCAGTCGAGGCCGTGCTTGCACACTATGGGAAAATGTGAAAACCTCTCTGGTGGCCGGGAACGCATATCGGCACGCATGGTATTTGCGTTACAGCGGTGGCCATAAGGTATAATATGATGGGAAAATTAATCAAGCCAGAAAATGAGTCAATTACAATACATTTGTAAGTGCCTTGTATTAATTTGTCTACATGATAAATGCCATTTGCTGAAGTGAGACACCCCTTTAATTATTAAAAGGGTATTCCAGTTTTTATTTTGTTTATTTATTTGTTTATATAATAGGAAATCATAACATTTTCTAATATAAATGTATTTAAAATTCTGCATAAATACCTTTATTTTTTATACCCCTATATGCAGTAGAATGGTTTTGACTATATATTAGTCTTGTGTAATGTATTCATGGCCTAACTGAAACCTGGTATCAGTCTCTTCACATCATATAATGCCTGACATTCAGTAAGCAGCAGTGTTACATGACATACGTGTGCTGGGTCAGAAAACAGGACACATTTATGTGATAAGTAATGATGAAATAATGATTTTTATTATGGTTATTACAATAATTAGTATATCACTGTGTGTATTCACATGGTGGCATGTCTGTGATTTTCCTGTCTCTAAGTAATGTTGTCATGATGTTAATAAAGTTTAGTGTAAAAAAAAACACCTATCCATGGTTAGGGTGACCAGATCTGAGTTTCCTAAAAGGAGGACACCTTTTTTTTCCGGGGGGGGGGGTGGGGGGGGTTGATCATTACATATACCCCAGGGAATGGGGACCCGAACTTCCCTTTATTATTTTCCGTTCTAACATGGTTATAACAGAAAATAATATAAAATGGCCTTTAGGGGTTAAAAATAATTTTTAAAAAACTCACCTTTTCCGCTTGTTCGCGCAGCCGGTGTCTTCTTTCTTCTTTCCCCTGCAAAAGGACATTTGGTGACACGTGGTGAGCGAGCCGACGTCACCGAAGGTCCTTTTGCAGGGGAAAGAAGACACCGGTTGCGCGAACAATTGGAAAACGTGAGTTTTTTTTATTATTTTTAACCCCTAAAGCCCATTTTAACTATTATTTTCTGTTATAACCATGTTATAAAGGAAAATAATAAAGGGAAGTTTGGGTCATTTTAACAGTTAAAATGATTTTGTTTGACTGCCTCAAACAGTTTGAGGCAGTCGAACAAAATCCCAGACGATTTTGAAATTCCCCCCGGACATTTTTTTAGGTCCCAAAAGTAGGACATGTCCGGGAAAAAGAGAACATCTGGTCACCCTATCCATGGTCATACACAGATCTGTTTGTACGCTGACAGATACGCTGTTCAGATGCTGCTGATTCTAGTAATGCTTTATATATTGTAAATGTTCTGCTCCTCAATACACCACTATTGACTGTCTCTATGGTATTGACATCTGGCGCAGAATGGGCATGGTCACCTGCTCCACTGCAACCAATGACAGTGATGAAGTGATCAGAAGCAGCACATCCCTGCTGAAGCCAGTCATTGGTTGCACTGGAAAATGTGAAAGGCTGCACTGGAGGATAGTTTACCTATTTATGTCAATATTCTCATCTGCTGGATTATGGTAGCGACCAGCTACTGATGACACATCCATATATTTATAGCAACTAATTTCTATAATGCAACAGGTGTGGACCCACCAGGAATACTGAACGTATTTGGCCTGCAGGACATTAGGACATACCATGGGGTCACCAAATTGCCTGTCCGAGATCCAGTGCCGCAGTCTGGGGCTCGGGCACTGCAGCGTCTAGCTTTGACTGTTTTCTGCACGACTCTTCTCTGTGTGTTTGTTTGTTCGGGGTTCCAGTGTGTGAACAGGTCCCTGCGGTTTTCACTGCGGGTGCTTGGTTTGGCTCCCTGCAGTTACCAGTATAGGGACAGTCAAATAGTTGTGGACTTGCCATCTAGGGCTTGTTCTGCAAGTAGGCAGGGTCAGTGGGCTGGGTTCAAGTTAGGGCTCATCGCGTGAGTGCGTTTCCCTGTCTATGGTCGTGACACATGGTTTCCACCCATTAACTCCTGTACATGAATCTTCACTTCACTGGTACTGGTACTCTGGTAGCCGTAGAAGAGATAGAAGAGAAGTCATCACATCTGACATCACACTTTCCAGTGGAAAATATTTTTCACAATTGCCCACCACTACTGGTAATACAGTGTTCATGTTGAGTCAATGAACAAAGAAGACTTTTGTAGACTATCATGAGGGTGGGTCCACACATAGTGGCGATGTTGTGCTTTTGCTCCAATTTTTTGAAAATAAAAATACGGAAAAAGACCAAGATTTTTTAAAGTTACATTGTTAGTGCGAAATATTTCTGTAAATTATGGCAAAATACTGGAAGGACTGCGCTCATATCTAATGATAATTAGGTCTGTATGATTTAAAATTTATGGAGCCATGATAGGGTGTTATAAGCCTTCTATGGTGCCCTACTCTACCACTGTATACCTCTGTATACCTCTGGTCCCATAACATATATTGATTTAAAAAACTGCATGTTCCCATAAAAGTAATAGCTCTTTAGTATTGTAATGTGTGGAGCACATATGGAGTGCATACATTTTTTCATAAGATAGAACCCCAAGGACTCCATGTGGCTGTACACAGCCTCTCTGCATATGGCTCTATGTCATGCTCTCCGCCCACTATGCCCATTGCCACTGATAGGATGCCATATTTCAATTTCAGCTCTGCTGTTTGTACTCACCGACTTTGTTGCCTGATCACACCCAGATCAGCAACTATACAATCCTTAGTTTAAACAATACACTTACCAGTTCCAGTCCACACTGAACGCGTCGCAGATCCTCGAGCGAGGTGGGCTCAACTCGCAAATGCAAGCAGACAGTCAATGAAAATAGAAGATCGCGCTGCTTCTTTCTATACCAGAAATCAGTTCCCAGACTTTTAGGATATAATCAAAATAGTCCACATAGCCAACACATCAACATCGGCATAGTTGAAAAAATCTTCAGGAATCCCTGTCAAGATTAGATGCAAAACACCAATGGTGAAGGACCCTCAACACCAGCGTATTTTTAACCTTTTATTATACTCACAAGAATACAGTCAGTATAGGCACATCAAGTAATCTTAAAAAGTCTTTTTGGCGTCTTTGCCTCATGTCTGTCCCGACCCGGGTTTCGCTCTGAGCTTCATCAGGGATTACACTTGTTCTGATCACCAGGTGTCTCTTTATACCTCCCACAGATGAGATATATTCTAGACATATTCTTTTTTTAAAAAAAAACATATATCATATTACTTAATACACATTAAAAATCATTAAAACAATGTAAGAATAGATACACGCAATACAAATATCTTAATGTATAAAAACCAACATAGAGTTCACACTCTGCGTTGTTTGTGCAACAACTTTCGCATAGTTTATACATTCTAAATCAACCACTTTTACTCATTAATCTTTTACATTTTTCATTTTTTAATACCGTATAAGTAGTTCCACAACTTTCTAGTTTAGTTCTATATCTAAATTCCAAGTCCAGCAAGGGATCTGTTTAAATGTCCCGGTTTCAGCTTTGGTCCGGTCACGTGATCCAAAAGAGTCTATCAGCGACTACTACCAGGGTTCATTCACAAGAAACTCTAATCACATGCTCCCTCGGAGCCTATCACCCTTTAAAACATTTTTTCATTCATCCAGGGTCCAGTCACGGAGCAGGGAGCTGATTTTCTTGGTGTGGGTGGTGTCTTCCCTGTAAGAATTGGAAAAATAAAGATAAAAGACCTAATGCTGAAACCGTTGATTCTAGAAATAACAAGAAAGTGTTCAAAATAAAAGGGGAAACGACATGTGAACATTCAGGGGTCATATACATGTTGGAGTGCCCATGTGGCCTCCAATATGTTGGCCGAACCCTAAGAAAATTAAAAACCAGGATTCAGGAACACATTAGGAACATTAAAAAGGATTTGAGACGCATAGTGTCTCTGCACACTTCTCAAAAGTGCATAATAAAAATCCCAAAGGTTTGAAGTTTATGGGAATTGAGAAGGTACAACAAAATTGTAGAGGGGGGGAACCAGTGGTGACAATAAATAAAAGGGAGGTAGAGTGGATATTTAATCTTGATACTCTACAACCACGTGGGCTGAACATCGACTTTGATTTAAAACCCTGTTTGGTAGATTAAGAGGAGTAAGTAGTAAGTTATCTGCTAATATGTGCGAAAGTCTGTGACAGGTTGGGGAACAAAACATGAAAAGCAGGACAATAAATAAATATAATCATGAACAATTTGCGATAACCCAAATATGTTTTGAGATAGAAGATATGATCGGACAGTAGATGAAACGTAGAGAAATATAAGTTTAAATGTGAAAGCATGTAAATGATTACTGGTTACCTCCGCTCTAAGTCAGAGAACCGATTATCCTCTGGCCTCTAAGTTGGTGCTTGATGGCAGATGATTGTAATTATAAGTAATCAGAGACTTGGAAATTAAGGCTATGATATGGGTGCCTTAAGATATTACTAGCAAGAGGTCTACCGGTTGCTGTGAAAAATAAAGAATAGCTGGACAAGAGCTCATAACTCTATCAAAAAGGACCTTAGATGAATGAAAAAAGGTTGTAAGAGGTGATAGGTTCCCCAGGAGCACATGACTGGACCCTGGATGAATGAAAAAAGGTTCTAAAGGGTGATAGGCTCCCAGGGAGCATGTGATTGGAGTTTCTTGTGAATGAACCCTGGTAGTAGTCGCTGATAGACTCTTTTGGATCACGTGACCGGACCAAAGCTGAAACCTGGACATTTAAACTGATCCCTTGATAGACTCGGAATTTAGATATAGAACTAAACTAGAAAGTTGTTGCACAACTTATACGGTATTAAGAAATGAAAAAGGTAAAGATTAATGAGTAAAAGTGGTTGATTTATAATGTATAAACTATGCGAAAGTTGTTGCACAAAAAACGCAGAGTGTGAACTCTATGTTGGTTTTTATACATTAAGATATTTGTATTGCGTGTATCTATTCTTATATTGTTTTAATGATTTTTAATGTGTTTTAAGTAATATGATATATGTTTTTTTTTTTTTAAAAAGAATATGTCTAGACACAATATATCACAGTTAGTTTGCCAACTCCCTCCCCTCATCTGTGGGAGGTATAAAGAGACACCTGGTGATCAGAACAAGTGTAACCCCTGATGAAGCTCAGAGCGAAACCCGGGTCGGGACAGACATGAGGCAAAGACGCCAAAAAGACTTTTTAAGATTACTTGATGTGCCTATACTGACTGTATTCTTGTGAGTGTAATAAAAGGTTAAAAAATACGCTGGTGTTGAGGGTCCTTCACCATTGGTGTTTTGCATCTAATCTTGACAGGGATTCCTCACGATTTTTTTCAACCATGCCGATGTTGATGTGTTGGCTATGCGAACTATTTTGATTATATCCTAAAAGTCTGGGAACTGATTTCTGGTATACACTAGAAAGAAGCAGCGTGATCTTCTATTTTCATTGACTATACAGTCCTTAGTGCTTTCACTATTGAGTTCTATGGCTATTTAAGGACTCTTCTCCCTCTGTTCTTTGCTTTAGCAACAAGGTAAGTTAGTTTCTGTATTACTTGGATTGATTTGGATTGCTGCTTGTCTTTGACCTTGTCTGTTTAGATTATTGTATTATTTGAACTCTCTCAGCCCCAACATTTTGCTTTATCGAAAGATGCGGACAGCTTACTGTATATCCATTCAGTTGCAAATGCAAAAAGTAGAACATGCTATTCTTGTCTGTTTTATGGAAAAGTATAGGACTGTTCTTTAGAGGGCAAGATGTTCTGTTCTACAAAATGTGGAACACACATGGCCGGTATCAGTGTTTTGTGGATCCGCAATCTGCAGACCTCAGAACAGGCTATTGTCGTGTGCATGAGCCCTTAATCTGAATTAGTGAGAGCATTGAATGGGAGACAGATTTCAATACTGATAAATTTTGAGTACTTGGTAAAAGCCTTCAGTCTCAGTAATGCTTTAGCTATTTTTCAGGAGTTTGCTAAAGAAAAATTTGGATGATATTCTGATGTCTCCTTATTCAGATTCATCTGGCAAAATCACTTTTGTGCTAAGTTGGAGAAGTGCATCTTTGAAAGGATTCAACTGCCTTTTTTAGGATACATGCAAAGGACTGCAAATGGACCCAGAGAAACTACAGTGCTAAAAATGGCCTCATCCTCTGTGTCTATGATCGATCCAACACTTCTTGGGATTTGCAAATTATTATTACCAGTTTATTTGCTACTTCTTTTCTCAGGTTGCACCTATTACTGCTCAAATCAAGAAGTGGCTTTCTAGAGTTAAAAAAGCATTCTCCTCTTCCTCAGTTCTTCGTAGTCCTAACATAACTAAGCTCTTCTTCCTGGAAGTTGATGCATCTTCTAGATGTATTGGGGCAATTCTGGCCTGTCTTCACCTATGATATTTTTTTCTCTAAACCATTTTCTCCATCAGAGAATAATTAAAGTATTGGAGACCATGAACTGCTGGCAATCGATTTGGTCCTGGAAGAATAGAGACACCTGCTGGAAGGTTCTCGTCATGCAGTGACCCTCTACACAGATGAAAAAAATTAATTATGTTTACAGTCTGCTCATCGCCAAAATACCCATAAAGTAAATTGGTCCTTATTTTTCTCCGCCTTTGACTTTTAACTTCATTTTCTCTCTGATAATAAGAATGCCAAAACAGATTCCCAGCCATTTGACTCTTCTAATATGACTGCTGTACCACAGTATATAATTGACCAAAATTGCATTTTGTCTATCCCTTCTTTCTAAACTTTTGATATTCCTCTAGGAAAGATTTTTGTCCCTAAAGCCTGAAGGAAGTAAATTCTTTACTGGGGGTCACGCTAAACTGACTGGTTGTATGGAAGAGCTTGGTTCTCCATGGGCTCATATTGCTAAGGACTTTATTACTGATTTAACAAAATCCTCTAACTTCCAACCTCTACCATATGGGAACCAGTAGACCGCTTCTCTAAAAATGTCACAATTTGATTCTCTTCTAATTCTCCCTTATGCAGTACAATTGTCCTCTCTGTTTATGCAGCATATCTTTAGCCTACATAGTGTTCCCTTGCAAATCTCTCAATCTCTCAGACAGAGGATTACAGTTTACGTCCAAATTCTGACAAATACTGTTTATTGGAGGTGAAGATGGAGTTCACTTCAGTTTATCATCGGCAGTCCAATACCAAGTCAATCAGGTTTCGTAGAACATTTATCTAAAGACAGCCAGCTACAAACTGGTTCAACCATTCTTGGAGCCATACACTGTTCTTAGACAAAAATATGTTACAAGCTTTGCATTCCTATGTCCAAATTCTGTCCATGTCTCACTCCTGAAGCTTCTCATCCTTAATCATTATTCCAAAACCCTAGCTAGACAATGAGCTCTCCTTTCGTCTAGATTCTTAATTTGAAGTTCAGGAGACTCTTGTATTAAAAAAAATATGTATCTTCTGAAGTTGTACGGGTACTGAGAAGAGATCCTGGGAACCTGTGGAAAAACATTAAACCTTCCAATCTCATTTATAAATTCATTCATGGCCGTAAGAAGAGGTGGCACAAAGGGGGACGTTGTGTCATGCTTTCCACCCATCTCTGTCTACACTGTCACTATACTTAATTCTTTGTTTCTTTGCCTGAGCAACCTGGTTAATTAGTTTCTCTATTGCTTGGTTCAATTTAGATTGCCTCCTGCCTGTTACAATGTGGATCCGCTGTGTCGCTTGAACAGATTCATTTAGGGCTACTCTTAAGGGCATTATGTAGGTGGCCCCCTCTGGTCTTTTCCCTTTAACCCCTGTACAGGGATCTGGTGTCACGCTCTGGTGTGGAGGAAATAGCCACACCGAGCGTACGAGGGAAGGGAACAGACCAAAACCAGGGAAGTGGTCACCTCCTGCAGGGAACCCTGAAACTAGGCCCTGACTGACTACCAGTATGAACAATCCTGGGTTGTAGGAGAGTTCATACACAGGAACCTAATAATAAATGCACCCTAAAGAACCCTGCAGCTAGTGACAAGAAAGAGTAAACCCGTTCCTCCAAGAGTAAGGACGAACAGGAGACTCCAAAAGGAAAACCACAAAAGGGAAACAGTCACTTATCTTTAAGCAGATATCGCAGCAACTGGATCTCAGCCGAGATCCACACCACACACTACTAAGTAGGCAGAAAGTATAAACCGCAAGGGATACTGGGAGAGGAAGGGGTAAATAGGAGAAAGATAATTACCACAGCGGCAACAGCTGAGGGGAAGGGGTGTGGTAACCAAACCAAGGGAAAAGCATGTCAAATTATGTCACTCTTGAAAGCCGCGCAGAACATCTGATACCAGACGCAAGCCCACTCGTGACATTACCCCCCCTTTTATGGGTGACCTCCGGGCACCCAGGACCAACTTTATCAGAATGACACCTGTGAAAGGCTTTCACCAAACGACTGGCATTCACGTCAGATGCCGGTTCCCCTGACCTCTCCTCAGGACCATAACCCTTCCAATGAACAAGATATTGAAGAGTCCCATGGAGAACTCGAGAATCAATGATCTTGACAATCTGGAATTCCAAATTACCATCCACCAAGACAGGCGCGGGTGGCAAGGGAGATGGCTCCAGAGGTTCAACATATCTCTTCAACAAAGATCTTTGAAACACATTATGGATTTTCAGGGCCTGAGGAAGTTCAAGACGAAATGCTACAGGATTAATAATGGCCGTGATCTCATATGGGCCAATAAATCTTGGACCCAACTTCCAAGAAGGAACTTTCAACTTAATGTTCCTAGTAGACAGCCACACAGAATCACCCACACTTAGGTCCCGACCATTCATACGTCTCCTTTCAGCCATACGTTTGTACTTGTTACCCATTTTTATCAAGTTATTGACTTGATAAAACGTTCTTCCTCAGGAATACCAGAAGTATCAGAACCACAAAATGTGCCAAACTGCGGGTGAAAGCCATATGCACCAAAAAATGGTGACTTACCAGTGGAGTCCTGTCTGCGATTATTTATGGCAAACTCAGCCATAAAAAAGACAAAAGACAAAAACGAGGACCACTCCTCCTGGTTCTCAGAGACAAAACATCTCAAGTAAGTCTCCAGACTCTGATTGGTACGCTCAGTCTGTCCATTCGTCTGGGGATGAAAGGCAGAGGAAAAAGACAGTTGTACCCCGAGCCGAGTACAGAACGCCCTCCAGAATCTGGACACAAACTGAGTCCCATGATCAGAGACCACGTCAGTGGCAATGCCATGAAGTTTCACAATGTTGTCAACAAACACTTGTGCAAGAGTTTTAGCATTGGGGAGTGCAGGTAATGCAATAAAGTGCACCATTTTACTAAAACAATCTACAACCACCAGAATAACTGTTTTACCAGATGACTCAGGCAGATCAGTGATGAAGTCCATGGATAGGTGAGTCCATGGTCTGGACGGGATGGGTAAAGGAAGTAGAGGTCCAGAAGGTCGAGTATGTGTCACCTTAGCGCGTGCACAGACACTACAGGCTGATACATAATCCTCAACACACTTACGCAGCCCTGGCCACCAGAATCTACGAGAGATGAGGTCGACAGTGGATTTACTCCCAGGGTGTCCCGCAAGCACCGAAGAATGATGCTCCTCAAACACCTTATGTCGCAAATCAGAAGGAACAAACAACTTCGGCGCATCTCCCTGGGCCTCAAACACTTTAGCCTCAAGATCAGGGTAAAGAGCGGATATCACCACTCCTTCAGACAGTATAGGGCTCGGATCTTCAAAATCACCACCTCCAGGAAAACTACGTGACAAGGCATCCGCCTTCACATTCTTAACCCCAGGACGATATGTGACAATGAAATTGAATCTGGTGAAGAACAAAGACCATCTGGCCTGCCTCGGATTAAGTCGTTTAGCCGACACCAGGTAAGCCAGATTTCTGTGATCAGTGAACACCGTGATTGGGTGAATCGCCCCTTCCAACCAATGACGCCATTCCTAAAAAGCCAACTTAATGGCCAGTAACTCTCTGTTACCCACATCATAATTTCTCTCCGCCGCAGAGAGTTTTTTCAATTTACCAGGTGACGGGCCCTGTGATAAAACAGCTCCTACCCCCACATCGGATGCGTCAACCTCCACAATGAAAGGTTGTGACACATCTGGCTGCACCAATATAGGGGCAGAAGAAAAGCACTCCTTCACAGCAGAGAAGGCTTGCAACGCTGCATCAGACCACACTGAGACATACGTCCCTTTCTTAGTCATGTCAGTTAAGGGTTTAACTATTGTCGAATAGTTCTTAATAAATTTTCGGTAATAGTTGGTGAACCCCAAAAATCGCATAAGAGCCTTCAGATTTTCAGGTCGATCCCAGTTCAGAACAGCACCGACTTTCTCTGGATCCATACGAAAACCTGAAGATGAAAGCAAGTATCCTAAGAATTGCACCTCTTGTACAGCAAAAACACATTTCTCTAATTTTGCATACAACTTGTTATCTCTTAAGATTTGCAACACCTGCCTCACGTGATCCTGATGTGTCACAATATCTGGAGAATAGATTAGTATGTCATCCAAATACACGACTACAAACCTCCCCACAAGATGATGAAAAATGTCATTAACAAAATGCTGGAAGACAGCAGGAGCATTGGTCAACCCAAAAGGCATAACCAGGTTCTCAAAGTGGCCCTCAGGAGTGTTAAAGGCCGTCTTCCATTCATCCCCTTCTTTGATCCCGACCAGATTATATGCCCCCCTTAAGTCCAACTTGGAGAACACCTTGGCATCCACAATCTGGTTAAACAAGTCAGGAATCAAAGGAAGGGGGTACGGATCACGGACAGTAATCCTATTGAGTTCACGGAAATCCAGACATGGCCTAAGGGTTCCGTCCTTTTTCTTAACAAAAAAGAACCCTGCTGCCACAGGAGATTTGGAAGGCCTAATATGTCCTTTAGCCAAACACTCAGCAATATATTCCTTCATGGCCGTTCTCTCAGGTCCAGAAAGGTTATACAGCCTAGATTTGGGCAATTTTGCTCCCGGGATAAGATTGATAGGACAATCGTATTCCCGGTGAGGGGGTAAATCCTGACATCCAACTTCAGAAAATACATCAGAGAAAGGAAGAGTCTTAGTGGTTAAAGCAGAAAAAGATGTATTAAGGCAATTGTCAACACAATAATCGCCCCAATCCGCAATTTGTCTAGTATGCCAGTCAATGGATGGATTATGTTTGCTTAACCACGGTAAACCCAGAACCACAGGAGCAGGAAGACCTTCCAACACAAAACATGAAATACGCTCCTGATGAAATTCACCCACTCTTAATTTGATATCATGCACCATCTGAGACAAACACTTTTGAGATAGAGGTGCAGAATCAATGGCAAACACAGAAATCCTCTTATCCAAAGATCTCGGCGACAATCCATGCATACGGACAAACTGAGCATCAATCAAGTTCACCCCTGCCCCGCTGTCAATAAACACCTCAA
>ONZH01013827.1:0-28252 GCA_900303285.1 Rhinella marina
TTGATGGGACGAGGAGTGTGAAGGTGCAGGCGAAGATGCGGGGGAAGGGGAGGCAGCAGGAGAAGGCCCCAAAGTAGTCGAGGCAGAGGCAGATGTGGAAGGTGTCCTGGCTGGAGGTCTGGACCGCAAGTGGCAGCACCACAACAAAGGGGAAGAGGCAGTGGCAGGAAGACCTGGCGCAGATTGTATTGCGTTTGCTCTCTCCCACTCAGCCCAGTGCTTGACTTCCAAGTGACGCCACATGCCTGAGGTGGTCATATTGCTCTTCTCAGAGCCCCTACTCAGTTTTGAGTGGCAGAGTGTGCAAACCGCGCTCAGTTTGTCATCCGCACAAACATTAAAAAATCTCCACACCACAGAAGTACGAGGCCTCGATGGGGGAGCTTCGCGCGACTGCCTGCTGCCGGGAACAGCTTCGGCCCTGCTGGCTGTGGCCTCACTTCTCTGTCTGGACTGTCCTCTTCCTCTGGACATCCCTCTGCCTGTGGACATCCCTCTGCCTCTTGCTGCCTTTTTCGGTTCTGCGCAGACCACCACCTCTCCACTGCTTTCCCCGCTGGACATCACCCCTGGTCGGTCATTTCGTCATCCACCACCTCCTCTTCCACTTCCTCACTCTGCTCCTCCTCCTGCCCACTGGACATTCCAACAGCCTCCCTTGATGGCAACTGCGTCTCATCATCATCATCGCTCATGATAACAGATGCTGGTTCAGGGTCCACATCAGCAGGAGATGGCGAATACTCAAGTGGTTGGGCATCACTACAAACAAATTCCTCTGGTAGCTCCAGGGATTCTTCTGGCACATCTGAAAAAGGACCCGAAAAGAGCTCCTGGGAAGGGTCAAGGGTGGGATGACTCTGTTGGCCAGGTGTGGAGGAAGGAGGGTCAGAGTGAGACTGTGTGGATGACTGGCTGGTAGACAACTGTGTGGAAGCGCTATCGGCTATCCATTGCACCACCTGTTCACACTGCTCAGGCCTCAACAGCGGTGTAACCCGCCCCCTGCTTAACTGTCCCATAAAGGCAGGGATTCTGGATGAGCGGAATCCTGGCTGCCCCTCACCAGCACGCATTGTATCCCCACTGGCTTCAACAAGGCCCCCAACAGCATTTCCGCGCCCCTGTCCTCGTCCACGTCCACGTCAGATTCCGCTAGTCCTCCGCATTTTTTTTTTTGTTACAATATTTGGCGTACACAGCCGTATACTACCAGGTCAGACGGTGTGTATTAACACCACGTATATAAAAGAGTTTTGCAGGCACGCAGAACGCACAGTACAGGTGCCAAATAAAAGGACTTTTTTTTAAATATGTCTGATTACACAGCCGTGTACTAACAGGTCAGACGGTGGGTATTAACAGCACGTATATAAAAGAGTTTTGCAGGCACGCAGAACGCACAGTACAGGTGCCAAATAAATGGACTTTTTTTTAAATATTTCTAGGTACACAGCCGTGTACTACAAGGTCAGACGGTGTGTATTAACACCACGTATATAAAAGAGTTTTGCAGGCACGCAGAACGCACAGTACAGGTGCCAAATAAAAGGACTTTTTTTTAAATATGTCTGATTACACAGCCGTATACTAACAGGTCAGACGGTGGGTATTAACAGCAGGTATATAAAAGAGTTTTGCAGGCACGCAGAACGCACAGTACAGGTGCCAAATAACAGGACTTTTTTTTAAATATGTCTGATTACACAGCCGTGTACTAACAGGTCAGACGGTGGGTATTAACAGCACGTTTTTAAAAGAGTTTTGCAGGCACGCAGAACGCACAATACAGGTGCCAAATAAAAGGACTTTTTTAAAATATTTCTATGTACACAGCCGTGTACTACAAGGTCAGACGGTGTGTATTAACACCACGTATATAAAAGAGTTTTGCAGGCACGCAGAACGCACAATACAGGTGCCAAATAAAAGGACTTTTTTTTTTTTAATATTTCTAGGTACACAGCCGTGTACTACCAGGTCAGACGGTGTGTATTAACACCACGTATATAAAAGAGTTTTGCAGGCACGCAGAACGCACAGTACAGGTGCCAAATAAAAGGACTTTTTTTTAAATATGTCTGATTACACAGCCGTGTACTAACAGGTCAGACGGTGGGTATTAACACCACGTATATAAAAGAGTTTTGCAGGCACGCAGAACGCACAGTACAGGTGCCAAATAAAAGGACTTTTTTTTAAATATGTCTGATTACACAGCCGTGTACTAACAGGTCAGACGGTGGGTATTAACACCACGTATATAAAAGAGTTTTGCAGGCACGCAGAACGCA
Organism: Rhinella marina; assembly: GCA_900303285.1. NCBI lineage: Eukaryota > Metazoa > Chordata > Amphibia > Anura > Bufonidae > Rhinella > Rhinella marina. The sequence goes on from ONZH01013827.1 coordinate 2,295, forward strand.
CAGTACAGGTGCCAAATAAAAGGACTTTTTTTTAAATATGTCTGAGTACACAGCCATGTACTAACAGGTCAGACGGTGGGTATTTACACCTGGTATACAAAAGGGTATTGCAGGCACACAGAACCCAGAACACTAGAGCCAAAGAAACTGTATTTAAAAAAAAAAAAATGTACACAGCCCTATACTGCCAAAAGATCAGATGGTGCATATACACACTAGGTATATAACAGGGTTTTGCAGCCAAAAAGAACGCAGAACAGTAGTGCCAAATATAGTTTGGTATGTAGCAGAGCACCTAATACACCACTAATGCCTCTCTCTGTCCCTACTCCAGCAGCTATCCCTGAATACAGCAGCCGTTCTCTGCAGAGTGTATATAGTAGTAAAGCTATCACTGTACTGCACTATAGTAGCCCTGATAAGGGCTTTTAATCACGCTCCTGCCTGTCCAACAGCTAAAACCTATCTCTCCCTTCTCCAGCCTCTGTCCCTGACTAAGTTCACGCAGCATATGCGAACGAGCAGGAAGACCTGAGTTATTAATATTCAAGGTCACGTGGTTTTTCCAGCCAATCCATGTAGACGCCGTTTTCGCGCTGCCAGCGTGCTCCGCGGGCCTGTCATACCTCCCCTGCATGGTGATTGGTGGAAAAAGATCGCCAGGGAAGGTGGGAGGGGAAACGAATTCTAAGTGCGCCATTGCCGTTATACTCGATCGAAATCGAGTATGCCGAATAGCGTAGTATTCGATCGAATACCGGCTCGATCGAACACTACTCGCTCATCTCTATTAAGTATATAATTCCACATGTGTTAATTCATAGTTTTGATGCCTTCAGTGTGACCGGGAAGGTTTTAGACCGAGTCTCAGCTCTCTAGGACATTACAGAGCTATTCCCACTATCCACACATACACAGTTTCACACCAGGTTTCCATAAAAACCCAGCCATTTTTCTTCACTGCTGTATGTGAGCTTTAAAGGGGCAGGGCGCTGTGGATGACACTGTTAAAGGGTTATTCCGGTTTACCATAAATATAACTTATGTTTTAGACCAGGGGCGGACTGGGAACTGAAAGTGGCCCTGGAAAAAATACTAAAAGTGGTCCCGTTTTGTAGTCAGGTCCAAATTGATGGAAGGCAGAGCCAGCAATACCAGATTGTGACACATTATACCACCCCAACAGAGCCAAATACCACAGTCCATCACAAAATACATCCCCAAAAACTTCTACTGGCCGGCCATTAGGAGGGCTCAGGCAGTGCCCTGGGTATCGGCCCACCGGTAAATTTCCCTGTAGGGTCTATGGCCAATCCGACCCTGTTTTAGACTAATTCATATCAATCATTACCTAATATAACGTAAATTTCACATATTTATCGTTCAGTAATAATAAACAGTGCTCCAGACTAAAAAGAATACCTAGGAGCCATTGGCTCCCGAACTGAAAAATTTAGGAGCCAAATTAAATTATTAGTTGCCATATTTAAATACATATAATTATAATTAAAAAAAGACTTGGAGGAGAAGATGGAAAGTCTGGCCCATAATAGAACAGTCCTATCCTATTTTTTGGGGGGACAAGGTGACTAAAAAATGTTTAATTGAACGGTTTTGATTTTTTTCTATAATGGCGTTTACCGCATAGGTGATATTTTTTAATAGTTTGCACTTTTTTGGGCGTGGCGATATGTAATTTTTTTTTTTTTTTATTGTTTGTAAATTTTATATGCAAAATTGGGAAAGGGGGATTTAGACTTAATATTTCGGTGTTTTTTTTAAAACTTTTTTTTTTACTTTTTATTTAATAACTATTAGCCCCTAGGGGCTAGAACCTGGGATCTTTTAATCCCTTGTCCTATTCACCCTAATAGAGATCTATTAGGGTGAATAGGACTTCACACTCTACCGGCTGCCCTGTGCAGCAAGGAGCTTACCATGGCAGCCGGTAGCGTCCTGGCTGCCAGGGTAACTGATCGGAGCCCCGCGCTTACACTGCTGGGGCTCCAATCGTAATCTACCACTGCCACCAATGAAGGGGGGGATCGCCTATGGCCCACTGCGTCACCAATGAGACTAATAACTGGGGGGGGCTGGGGGAAAGGGTGCACTGCGCCACCAATGAGGCTAATAACTAAGGGGGGGGGGCTGGGGGAAAGGGCGCACTGCGCCACCAATAAATATAAAGCACATTAAATCAAGTTTAGGAGGCAGCGGATATAACATATCCGGCCTCAATAGCAGGGCGTGCGATCCGCGGCACCTAAGGGGTTAATTGCCGCATTGCCCTGTTATTGAGGCCGGGTATGTCATAACGCTGCCTCCTATACATGAACTAATGTGCTTTACATTCATTGGTGGCGCAGTGGCCACAGCCCCCCCCTCCTCCACCCTGCTAACTCCCCATTGGTGGCAGCGGCACAGTGAAGAGAGAGGAAGGGAGGGACTCCTCCTCCTCCATAGTGCTAGTCAAAAGAACATGGCAGCCCTGGGAGCGGCTCCTGCCATGTTCTCTAACTGATACTAGGCTGTGCAGCTTAGTATCATCGGTGCAACTGTACAGTGCACACCATGTTCTCTGATACTAGGCTGCACAGTAGCAACCCTTGGCGGGTCTAGGCACAAATGGCGACAAGACTAAAAAGTCTGAGCACTGATAAAATAAGTTTTCTTCCACTACTACCCACTGAGTTTCCTCATAAATTACCATGACGACCTATAATTCAGGCCACCCTCAAAAGAAGGACTTAAAAACCCTGCTCCCAGGTCTCGCTAAGCCACAACCCAACTTGGTCCACTCCACAGCTGACGGTGATTGAAAAAATTAAGGTAAAAATCAACTTCTGTCAGCTGCAGGGGTGGGAAGGTGACTTTCTCCCTGCAGCTCATGCTCAGACAGCACAGTGCTGCTGTCTGAGAGTGAGCTGTTCAAAAGGACATCCCTGTGTCCGTCCAGGCCCTGTGCCGAACGAAGGATAGGGAGTCTGAAAGCCGGACTGTCTGGCCAAAAACCAGGCCTCTGGCCACCCTAGGGGCAGGCTGCTGTGAAGGTCACAGTTAAAGGGGAGGGCACTGCGGATGTTATTGTTAAGGGGGAAGGCTGCTGTGGAAGCCACTGTTAAAGGGGCGGGCACTGTGGAGGTCACTGTTAAGGGAGGAGGGGACTGTAGAGGCCACTATTAATGGAACAGCGGAGTACTGTGAGGTCAATGTTAAGGGAGAGAAGTACTGTGAGGTCACTGTTAAAGGGGCAGTCACTGGGGAGGTCTCTGTCAAGGGGGCCATTAATGGTGGAGGTCAGTTAAGAGGACTGTTACCTATGGTCAGTGTTAAGGGGTAGGTGCTGTAGTATTCACTCTTAAGGGGGCAGGCCGCTGTGGAGGTCACTGTCAAGGGTGAGGTGCTGTAGAACTCACTGTTAAAGGGGCGGGCTGCTGTGAAGGTCAAAGTTGAGGGGGTGGGCTGCTGTGAAGGTCCCATTTTAAGGAGACAAGGCACTGTAGAAGGGGTCAGTGTTAAGGGGTGGGGGGCTGTGGAGGTCACTGTTAAGGAGGCGGGGTGCTGTAGAGGTCACTGTTGATATCTTTTAATGACACACACAAACATTAAATGAAATACATGAAATATACCCGGGCGAAGCCGGGTCCTTCTGCTAGTGTGTGTGTGTGTATATATATATAATCTTTTTTTATATATTTTTTTCAAATTGCTGCAGTGAAACGTTTGTCTACCTCATTTCAATTTTGCGTCTGTAAATGAAATAAAAGCTTATAAAGTGAGAATCAGAATGCACAACAGAAATAGCATGTGCATTAGAAAGCTGTTGGTGGTCTTGCAGAATTTGGGTGATGCAACTAACAACCAGACACATGCAATACATGGTGCACACCAATAATGTAATTGTAATTAATAATTATAGCTTAAAGGATATGGCCAACTTTGTAAAAAAATAAATAAAAACTTTTTTTACACTAATTAATTTATTCTGTGGAGAAAATAATTTCTCCAATTGATAGTATTTAGTTTTCCTTTATAGTTTTTGTTCTACAGGCTGCTTTCAATAAGTTTACACAGAAACCGTCATCTGACGGATTTTTTGTAACTCCTCCTGTCTCCACCGGCAGCGCGCAATGTCTCCCTGCTAATGATAGCCCCAGCCTGCGATGTGTTTTAGAGCTCTTAATACACATCACAGGCATCTGCACTTTCCTTATCAGCCCTGCCGTGAGTATTAGGGGCTGTAAAACACATCGTAGGTTGGGGCTGTCATTAGCATACACTTTGCTAATGACAACCCCCCTCCCCCCAGCAAGGCAGCATAGAACCCCAGCGATCCACTCCCTCCCCTCCCGTTCAGGAACACAGTGCAGTACTTCCTCTCCCCCCAGTTCAGGATGGCGAGCAGTGCATGTCCCCTCAGCTCCCCCGCCCCCCGCCGACACAGCAAAACAGAAGCACTGAACTCCCCCCTTCCTCCCCTTCCTTCAGGATGGCCGAGCAGAGCAGAGGGTCAGCTCTAACAGCCATCCGGTTTTAGGCTGGACAGTCCGGTTTTCTGGCTCCCTGTCCTCTGTCCAGCGCAGTGCCTGGACGGACGCAGGGATGTCCACCCTTTCAGTAGCTCACGCTCAGACAGCTTCTCCTTTGTGTCTTCACTGAGCCAGGGGGCATGGCCTCAAGTTTAGGGTGTGGCTCAATGGGGACCGGGGGCGTGGTTTCACATTTGGGGGCATGGCCGGTGAGGTTCGACTTTCTGGGTTGAAGACAGTGGCCACCCTAGCTGCTGTGGAGGTCACAGTTAAAGGGGAGGGTGCTGTGGATGTTGCTGTTAAGGGGCAGGCTGCTGTCGAGGTCACTGTTAAAGGGGCAGGCACTGTAGAGGTCACTCTTGATATCTAAATATACCGGGGCGAAGCTGGGTCATTCTACTTGTATATATATATATATATATATATATATATATATATATATATAATGTATAATTGGTTAAAAATGTAAATGATCTATTAAAGGATCACGTTACTTTTACCGCACGGTGAACGCCATAAAAAAAATTATAAATATGATGAAAATTGCAATTTTGCCTATCCAACTTCCCAAAAATGCTATAAAAAGTGATTAAATCATCATATGTACCCAAAATTAGTACCAATTGTCACCTCATCCCACAAAAAATGAGCTCCTACATAAGACAATCGGCCAAAAAAAAAAAATATATGGCTTTCAGAAAATAGACACAAAGGCAGGTTTTTTTTTTTCAAAAATGCTTTTATTGTGTAAAATAAAATTTAAAAAATGCAGATATTAGGCATCGCTCGGTCCATAACAACCTGCTCCATAAAAATGGCATGTGATCCAACCCATCTGGTGAATGCTGTAAAAAAAAAAATTGGGCCAAAAAAGCCTTTTTTTAATCACCTTACATCACAAAAAGTGTAATACCAAGCAATCAAAAAGTCATATGTGCCGCATAATGGTACCAATCAAACTCATCCCGCAAAAAATGAGCCCAAATAATGGACTTTCTACAGAATGGAAAGTGAGAACTAGATTTGCAGCATACTGTAAGACTCACCATGTTGTGGATTGGATCAACTTGTAGGAAAACAGGCTGAACTGGATGGACAGATGTGTTTTTTCGGCCTTATAAACTATGTTACTATGTGAAGCACAGCTAATACCAGTAAACTAAACAGTGCAATTTTATTATGTGCTGCATTACGGTAAGATATGGAGTTATTGATTTTTAGTGTACAAAGGTGTCCAAAGTCTTTAATACTCTCAGGGAGTCTCTGAAATACCAAACAAGAGTCATGCCAACCATAGCACAGTAATAGTCGGAATAATACACAAATTAGGGTCATAGCATAGTTACATAGTTTGTAGATTCAGTTTTCCCTCATTTTAGGAGAAATATTCTTTACTGACTTCAATTACGCAATTAGAATAACTCCCTGGATCAATGACTCTTCCCAAGATTTCTATAGTCTATCAATAATTATAACTTGTAATACAGTATTATTACACTGCAGAAATACATAGGCTACAGATTAGTGAACCTTTCGGATTCGGTTCGTTTACGATTCACCAAATTTCTTAAAAAGTTTGGTAGGGACCCGAATGATTTGGCCTAAACTAAAGTGGCCCCAATTGCCCAGGAAATTGGTATATAATACCCTCTAATCTCATAGGACATTACCTCTTTTTGTTAATTTTTTATGAACTTTTGCTTTTCCTCTCCCCCCTCCCTAAGCTCGTGAACATAATATAAGCAGAAGTAAATTGGGACACTGACATACATAACCATGGGTAAGCATATATTTGATTGCATTAATGAACAGCGTGTTTAAAAACACACTATGCCATTGCATGTGTTATGTTTTTTCATATTCCAAAGCTTTCAAAAAATTGTACCTTTTGGAGGCATATGCTGTTTAAGCAAGCATGGTGTAGTGTTAAGTGTAAGAAGAAAAAGTGGTTAATTTTGAATGAGCCAAGCAAAATTCTAATAGTAGTAGTGGTGGCAGATGCATAGCATTAATAGTGGTACCAATAGGGGATTAGCATGGAGGAGTAGTAACTGTGCTAGTGGTGGCAGCAGCAGCCATATGATACAAGTTGGCATGCAGGCAGACAGCAATAGTGGCATGATTGCAGCAACAGCAGTTCTAGTCTGTCTATCTATCTAGAAGTCCATGGGGTCAGTGAACAGGGAATGCTCTGGAGACAAGCCAGATTCTAGGTAGACTGTAGGTACAGTGGCTCACCAATTCAGAAAATAGAAAACGGGGTGCTCACACTTGCGACCCTATAATCGTTTGTTCAAGTAGTATAAAAATAATGTCGGGCTCCACACCTGGAGCCCACTCTCCCCCACGTGTAGCAGCCCTTTACCAGGAGTAACCACAAAAACCTAGAAGTTTCACGGTAATCAAACCTTGAATTTTGGAGCGCACAACCACGTGGGACGCCACGTATAACGCCGACACAGCCAGGAAAAGACGCGCGCTGTGCAACACATCGGGTGACTGCCGGAAGAACGGGTAATCACTGCTCGTGTACTGCTCCGCTCTATACTACCATCGGATTGGTAATGTACATATCTTCAATTATTCATCTGTAACAAACCACTTGAATGAAGAACTTATATGTATATCCAGAAGTTGGCACTATGAAAGATGTTTAAACCGCTCTTGGACACTTTATATCTTCACTAACAGTGGATACATTACTTTCACTAACAGTGGATACTTAATAACATTAGTGTTCTTGGACTGTCTATCTCCACATCTTGTTTATCAGCAATTACCACATCATCAAATATTCGGGTGCTACCAACCTTATCTGGACTGTATTTATGACAATTATACTATACTAAAGTCATTGGCATCCATTTTAAATTTTTTTACTTATCTTTTTTATATTTTTTATTTTTATCATATTTTGTAATTTTTTTCATTTTTTCATTTTTGTCCCTTCTTTCTTTTCCATTTTTTATATACAAGTTTTTAATTTCTATATCCTACTTTTTATATCCTATTTTTATTAATCTTTAGAGCTCATCAATAAATCATTGAAATATATCAGTCTTGTATTGCATCTTTTCCATAACACCAAATAGGGTGTGCTCCAGATTCTAGGTAGGCCTTAACCTGGGTGTTGAGGTGGAAGGTCTCAGCTTGCAGGTTTGTCTTAGCCCAATAGTGTGGCACATGAAAAAACTGCTTCTTCATGTTGAGGATACTGAACTGGCTGCTGCTCCTGCAATGAATGACTATTCAGGGGCAGAGAGGGGCCCCCCTTTCAGACACGCTAGCAGCAGATGTCTACTTACCAAAAGCTGCGGCAAGCTGCATACACAGTATTTCCTCATAATAACATAATTTGTCCTTCTATTCAGCGGGAGCAAAACATTCCTCCATTTTTCTTTGACAGCGAGGGTCTAAAAGCATGGCTATCCAGTAATCATCAGGTTGTTTAATGTGAAAGCTATGCCTTCCATTGAATGAGCAAGTGAGGATACAGGTCACCTGTACTGGCCCAGCATGCCCAAGGAACCTGTTCTTTGTAGCTCATCCCTCCCATTGAGACAAATGAGTGTCATGGTCATTGTCATCGTCATCATCATCCTCCTGCTCCTTCACCTCCGACTCTTCCTCCTCGTCATGTGGCAGCTACTCATCCTCCATGGGAGTTTCTCCTTGTCAGTCCCCAACAGTGACAGTGTGAACAGCAAGATGCATTAGTTGTTCTTCTGCTATCGACTCCTGCTGCATATGCATCAGGAGCTGTTCAAAGATAAATATGAGGGGGGATCAGATATTCATGCTGCAGTTGTCCTCACTGAAAATTTTGTGGCCTCTTCAAGGAGTTCACTACCCAACAGGTATCTCGGATGAGCTGCCACTGCCTGACCTTGAAACAATATATGCTCCCTGTGTAACACCTGTAGGTAGGGACAAGCATGTGCAATGAGCCCTATCCTAGGACTCAGCCTCTGGTCGACAGTCTGTGCAGAGACAGACAAACACTTAGAGACAAACCACATAAAGACAGAGTAGTACGTAAATGGGGCCTAAACAGGAGGATAACGCAGTACAAAAACAAGAGACAGAGTGGGGAAAAGACGAGCCGAGGTCAGAGCGCACAGTACAAATTATGAGGGACAGAGAGTCAAAAACACAAACAAGCCAAATCAGCACAAGAACCAGGAACCTAGCTAGTGAGACCAAACAAGGTTATCACTGGCACTGGTGTATGGCCAGGAAGGGGTTTAAATAGAGCATCAAGTCCCTGGATCAGCACCTGATAAAAGCTCCATTAGTCATAAACTCTAGCACACAGGAATAGAGCAGCTGAGCAATCAAACCTTTGCTAATCTCCTCCAGTAAATGCCTACTGCAGGGAGAAACAGAGCATTGCATCTTGTGGATAAGGATGCTGTTGTGTCACCAGGGGGCGTAGCTCAGCAGCACGTCTTTCCCGTAGCGTCGGTGCCGAGGCTAAGGATCAAGGTACTGAAGCTCAGACCTGCTGCTGAGGTGGTCTGGTACATGACAAAATCGTTCACGGCCTTCCATGCTTGTACAGATGCTGTAGCATATAAAATGTTGAATTCAAGTAAGTAGGAACGTTGTTGATTAAGCGGTATACCGGCAGACCATTCTGACGCTGCAAGTCCCGCGTTTCGTGACCTCAGAATAGCTGAAATGCGAGGACAGTCTCCTGGACATTGTCAGCACCTTGTGCATGCCAGTATACTTTTTTTAAAATGTGTTGCACAAGTAAGTGCACTATGCAGGAGAGAATGTGTTTTTTTCCCTAGATTCAGCACGGTCATTGTTGCTGACCACCTTGCCCAGTTAGAGTCAGCGAGGTGACCGCCAGCGGGATGTTTGCTGCCTGACGTACTTTTGTAACTTATAACCTGTGTGGCTACTCTCACCCAGGCCGATCAGCTCCAACACAGCATAGCAATGCATCACTTGACACATGTAATAGGAAGGAGGGAAAGTGGGAGCGACACTGGCCTGCTGCTGGTGGGGATGAAAGAATGTCCATGCAGGAGGAGGTGGAAGAGGCGGATAAGTGCCTGGTATGGGAGCCAGCCTGATGCAATCATGGGGGGGATCAAATTGACCTGGCCTTGTTGATGGGTTCTGCTTCACCACTGCCATGAAAAACATTGACCCAGTGGGCCATGAAAGATATGTAATGTCCATGCCCATAACGGCTTCTCCAGGTTTCCAAAATGCCGCACAAAGACAATAGCAAGTGGCCCGCATTCTCCACAATATGACAGTACAAAGCAGAGGAGAAATAATGCCAGTTAGGTATCTTCCAACGAGGCTGAGAGCATGCCACCAGCTCCCTAAAGGCTGCAGATTCTAACTAATGATACAGCAGTGACTGTAGTACTGTACTGACTACTACCACCAGCAACTTGACCAGGTTGGAATTAAGCTTGCACATAGGTGAATTGGTGGGCAAGTAAAGTTGTTTCCTGGCCACTCATTATATTATTGATGGCTGACAATGGAGCAGAGGAGGAGTCTGACCGTGGGAGGCACAAAGTGATGATAGCAATGTGAAAGACACCATACTGGCCGTGGATGTGGCTGCCACAACAGAGATCAGGAGAAGGGGGAAACTCTTATTGTGGTAGCTGGCTGCCAATTCTGTTTGTACATGTGATTTGGCACCTATGCTTATTCAGTGAGCTGTGGTGCCTATTAGAGATTAGCAAATTTTTCAAAAATTTGATTCAAACGGTTCTCCTAATTTTCCCCCAAAATTTGATTTGAACCAAATTTTTTATGACGAATCACGTTAAAAATACTCTATTTCCCGGCTGCAGAGAGCCTATATATTGGTGTAGAACACTGTTCATTGCAGAAACATGCATAGGGAGTCCGCTGTGGTAGTGAAACAGTTACTTTGCGTAAGTATGACAGGCAGTTGACAAGCATCTCTCTTAGAATCACTTGACACTTCACTTATTTTGTCAGTTACAGGCCAAAACTGACCAAATAACTCGAGTGAATTTACCGTATCCGTACAAGTCAATGTTAGCACCAGGTATAAAGAACCATGCAGTGGCCCTAGATTCCACTGTAAATTAAAAGAGAGCACTCCTTTTATTCCATCTTCAGCTGATTCCACATAGATTTCTACAGAACCTGTTCTGTTACACGCTGATACAAATAGTGACCCCATAACAGAGTAGAGAGGGTGTCAGCAGTTTGTGTTGATGTCACAGTTTATTTTTCCCTTCTTCTGACCTGTCATAAGAACAACCCCTGAAAAATGGATCATGGCTTTTGAGCATCCGCCTCCACACGGTCAGCATTTGGTCAGTAATCCATCAGTATTGCTAAGGCCAAAAAAAAACAAAAAACAGGACAGGATCCAAAACAGAGATTACACGTGATTGGAATGTTTGTATGACTTCTAAGTTTTGTACCCACTCCTGCTTTTGGCTTCCAACTTCTGAGCATATCCTGATGCAAAATAGGGACTGTGTGATAACGGCCTTACGGATGCTCCAAAAACAGGATTCGTTGTGTTTTTCATTTTTCAATAATGGCCTTGTCACATAATGGGGTGGGGGGGTAGGGGGGGGGCAACCGCATGAGGAGTCAACATAATGGCCCAGTTACAGAGTGGTGAGGGTGGCAAACACATGAGGAGTCAATACAATGGCCTAGTCACAGAGTGGTGAGGGTGGCAACTAGATGAGGAGTCAACATAGTGGCCCAGTTACAGAGTGGTGAGGTGGCAACTAGAGATAAGCGAATCAAAGTTGATTAAGTGGAATTTGATCCGAATTTCAGGAAAAATTAAATTCGTCCAGAAGTCGAATTTCCACGCGTTCATGGTAATGAATCACATGCTGCACATGTTACAAAGTGAAAGTAAGAAGCTCAGGAACGAAGGAGCACCCATAATGCCATGCAGACAGCCAATAAGCACATAGCCATCCCCTGTGATGTCACAGCCCTATAAAAAGCCTCCTCATGCCCAGTCTCCTCCATTTTACAGTGAACTTGGTGCAGGCATAGACGTTACAGGCAAAACAGATAGTGTTTAGGAAAGGATTTATTCACAAAAAAAAAAAAAAGATTGAGCTGTTCAGGGAAAGATTATCCATAGTGTAAGGAAAGGATAGGGAGGCATTATCCACACCATAGGGAGAGAGCAGGGACCAATAGGAGATTGTAAAGCCTGGGTAATAGGAGCTATTCTATTACACCTTGCTGCACTAATTGAGGTTACTAAAAGTAATCTATTCCTACAGATTTTAGGCTGTTTTAAACAATAATTGCAGTAATCCTAGCATCTGTTATTGGGTTGAAAGTCCTGTCTGATACAAACAGTTTTGGGGTGTATTTATTTGAAATATATAAAAGTATGTCCATTCATCCTTGCTTTTGGGGTGAATTTGCGGCCTGATACAACCAGTTTTGGGGTGTGTTTATTTCATATATAAAAATACTTCCATTCATCCTTGCTTTTGGGGTGAATTTGCGGCCTGATACAAACAGTTTTTGGGTGTGTTTATTTCATATATAAAAGTATGTCCATTCATGATAGCTTTTGGTGTGAATTTGCAGCCTGATACAAACTGTTTTGGGGTGTGTTTATTTCATATGGGAAAGTACCGTACTTCCATTCATCCTTGCTTTTGAGGCGAATTTGCAGCCTGATAATATTGCTCTTTTCCTCTTGCAGTTTATTTTAATTTACAGTATGTCAGTCAGACAGGCCTGAGCTGTCAATGTTGTCTAGCGGTTATGTGTTGACCAGCAACCCAGCTGTCCTTGAATTGTTGACTTCTACTACTTCTACTTCATCACAAGTGACATCAGACACCCACAGCCAGAAGTCGGTGGGTTCCTCTGACATGACCCTTTGTTGGCATGGCCCTGGAATAAGCTTATTGCCCCACCTGTCCTCAAACTGCCACTGTCATTTTCTGTTCCTTCAGCTAAAAAAATATTGTATGCCGTCAGCTTGGTTCCACTTTATAGCAAGAACGAAATTCTAGAGGACAGTCAGCAGCTACTGCCCAGCCAAGATCTAGAGGAGAGATCCACTGCTTCCTCCGGTAGGTGGGCAAGTAGTGATGATGAGTCGCGCAGGAGCTGATGTTGTGAGCGGTCAGGCACGTGGCCCTGAGACTGGTGAGGGTGACATCAGTGATGTACAGACAATAGTAGACGATGATGTGGTCAATCGCACGTGGTTACTGGGTAAAGAGAGTCAGCAGGGTGGCAGAAGTGGGAGGTTGGGAGCCAAACATGCCAGGGGTAGACGGCCCACTATGCAGGAGCCCACCTATCCGGAAAGAAGTAGTGATGCAGAGGTTTATGGAGGCAACAGTAGCAGGCAGTCAGCACAGAGTGTTGGGCGGAAAAAAACATACTAGGCGGTGTGGCAATTTTTCATCAAGCTGCTGGAGATCGTCAGCATGGCCATTTACAGAATCTGTGGAGAGAAGGTGAAGCATGGCAAGGGTTCCAATGTTGGCACCACAGCCCTGCGTCAACACATGCAGCGTCACCATAAAGTGGCCTCGGAAAACCATGGTGCTAACATAGTGTGTGAGGCAGTGACAGGTGCCATTGTTGATGGGAGATATGTGTCACCCAGAATGCTCCAGGAAGCATTTTAAAAAGTTTTTTTTTGTTTTCACTGGGAGCGTGTCACCAAGGTGTCCGGCCTTGGTGGAGTAAAGGCCAGCAGATTATGTGTCCACTGAGGTAGTTGGGTTGGCAGTTTGATGAACTTTGTGGTGTCCCTGCCTCTTTACACTGGTCAAGTGAATACTATTCCTTACATTTGGTGGAGGATGCGGGCAAAAGACCAGTGCGGCAAACGCCATTGTGCATGTCCTTGATAAAGCCGGCCAAATTTTGCCCTGAGCCAACGGACAAGATGGAGGCAATATTAAAGCAGCTGGTCCAGGCTAACAGCCTGTTGATTCAACAAGTTGAGGCCCTGCAAGCACCCCAGCAACTGACCCCACCAGTGGTGACCCCGTTTCCGTCTTCAGCCCGGGATAGAGTCTGGTCAGCGCTGAGAAAAATGAGTCCAGAGGACGATGGTGAGGCCTTCCTCATTGTATTTGAAAGAACGGCTGAGCGGGAGAACCTGCAGTCCGACCAGTGGGCTGAAGTGGTGGCACCGTTCCTGGTAGGAGATGCGCAGAAAGCCTACTTTGACCTCAGCTGTGAGGATGCCCAGGACTTTAAGAAACTTAAAGGTGAGGTTTTGACTTGGATGGCAGTTAACACGTATGTGAGGGTTCAAATGGTGTACCAGTGGGCCTTTTCAGAGTCCTGGCCCACCAGGATATGACCTTGAGCCCGACCCAAATGATTAAGAGGGTGATAGTTGACAGGTTTGTGTGCACACTGCTGGTGGCCATTCAGTGCTGGGTGGGTAAAGGAGACCCAGGCAACCTTGACCAGTTGGCTAGCCTGGTCGAGCGGTATACGGCGACCCAAGACTTGATGCGGGGGTCTGCTCAAATGAGGGACATGCGCCAGCCCCCCTGCCAGCCTAAGGAGCCTGGAAAAAGGTCCCGACTTTCTATGGGGGATAATGCAAACCAAGTTCCTGGGGACCCACAAGGCTGCTGTGATGTGATGCTGGCGCTGCGAAGGTCTGGGACATGTGGCAGCAAACTGCCCCTTGACTTCTGAACCCATGGACTGTGGGTTTGCTCGTCGGTCCTCATTCTATACCCGGCCTGTGTGTACTGCTGACTCCCTGATGGCCGCTGATACGCCTCACTTGTGTCAGGTCTCTATTAACGGGTACCAGGTCAAGGCACTGCTGGGTTCTGGGAGCCTGTTGACACTTGTGCATGAGTCACTGATTTTAGAAGAAATCCCAGAAAAACAAAAATTTGCCATAGTCTGTATCCAAGGGGATCTCCGGGAGTATCCAACAATGAGGGTTACCCTGTTCACGTGAACCGGGGAAGTACAACACGTTGTGGCGGTAGTACGACATCTCCCTTATGACGCTATTTTGGGAAGAGACTTACTTATATTCTAGACCTTATGGAAGGACAGAATGTATTCTCTTGGGGAGAAAAATTGTTCGGGTCCTGAACCCAAAGACCCCAATTCCGGGGTACTAGCCATAGGGATCACCACCACAGGTGTAGAGTGCAACCCCGATAGGCTTCCCCTAGAGGCAGAGGTGTAGCTACCGGGGGGGCAGGGGGGGCGACGGCTCCAGGCCCAGTGCCTCTGGGGGGCCCAGCAGGGATGGCCTTAGTACAGTCAGGCGAATACAAGTGAGCGCTGCCATTATGGAAGCACTCACTTGTATATAGGGACCCCCATCAGACCTTAGATCAGCCCACCCAGCCACATAAGGTTAAATTAAAAACCTTTCTTAACTGTCCTCCGCTGCGGCTGCCCTCCGGTCCGGCACTCCACTCTCTTCACTGGCCCACGCACACTATGACCTGACGCACGCATCGTGCTTCAGGTCATAGTGTACGCGGGCCAGGGAAGAGAGTGGAGCGCCGGACCGGAGGGCAGCGCAGGACAGGTAAGAAAGGTTTTTATTTTAACCTTATGTGGCTGCGTGGGCTGATCTGAGGTCTGATGGGGGCACATTCTGCTGATCTGAGGTCTGATGGGGGCACAATACGCTGATCTGAGGTCTGATGGGGGCACAATACGCTGATCTGAGGTCTGATGGGGGCACAATACGCTGATCTGAGGTCTGATGGGGCACATTCTGATGATCTGAGGTCTGATGGGGGCACATTCTGCTGATCTAAGGTCTGATGGGGGCACAATACGCTGATCTAAGGTCTGATGGGGGCACATTCTGATTATCTGAGGTCTGATGGGGGCACATTCTGCTGATCTAAGGTCTGATGGGGGCACAATACGCTGATCTAAGGTCTGATGGGGGCACATTCTGATGATCTGAGGTCTGATGGGGGCACATTAAGCTGATGTGAGGTCTGATGGGGGCACAATACGCTGATCTGAGGTCTGATGGGGGCACATTCTGATGATCTGAGGTCTGATGGGGGCACATTCTGCTGATCTGAGGTCTGATAGGGGCACATTCTGCTGATCTGAGGTCTGATGGGAGCACATTCTGATGATCTGAGGTCTGATGGGGGCACATTCTGCTGATATGGGGTCTGATGGGGGCACATTAAGCTGATCTGAGGTCTGATGGGGGCAGGGGGCTGTTAGTTTAGTGATGTAAAAACTGGGGACAGTTTTCCTTTAACATAGGAGTCCCCTTGTTTTTTACTCCTATTACTCCTATATTTCACTGCATTATGTGGTACAGTATTTAGACTAGGGTATGTAGAAAGTCTATTGTACTGTACTTAACAGCATAGATGATCTAGCAGTTTATACAGTCATCTTTCTAATACAATATTATAACCACAACTAGTAGTATGTGCCTGTGAAGTTGGAAACGTGCGTTTGGGAAGCCACTAAGTGGGGGGCCCATTCAAGTATGTTTCGCCCCCCCTGGGCTGAACCTCTAGCTACGCCTCTGATTGGCTGGCTAGACTGTTGAGACCCTATCCCTGACCTGGAGGTGTCCCCAGCTCCAGGATCCTACGTTGGTACGGGCAAGATAAAGGGTAGCCGTAATTAATGGGGTAGCTCAGCACCCGGGTGCAGAACCTGTGTTCCCCAACATGGCCATTAAGAGTTACTGTACAGGGTTGACAAGGTTCAACAAGAGGCAACAGAGCAGTTGGTGGTACCACAGCCCTACTGCCAGATGGTATTAGACGTGACCGACACGCATGTACTGGGAGATCATCTTGGGGTTAAAAAGACAAAAGAGCGACTATTGTAGAGGTTCTTTTGGCCCGGGATATATGAGGAGGTTAAGAGGTTCTGTCAGTCTTGTCCTGTGTGTCAGGTAACTAGCCCCCAGCCACACTACCATAGTCCATTAGTACCTATGCCAATCATAGAGGTGCCGTTCGAAAGAATAGCAATGGATCTTGTGGGTCCAATAAATAAGTCAGCCAGAGGTCACAAGCATATCTTGGTGGTCCTAGATTATGCTACCAGGTATCCTGAGGCGGTTCCACTGTGCTATACGTCAGCTAAAGTTATAGCCAAAGAATTAATGGGCATGTTTTCTCGGGTAGGGATACCTAAGGAGATCTTGACAGACCAGGGGACTCCCTTCATGTTTAAGGTCATGAAGGAACTCTGCTGGAAGAAAGTCTGTTTGGGGACAGCCAACTCTCTGTTTTGTCTGCAGGGAAGGCTCAATCGCCACCGGCGGTCTCGGAGAAAGCTTCTGCCGTGGGGAAAATAGCGGATGGCCTGTCTACTACACCGTTTCAGGAGGCCAGGAAGTTTGTTAGTCGGTATAGGGATGTATTCTCCGAACCTCCTGGACGTACCTCCGTAATCCAGCATGACATTGTCACTGAGCCGCAGGTCAAAGTTTGCTTAAAGCCATATCGGGTACCTGAGGCTCGGCAACAAGTCACCGTCGAGGAAGTTAAGTCGATGCTGCGACTAGGGGTCATTGAAGAGTCCCGGAGTGAGTGGGCTAGTGAGAGGGCGCTGTGGGAAATCGTCCTATGTGCGCACCGTCCTGCTCCTCCTGCGCTGTGGAGACCTGCCGGGAGCATGTAAGTATGTATTTGTATGTGTATATGTCTGTGTGTCTGTGTGTATGTACTGTGTGACATGTGTGGGGCCGGAGCACGGTTCCTGCCCCACACATGTCCCTGCGGCAGCACGAATCCGGCGGCACCCTTCACCTGCCGGATCCATGCTGCCGCTAATGTGAAAGAGGCCTAACACTGACAACTGTGTGCTGTGTTTGTTTGACCCAGCTGCGATCCGGATTTATCGGCTCTACCGACTTGGAAGCCTAAGTAAAGAGGACTTGATGAACTTTGTGGTGTCCCTGCATCTTTACAATGGGCAGGTGAGTACGATTCCTTACAAGTGGTATAGCCTGAGGCAGCAACGGAGGTATAACCCAGTGGCCTGCACCACGTTTCCCCAAGTCAAGGCTCCACCACCTCAGCAAAAGGGAGCTGTGTTTTCTTCCTATCATCTACTGGTCCTGAAGCTCCTGCTCCTCCTCCTCGTCACTCATTTAGTCAGCAATCGATCCCAGAGACGACTGGAAATAGACAACAGTATGCGTGCACTCATCCAACAGCACAGAAGCTGAACGTGCTCCTCGCCAATTTGCTGGTACTACAGTCCCTACCTTTCCATGTGGTAGACTCTGCACCTTTCAGAGAACTGATGGCTTGTGCTGAGCCAAGGTGGAGAGTCCCAAGCCGTCATTACTTCTTAAAAAGGCAGTACCAGCCCTGCACACGTATGTTGAACAGAAGGTGGACCAGTCCTTTAACCTGTCGGTGTCTGCTAAAGTTAATAGTAGCGCCGATGTGTGGAGCTGTAACTACGGTTAAGGACAATATATGTCCTCTACGGCCCACTGGGTAAACGTGGTTCCTGCCCAGCCACACCAGCAACTTGGCCATGTGACAGAACTACTGCCTATACGTATCTTAAAAATAGTTTAAGGAGCTTAAGGAAAAAGGATGGAGGGAGATATATAGGCAAAATTTGCATTAAATAAAGTATTTTAGGAGTTCCTATCATTTTAAGCAGGTTAGACCTACCTACCCAGGAGATATAAAGAATTTTCCAGGAGCTAAGGGTGTTCTCTATCGAAATCAAGATGGGGGTATAATTTAGTGAGAACCAAGAGTCAGAACTCAGAGCAAAGTGTAGGCCTAAATATTTAATGGAGGAAGTAGACCATGGAAAAGAGGTACAGTTCTTTGCTGTAGTAGTCGTGGAGAGGGAGCATGAGATGTTTAATACTACTGATTTGGATGGGTTTATCTTGAAAGTGGATAAAGAGTGAAAATTGTCGAAGAGGCGAGTCAGAACCGGAAAGGAGGACTCAGGGTTTGAGGTGGTGATTAATAGATCATCTTCGTATGCTGCAGTAAAATGTTCCATCCCTCCTGCCCGGAACCCTTGAATCTCAGGTTGCTGTCTTATAGCTTGAATGAGAGTCTCCATGGTGAGTACAAATAAAAGGGGCAACAGCGGACAGCCCTGTCTCGTGCCATTGGATATTTGGAAGGGAGCTGATAGGGTTCCATTCACTCTTACCGCAGCTGAGGGGTGTGTGTATAGGGCTGTAATTAAGGTAATGAAGCTGTTTGGTATGCCAAACCTCCATCTGTGGATAAGAGTGCTAGAGGGGATTTTTTAAATTTGTAAGATACGTAGGGTATTGTCCTTGCCCTCTCTAGTTTTTACGAAACCTACCTGTTCTTGGTTGACCAAAGTAGGGAGAAGACGGTTAAGACAGTTTGCTAATACCCTAGAGTATAATTACAGGTCCACATTGAGTAGAGAAATTGGACGGTAGCTGCCACACAACATCGGGTCTTTTGCCTCCTTGGGCAAAAACGTAACATGAGCCTCTAATGTTTGGGGAAGAAAAGAGTTTCCAGTTTGCAGTGAATTAAAAGTAGAGCATATGAGGTAGGAGCTTCTCTTTAAATGCCTTGGAATATGCTATTGTCAAGCCATCTGGGCCAGGGCTTTTTCCTTTAGGTGTCTCTTTAATTGCTTTTTGTAATTCAGCAAGGGACAAAGGCACCGTGAGATGGGAACATTGCTGCTCATCCAGGGAGGGCAAGGACAAAGAATGTAAAAAAGTATTAATGTCTCTTTTTCTAAGGTGTAGATCACTATCAGTTTCTCCTGATCTCAGATTATACAAGGATTCATAAAAAGTTTTGAAGTGTTCCGCTATGAATTTTGTGACTGAGGTTACCTGTCCAGATGGAGACTTAATGGATTTGATAAAAGTTTAGTCTCTAGTAGAGATGAGCGAGCACTAAAATGCTCGGGTGCTCGTTATTCGAGTCGAATGTTTCCCGATGCTCGGGTGCTCGTTTCGAATAACAAACTCCATTGAAGTCAATGGGAGACTCGAGCATTTTTTGCAGGGGACCAAAGCTCTGCACAGGGAAGGTTGCGTGAAAACCTGGAAACCTCAGAAAATGATGGAAATGGACAGGAAACAGCAGGGACAGCATGCATGGAAGCCTCAGAGGCTGCCTAATTGCACCATTACGCCAAATTCTGGGCAACAGCCTGGTGGTGACCCTCAAGACAATTGTGCTGACCCAGACCAAGATGGACAAGGCACATGCACTGGCACATGTTAGGAAAGCACCCAACTAGGTGCAACGAAAGTCCATCACCGCCTGCGGGTGACACCACTGCCCATGCTGGCACTGCTGCCCTATCCCCCGCCCCAGGACGCAGGCATAAGCGTCTCCCTCTCCGCACCCACCCAGTAGTCCACAGTGTACACAAAGTCCTCCCATCACAGTGCCCAGCTCTCCCCATCCCAGACGGGCAAACACGCACCCCACACCCACCCTGTCCACAGCAGACACAAAGACCTCCAAGCACAGTGCCCAGCTTTCCTAATTCCATACGGGCTAAGACGCACACTGCACCCACGCATTAGTCTTCACAAGTGGGTGGGTGCAGAGCCTTTTAGTGCCCCTCAAAACAATGTTTGTGTGCCAGGGCCGGGTAGTAACCCTCCTTGAAGTTGTGGGGGAGAGGCCTCCGGTGACCCTCAAGACAATTTTGGGCGACAGTGTAGTGGCGAACCTCCAAAACATCGTGGGTGAGAGCCTGGAGGTGACCCTCAGAAAAAATTGGTTTGAAAAAGCATGGTGGTGCAACCCTGAGTGGCTTGGTTAGACTAAGATAGCAGCTGAACCACCCAAAAATTTAGCTGTTAAATGACATTTAGCTGTCATTTAATTACAGTCTGTGACTGAGATTGCAGGTAAACCCGCTAAAATTGTACTCTGGCACACCTTGGTGGTGAACCCCTAAATTACATAGTTTGTGACTGTGACTGAGATTGCAGTTTACAGCATGGCGGTGAACCCCAGAGTGGCTTGGTTAGACTAAGATAGCAGCTGAACCACCCAAAAATTTAGCCTGACACAGCATGGCGGTGACAACAGAGTGACCAAGTTAGATGAGGTACCAGGTGAGCCACCCAAAAATTTACCCTGACACAGCATGGCGGTGAACCCAGAGTGACCAAGTTAGACTGAGGTAGCAGGTGAACCACCCAAAAATGTAGCCTGACACAGCATGGCAGCGACACCACCAATGCCTTTGGCAGACTGAGATTGCAGTCAAATGGATGTTTGAAGTTGACTCTCCTAAAAAATTTTTTTGAGTGTCTGTAGTTGACCCTCCTAAAAAATTGTTTTTGAGTGTCTGTAGTTGACCCTCCTAAAAAATTGTTTTTGAGTGTCTGTAGTTGACCCTCCTAAAAAATTGTTTTTGAGTGTCTGTAGTTGATGCTCCTATAAAATTGATTGGAGATAGGGCCTGTAGGTGGCCCTCCCTAAACATTGTTTGAAAAGAGAGCCAGTTGGCCCTCTGAAAAATTGCCTGTTGGCTCAGCGTTTGTGTAAGAGAAGGAGGAGGAGGAGAGGATACATGAAGAATCTTCATGTTGAGCTGCTTTCCCACGGTGGAGATTTGAATTCCGGTGAAATCCAGGCTTTATTCATTTTAATAAGCGCCAGCCTGTCAGCGCTGTCCAGCTTTGCAACCCAGTAGTTGTATGGAGCAGAGTGATCACACAGGACTTTGGTATGGTCAGCTAGGTACTCTCTCACCATCTTTCTGAACAGCTCCCCCCTACTCTGCCTAGACTGGGGACGGGTGACATAGTCTTGCTGTGGTGAAATAAAACTGGCAAAAGCCCTGGAGAGTGTTCCCCTGCCAGCGCTTGACAAGCTGCCTTCTCGACTCCTCTCCCCCACTAGTTGGCCCACAGAACCGCGTCCTCTACCGCTAGCGGTGTTAGATGGGAAGGATAGTTTCAGCTTGTGCACCAGGGCCTGTTGATATTGATTCACTCTCGTACTCCTTTCCTCTACAGGAATGAGAGTGGAAATGTTCTGCTTGTACCGGGGGTCCAGGAGGGTGAACACTAGAGATGAGCGAGCATACTCGTCCGAGCTTGGTGCTCGTTCGAGTATTAGGGTACTCGTAAGTGCTCGCTGCTCGGACGAGTATCTCGCCATGCTCGAGGAAATTGCAACTTCCGCATTGTGCTTTTTTGGCGCCTATAAACTCAGCCAATCACAAGCCAGGAGACTCTGCGGTACACCCAGCATCACGTGGGGCCCTTTATATGTCGATAGCAGGGGTTGGCTGGCCTGATCAGGTGACCCTGGAATATACTAGTGACTGGCCGCGGTGCTCGGCTCAGATGCCGTCTGGATGTCGTTAGGGATAGAGCTGCTGCCTTTCAGGGACAGTGTTAGGGCCTGCATTTAGTTCTCTGTTAGGCAGGAATCACCCACAAAGAACCCAACAGCCCTTCTAAGGTCTACAAGACATTTTTTGGTCTCCTGGCTTGGCTGGCTGGCTGGCACTAGTAGTGCAGCTATCGCCATATATAACCCCCTTTTTTTTTTAATGTTATATCTCAGTGATACAAATCCATTGCACACAGCAGTGTGGAACCATTCTGTGTGTCACAGTTCAGTACACTCACTATTTTCTGTCCAGGTGACACTTTCTGTACGTCACTGAATACAACCAAGTCTTTGCTGCCTGTCACGTGTATAGCTTGATCCCAAAAATCTCTGTGCGGCATTTGTCTGGGTCGCAGTCTAAATAGCCACCGTCAGTAGGGTGTCAGTTAGCTCTACGATAGTTTCTGCACGTCACGTTCCAAAAAAAACAAAAATCCAAAACAAAATATATAAAAACATTTTTTTTTTTGTTTTAGCTCAGTGATACAAATCCATTTCACACAGCTGCGTGGAACCTTTCTGTGTGCCACAGTTCAGCACACTCACTCCAATCCGTATTTTCTGTCCAGGTGACACTTTCTGTACGTCACTGAATACAAGTCAGTGAATATAAGTCATTTGCTGCCTGTCACGTATATAGCTTGATCCCAAAAATCTCTGTGTGACATTTGTCTGGGTCGCAGTCTAAATAGCCACCATTAACAGGGTGTGAGTTAGGTCTACGATAGTTCCTGCACGTCACGTTCCCAAAAAAAAAACTACAAAAAAAATATAGAAAACAAAATATATAGAGATGAGCGAGTACTAAAATGCTCGGGTGCTCGTTATTCGAGTCGAATTTTTCCCGATGCTCGGGTGCTCGTTTTGAATAACGAACCCCATTGAAGTTAATGGGAGACTCGAGCATTTTTTGCGGGGGACCAAAGCTCTGCCTAGGGAAGGCTGGGTGAAAACCTGGAAACCTCAGAAAATGATGGAAACACCACGGAAATGGACAGGAAACAGCAGGGGGTGCATGCATGGATGCCTCTGAGGCTGCCTAATCCCACCATTACCCCAAATTCTCAGGCAACAGCCTGGTGGTTACCCTCATGGCAATTGTGCTCACCCAGACCAAGAAAGGCAAGGCAAATACCCATCACATGTTAGGGAAGCACCAAAATAGGTGCAACAAAGGTCCATCACCGCCTGCAGGTGACACCACTGCTCATGCTGGCACTGCAGCTGACATCAAGTTTAGTATCTGTTCTTATCAGTTGCTGTGGCTGTTGGTGGTAAAGTGGTGAGCATAGCTGCTTCCCAAGCAGTTGACCCGGGTTCCATTCCCGTCTATCGCAGGAGGCAATTAAAAGAAGAACCAAAAAAAAATCAGTACAATATCTAATACGTCCCCTACCCGGGTAAATTGTTTGGAGAGAGGGCCTGTAGGTGGGGGGGAAGGAGGTTTCGCTGGAAGAGCCAGAGGAGTGCCCCCTGGGCTAGCGTGTGTGGTGGTGACAACAGCCGGAATGGATTTTGAAAAACTGTACCATCAACCGGTATGGTATCGATTCTTCTCAGTTTAATACCGTATACGTCCCCTATCTTGGGACCCTATATTTAATGGATTTTTCAAACACGGAAAACGGAAAAAGAGCTTGCTCTGGCCAGGGGAGTGTCTTTCCCACTGCAGCTAAGGCGACGTGTCCATGCTCTGCCTATCACAGGTCAGGAGGCAATTAAAAGAAGAAAAACAAAAAACATCAGTACAATATCTAATACGTTCCCTATCCGGGTAAATAGTATGGAGAGAGGGCCTGTAGGTGGGGGGAAGGAGGTTTCACTGGAAGAGCCAGAGGAGTGCCCCCTGGGCTAGCGTGTGTGGTGGTGACAACAGAAGATATAAGACTCCGGAGAAAGAGAGTAATTTCTCGTGTTGCTTTATTTCAACTTTTGCGGCACAAAAATACCTAACGTTTCGGCCCCTTATGGCCTTTTTCAAACTGTGATCAAAACAATCATATAAGGTATACATTAGTGGTACAATAATAAAAGGAAAAAACAGAAAACAAAAAAGGTATTTTTCATAATGTGTACAGAATGTCATTCTTCATGTATCCATGGGTCTTAGACGATCAGTTATAGATGGTTGTCCATTATGGCACCTGGTACAACAACGGTGTACTCTCCATTATTTATCACCTTGTGGAGTAAAGACTCACAATCCTTGGACATGAATCTGGCTATATAATCAAGGATAGGTCACAACCTGAGTATATATAATATCTATGAGA
Organism: Rhinella marina; assembly: GCA_900303285.1. Taxonomy (NCBI): domain Eukaryota; kingdom Metazoa; phylum Chordata; class Amphibia; order Anura; family Bufonidae; genus Rhinella; species Rhinella marina. Next base: position 26,448 of record ONZH01013827.1, read on the forward strand.
ATAAAGCCCTCTGACTTGTACGGGCTCACTTACCTAATGCCGCCGAGGATGAGGATGGAGAAAAATATAGGTAGAAGTAAGCGCTTGCAGACCGGCTGCAATTGAGATAAGGCGCTGTAAGGAAGTGAAGCGGAGGCTCCTTTTAAGGCCAAGGCCTGCATATGTGTGGCGCGGTAAAAGGAAGTACCCGGGAGACCGGGTTTCTGGTCCGCATCACCGGAAGTGACATCGCGTGGAACGCAGATGCGTTCCACACGTGACGTCGTAGAGAAATGGCAGCATCTGGAGCGCAGGTGTGTTCCACCCAGACGGGAGCTAGGAATGGAGCGCACCTGCGTGTCAGCGCGGCGCATGCGCTGTGTAAAGAGAGATGGGAAGATAAGGGTAGACTGATAGCTGGCTCAAAAGAGGAAGATAGGGAGTACAGTAAGGGAATAAAGGGGAAAACATTTAAGGGAAATTTGAATGGAAAGACAGGACAAAAACAAAGAAAGGAATAAAGGGAAAAAAAAGGGAGGAAAAAAATAGTGAAATGATAAAGGATACGAGTTGCGGCATTAGTGGGGTCCCGTTTATGATCAGACGGCCTGGAATGACAAAAGAGAAGTATGTTAGTACATCAGTGCTAGTATACAATGACTTATATTAGTTGTTGAACTTCATAGTCTCTGTTAAGTCCTCGTGGTTCCAAGCTTTGGAGTTTGTGGATCCAAAATGCTTCTCTGCGTTTGAGCTGTTTGGTTCTGTTGCCCCCCCGTCTTGCCTGTGGGACATGTTCTATGATTTCAAATTTGAGTTGACTAATATTATGAGATGCATGATGAAAATGTGCCGGTACTGGGAGGAGAAGATTGGGTTTTCGGATACTAGATTTGTGTTGGCAAATTCTGTTACGGATAGTTTGCGTGGTTTCGCCTACATAGATCAAGCCACATGGGCATTTGAGGATGTAAATGACATAATCTGAATCACAGTTAAAGAATTCTTTAATGGGATGTGACTTGCCTGACTGTGGATGATAAAAGTATTGGCCTCTTTGTACATTTGTACACTGTGCGCAGTGTAGACATGGGAAAGTTCCCATTTTCTGTGTCCGTAGAAATAATTGGCGAGGTAGGCGTGTATCTGACCCAATGTCTGCTCTTACTAGGGTGTCCCTCAGATTACGTGGTCGTCTGTTACACATGAGAGCGGGGTGGCGGAATCCCTCAATTTGTGGATAGGCTTTGGATAGTAGGTGCCAATATTTTTTAATCATGTTTTCAAGTTTCCGCATTGAAGGATGATAGGTATGGACCAAGGGGATTCTATTTGAAGATTGTATAGGAGTGGACTTTTTTTGTGGTTTGGTATTTAATATAGTATGCGGGTATCCCCTCGCGGAAAACCTAGCTTTCATTTCCTCGATCCTTTTGTCACGGATCGGGCCTGCTGGGACTATCCGCTCAACTCTTTTTATTTGTGAAATGGGTAATGATTTGATAGTGCTGGGGGGTGGAAGCTCGTAAAGTGAAGTAGGTTATTTCTGTCGGTATCGGGTACTCCCGGATTGTCAAAATGTATTCTCAGTCTAATGTTACGAAAGAATCTAAGGAGGTCTAACTCTAATTGAAATGTGTCAATTCCTGTTGATGGACTAAATGACAGACCCTTTTCTAGAAGAGATAATTGGGTTGGGGTGAGTGTGTATGATGAGATGTTTACTACCAGTGACTCTGTCTGTACCTGGGATCTTGTTGTCATCGGGCCAGTATTGGATGAAGTGGGCATTCCTCGCCTCTTCTCGTGCTGTGTGAAGTGCGTTG
>ONZH01013828.1:0-45021 GCA_900303285.1 Rhinella marina
GATAGTGGAGAACAAACTGTACTGGGTCTTCGCACTCCTGGACCCCCGGTATAAAGATAACGTCTCCTCTTTTATTCCGGTAGAGGAGAGGACGAATCGATTGCTGGAATACCAGAGGGAACTCGTGCAGAACATGATGGAGATTTTCCCACCCACCATCGCTGGCGGCAGAGAGGAGAGGGTCTCCCAGAGTCCCACAACATCGATCAGGCCCACAGCCACCAGGGGAACACTCTCCAAGGTGTGGGACACGTTCATGGCACCCCCTCGTGCAACTTCCATCACTGCGGGGCCCGCTATCAGCAGGAGGGACAAGTATCGGCGGATGATGCGGGAGTACCTGGCAGACCGTACCCCTGTCCTCCCCGATCCCTCGGCGTCCTACACTTACTGGGTCTCCAAGTTGGACACGTGGCTGGAACTGTCCCTGTACGCCTTGGAGGTGCTTGCCTGCCCTGCCGCCAGCGTGCTATCAGAAAGGGTGTTCAGCGCAGCCGGGGGCATTATAACCAATAAGCGCAGCCGCCTGTCAACCGACAGTGCCGACAGGCTGACGCTAATCAAAATGAACAGCAAGTGGATTGACCCGGACTTTGCTTCTCCAACAGTGGAAAGCAGCCAAAAGTGAAGTGCCATCTGTATGAAGTGCCATTTCCTCCTCCACCTCCTCCTCCTCCTCCTTAACCGCCGTAGAATTGCTCCGTAAAAAAAAAATATATATATTTATGGCTCACCTCTTGGGCCTACAAGCAATTTTTTATCATGGCTCACCTCTTGGGCCTACAAGCAATTTTTATCATGGCTCACCTCTTGGGCCTACAAGCAATTTTTATCATGGCTCACCTCTTGGGCCTACAAGCAATTTTTATCATGGCTCACCTCTTGGGCCTACAAGCAATTTTTATCATGGCTCACCTCTTGGGCCTACAAAGCAATTTTTATCATGGCTCACCTCTTGGGCCTACAAGCAATTTTTTATCATGGCTCACCTCTGGGCCTACAAACAATTTTTAAGAGGTCTCACCTCTTGGGCCTACAAACAATTTTTATTATGGCTCACCTCTTGGGCCTTAATACAATTTTTAAGAGGTCTCACCTCTTTGGCCTCCACTTAATTTTTTCGAGGGCTCACCTCTTGGGCCTCCATATAATTTTTTCGAGGGCTCACCTCAAGCTAACTTTGCGCACTCATTAAAATATTTTCACAACAAGGACCTAAGAGCCCTCGATGGGAGAGCTTTGTGTGGGGGCCTGTTATAGGGAAGAGATGCGGCCCTGAGGGCTCTAGCCTGCCTTCTCCATGAGCCTCTGGCCAGCCCACGGCCTCTTCCTGCCTTTTGCGGTCCTACGCATCCCTCAACATCCCCACTGCTTTACCTGCTAGACATGACACTGGGCCAGGTCGGGTCACTGACTTCGTCATACTCAACCACCTCCTCTTACACTGCCTCACTTTGCTCCAACAGCCTCCCTTGCTGGCAACTGTGTCTCATCATCGTCCCTAATCATTTTACACTTTAGTGCCCGTTCCACACCACCATCAGCTAGAGATGGAGCTTGCTCCAGTGTTTGGGCATCAGAACAAACAAAATCCTCAGATAGCTCCTGCGATTCTTGCATGGGTGGGAACACTGGGTTGATAACATTGGGCAGGGTGGGAGGAAGGAGGGTCAGAGTGAGGTCCCTGCAGTTTCTACAGGCTATCGACGAGACTGGACTTTGTGGACTTGACTGGGTGGTGGACAGATTTAACAAATCTAGAAGGAGAAGGAGGGGTTTGCCGAGCTGTCTGTAAGGGTTGCGGAAATCCAGACAGAACCAAGGCCCAAAACTTGGGTGGGGGTAGCAGGTTTGCCCGTCCCCGCCTCCACAACATTCACCCAGTGTGCTGTCAGGGAGATGTAGCATCCCCGGCCTCAAACCAAAGTGTTGGTGGTCAAATGGCCTTTTGCAGTAACCGTGTTACTCGGGCGTTGATGATGTTTTGGGACATGTGCCTGGGCAAGGCAGGGATGGCACAGAGGGAAAAATAGTGATGGCTTGATTGCTTTCCCCCTTGCCTATGCCATCTGTGGTTGTCATAGGCAACGTGATTTTAAGGGGTGCAGAATTTTATCTTCTTTTTTGTCTAGTTTGGCTTGGGGTCCATGGCAATGTAGAGGAAAGAAGGTTTCCTTGTATGGTCTCACTTTACAGAGAGGTTAGATTGTCTTTGGAGTGTATTGTTGAGAGGCTGTGATAGTGGCGTAATAGTGTGACTTGGGCGCGTTATATGCACCCAGACATGCTTCCCCTGCTGTCCCAGTTGCATTCCAGCAGTGTTGGCATCCTTTTCTGAGGTTTCAGGGTGGACTTGGTGACCTCCAAGTGGTCGAATTGAGATGTCCAAGTGGCGAGCATTTTTTTCCCATAGACTTTAATGGGATTCGATATTCAGTCGAATAGTCGAATATCGCGGTCTATTCGAATCGAATTTCGAACTTTCGAATATTTCACTACTCGCTCATCTCTACTTCTAAGCCTTCTAACGTCCTAAAAAAGTAAAATGACATTTATAAAATTATGCCATTATAAAGTAGACATATGGGGAATGTAAAATAATAACTATTTTTGGAGGTATTACTATGCATTTTGAAAGTAGAGAAATTGATATTTGGAAATTTGCAAATTTTTCCAAATTTTTGGTAAATTTTGATTTTTTTTTTATAAATAAATATTAAATATTTTGCCACAAATGTACTACTGTGACGAGAAAACAATCTCAGAATGGCTTGGATAAGTAAAAGCGTTCCAAAGTTATTACCACATAAAGTGACACATTTTAGATTTGCAAAAAATGGCCTGGGCAGAAAGGTGAAAACAGGCCTGGGGTTGAAGGGGTTAAGCATTCTCGTAATAAAAAGGGAGTGTGTTTTTTTCTGTGGACAGAAAGGACACTTTATCAACACATCTCCATGCATTCAGTCTCTAAAAGAGAAAAAAGGAAAGGGGGCATTAAATTCCCATCTCACTCTTGGAGGGGTGGGTGGTGAGACAGAAAATGTGCATTTGTCTTCATCCTGTAGTACCCATTTTCTCCTGACTGCTGAGGTGGCGCTAGAGTCAAAGGTTGTGAGAATTGAGGTGTTTATCGACAGTGGGGCAGGGGTGAAGCTGATCGATGCTCAGTTTGTCCTTATGCATGGATTATCTCCGAGTGCATTAGAGAAGAAGATTTCTGTGTTTGCTATTGATTCTGCACCTCTATCTCAGAAGTGTTTGTCTCAGATGGTGCATGATATCAGATTACGAGTGGGTGAATTTCATCAGGAACTAATTTCGTGTTTTGTGTTGGAAGGTCTTCCTGCTCCTATGGTGCTGGGTTTACCGTGGTTAAGCAAACACAATCCAACCATTGATTGGCATACTACACAGATTGTGGATTGGGGTGATTATTGCATTGACAATTGTCTTAATACATCTTTTTCTGCTTTAACCACTTCGATCAAAAAGTCTTATATACCCCAAAATGGTACCAATGAAAACGTCACCTCATCCCGCAAAAAATGAGCCCCCACATAAGACAATAACTCAAAAAAATAAATAAATGGTTCCCGCAAACCAATCCATCAAAATCTGTGCTGCAAAATCCATATGGCGCTCCTTCTGTTCTGAGTCCTGCCATGTGCCCCCACAGCAGTTTACCACCACATATGGGGTGTTGCCGTATTCAGGAGAAAATGGGGAACAAATTATGGGGTGCTTTTCTCCTGTTACCCCTTGAAAATGAAAAATTTGGGGCTAAAGCAACATTTTAATGGAAGAAATGAAACTTTTCATTTTCACAGCCAAGTGTTTCCAAATTCCGTAAAACGCTTAGGGGTCAAAGTGGCCAGTACCCCCTTAATATATTTTTTGAAGGGTGTAGTTTCCAAAATAGGGTCACTTTTTGAGGGTTTCCACTGTAGGGGTAGGTCAGGGTCTCTCAATTACAAAATGGTGCCTAAAAACCATTCTAGCAAAATCTGCCTCCAAAATCCATATGGCGCTCCTTTTCTTGTGACCACTGCCACAAACCCATAGAGACGTTTACCAGCACATATGAGGTATTTCTATAAACTGCAGAATCAGAGCAATGTATATTGAGGATTAGTTTGCTGTTAACCCTTGCTGTATTGCAAGAAAAAAATTATTAACATGAATAATCTACCAAAAAAGCGAACGGAGAGACGGAGCGTACTAATCAGAGTCTGGAGACTTACTTGAGATGTTTTGTCTCTGAGAATCCACTGGCAAGTCGCCGTTTTTTGGTGCATATGGGTTTCACTCGCAGTTTGGCACATTTTCTGGTTCAGATACTTCTGGTATCCCTGAGGAAGAACGTTTTTCGTCATCATTGTCATCTATATGGCAGAAAATTCAATATAACTTGATAAATATGGGCAACAAGTACAAACGTGTGGCTGACAGGAAACGTATGAATGATCCGGACCTAAGAGTGGGTGATTCTGTGTGGCTGTCCACAAGAAACATTAAGTTGAAAGTTCCATCTTGGAAGTTGGGTCCAAGATTTATTGGTCCATATAAGATCACTGCCATCATTAATCCTGTAGCATTTCATCTTGAACTTCGCTGGCCCTGAAAATTCATAATGTGTTTCACAGATCTTTGTTGAAGAGATATATTGAACCATTGGAACCATCTCCTTTACCACCCACGCCTGTCATGGTGGTCTTCAGTATCTTGTTCACTGGAAGGGTTATGGAACAGAGGAGAGGACGTGGGTACAGGGATCTGACGTGAATGCCAGTCGTTTGGTGAAAGCTGTTCACTGGTCTCATCCGGATAAAGTTGGTCCTGGGTGTCCGGAGGCCACCCGTAGAAGGGGGGTATTGTCACGGACATTCCAGCGACAGGTATCAGGAGGTCTGTCAGATTGGCAACCCGTTTTGTTGTTGCTCATATTCACCACACTCTCCCCCTTCAGGTGTAGGTGTCTTATCAATTATCTTTCTCTATTTAGTGTTGCTTCTCCCACCATGCTGTGCAGTTTATACTTTCTGTTGTGTCTGTGGTCTGCTGGTGTGTGATTCTCTGTGGAGATCCCGTTGCTTCAGGAAAGTTAAGAGTCCTCTTTCCCTTTCGTTTATTTGTGTATACCTTTCCTGTGTTTTGGTGTTTGGGCCTGAGTGGAGACTACTGTTCGTCCAGGTTGGTGGAGGAACAGTTTGTCTCATTCCAGTCACTGGCTTCAGGATCCTTCAGGGACAGTTAGGGTCCCAGGTTTCCAGCGTATGAACTCGCCTACATTCTAGGCCTGTTCATACTGTTAGTTAGCTAGGTTAGCCATCTGCCTTCACTAGTTTCCAGGCCTAATCCCATTTCCTTTCCCCCCTCTTCCTCCTGCGCTTGGTGTGGAATCTTCCCCCCACACCGGAGCATGACATGTAAACAGGAGCTACTAGGCAATCAGTATATGTGTTTTTACCAGTGTAATGGCAATGGAGGTTGGTTGGATCTGGGGCATGGTATGTTGAGTCTAATGTTAGAAAAGACCATTATAACTTGAAAATACTGTATCTGGAGGCCATTGTATCTTAATTGATTGCTATGGCAGTGGGCATAGAACCAACTCATCCCAAAAAATAAAAGCCCTCACACAGAGCATTAAAAAAAAAAACATATGGTTCCCAGAAAATGGCTGCTCTAGTACCCTAGAGGTTGTTCTAGCAACATGACACTGCAACAGGCGACCGCCACCCCAGGGCCCGCTAAATAGGGAATCGCGTCCCAGGTGTAGGAATGCCGTGTGGTGTAATTGTGGCCTAAAATGTCTCTTGTGGTGTCACGGTGCTCCTACCTGGATACGGCTGGACCCCAGGCTTTGGCTCCGATGCAATAAATAGGTGGAATAATTGAGGGATTTGCAAAATAAACAAGTCCAGACATTGAGATGAAATCCAACGCAGCTGTACTTGGGTAGACTTGCATTCAAACAACAACTTTGCAGATTTGTCTTGGTCCTAGCAGGTTTTAACATATAACTGGCAGGCAAACACTTCTGACAAGCTATCTGTAAACTTGGATTTCACCTGGAACCTGCAGTTCTCTCCTTGGCCGGACTTATGTTGGTCCAGGGAACTACCTCCTGGCTTCTGAGGCTTTAGGTTTCTGCCTCCATGGCCAGCAGAGCTGAAGGTGCTCTGGCTGGCATGGGCACATCCAGCAGAGACGTGCCCTGCACAACTACCCTTTGCAGGGGGGTAACTAGAGCTAACTAACTCTAACTAGATCCCCACTCTTTCTGCAGGAAGTGGGACTCGCCCACTCCTCTCCAGAGGAGGGTCTCCACTCCACTCCAGAGGAGGGTCAGAATGGAATGAAAAGGTCCATTCTGAGTAACTAAAGCTCTGCTTTGTTTTCTGCCACCTGCTGGTACACCAGGCACATTACATATTATAAACAGTTGCATAACATTACATTAAGTGCACAGTTTTGAAGGACCTGGAATAAAAATACATCAGATGACATTCAGGTTAGCCCATAAGAGATAGTAGAGAGGTGTAGGAATGGTAACACCACTCTAGGGTGTTAATCCTTTAAAATCTGTGCTGCAAAATCCAAATGGCACTTCTTCCCTTCTGAACCTGGTGTGCCAAAACAGCAGTGCATGTATGTTCAAATTTATGTCAATTCAGTATCCAGTAAAACCCGCCTAACATTTTAAAGGGCACGGTGCATCTTAGATAATACACGGTGTGCACAGCACACCAGGCACTGAAATGTGATATCTGTGGAAGGTTTGCAATTTTCACTTTGCATGGTCCGCTGTGCATTAATTTCTGCAAAATCTGTGGAGTAAAAATGCTCACTCCACTTCTCAATAAATACATTGAGGGTGTAATTTCCAAAATAGGTGACCAAAAATGGCTTTTTTGGAACACTTTTTTATTTATTTATTTATTTATTTTTTACTGTGTTCAGCTGAGGGGTTAGGTCATGTGATATTTTAACAGAGCTGGTAGTTACAGACGTGGCAATACCTAATATGTATTTTTTTATATTTATTTAACTTTTACACAATAAAAACATTTTTTCAACAAAAAAATGATGTTTTAGTGTCTCCACATTCTGAAAGCCATAGTTGTTTTTTTTGGTGATTTTCTTATGCAGGGGCTCATTTTTTGCAGTATTAGGTAACTATTTGATTAGTACTATTTTGGGGTGCACATTTCTTTCTGATCGCTTGGAATTGCACTTTGTGATGTAAAGTGTAAAAAAATGGCTTTTTTGGCAATTTTTTTTACAGCATTCACCTGAGGGAGTGTATCATGTGACATTTTTATAGAGCTGGTCATTACGGATGCGGAGATACTTAATATGTCTGTTTTTTATTTTATTTTTATTTTTTTTTATTATACATGATTTTATGGTGAATGCGCTTTTTTTTACTTGAAACATTTTTATTATTAAAAAATGCTTTTTTTACTTTTACATTTTGGCCCACTGTGGGACTGCAACGTTTCAGGATTTGATCCATGTTTCAATGCAGTACAATACATGCGCTATTGTGCTGCATTGAACTGTCAGTGTCTAGTGTTGAGCAAAGTTCTTGAAAATGTAATTTGTCTCTTTGCCAAATTTAACAAAAAGATTTGCTTCTCTTTGCAAGTAGTGAGTGCAATGACAGGTAACAGAGACTGTGCCGCGCCGTGTCATTGCAACCATCAGATGCAGCGCTCATGTCTCTGATCGCGGTATCTGACATTAATATTAAGGTCTATAATTAAAAAAAAATAAAATAAATCATACTTACCTCATACATTTGATCCCAATGGCTCAATGCCCCATGCCTCTAATGTCAGCCCCCATGCCATTTATCTGCCCTCATGCCATTTTTCTGCCCCATGCCATGTATTTGCCCCCATGCCATGTATTTTCCCACATGCCTCTGTCAGCCCCCATGCCATGTATTTGCCCACATGCCTCTGTCAGCCCCCATGCCATGTATTTGCCTCCATGCCATGGTCAGCCCCCATACCTCACAGCATATAAAATAAATAAAACACTTACCTCTCCAGCTCCTGGACGCAGCCGCTCCTCGTCGCCTGCGCTCTTCTCCCTCCTCCTCCGTCGGCTGTGCTGTGAACTGGCACTTCCTGGTCCTCAGCCCTGCACAGCTGAGCGGAGGACCAGGAAGTGGTAAGTACAGAGTCTTCACCCCTTCCTCCGTTGATAATAAGTAGTGATGATCGAGCACCCTGATGCTCGGGTGCTCTGGCCGAACACTAGGTGGTGCTCGAGTCAATGGGAGAAGACATAAAGTAGGGCATCAGACACACCCGTGAAAAATTATCATTGATGACCTGCTGCTGACACTCAAAAACAATAGGGGTGACATTCTGCTGCCGAGCTGACCGTCCAAAAAATTTAAGGGACACATGCTGCTGCCACCGCATCTCTAAAAGTCGCTGATGACTTTTTCTTTTTTCGCTATCCGCCGCGGGAGGCCGGGGCCCCCCCAGGGGCGTGTGCCGCGTCGGCCGTTCCACTCTCGCTCTCCGCGGTAATTCCATGTCCTATTGCATTTATCTAAGTTGCTGCACTTAAAAAGCTTGAAGTTTGATCTTAGGGTCGAGTTGGCTGTCTGCAGGGAGGTGAGCTACCACCTGTTGGAGCCCCTGCCTCTCGGTGCCTCCCCAATGCTGTTCGTTCTGTGTCCCGGGAGCCGGAATCATTTACTTAAAAAATTCGAGTGTTCAAACCAAGCTGGGTCGACTGAATACTTGAGCTGTGAATAATGGAATCGGACTCCATGCTGCTGCCACCGTACTTTATCAAACTGTCCCAAATTTAAGTTTGACACTCTGCTGCTGAGCTGACCGTAAAAAAAAATTTAAGGGACACATGCTGCTGCCACCGCACTTTATCAAACTGTTCCAAATTTAAGGGTGACAAGCTGATGCCAAGCTGACCATTGAAAAAATGATATTCTTGATGTGACTTTCCGCTGCAGAGCAGACCGTTAAAAATATTTAAATGTGACACACTAATGCCGAGCTGACCGTCCAAAAGAATGATATTCTTCATGTGACATTCCGCAGAAGAGCAGACCGTTAAAAATATTTAAATCTGACACGCTAATGCCGAGCTGACCATCCAAAAAAATTATATTCTTCATGTAACATTCCGCAGAAGAGCAGACCGTTAAAACTATTTAAATGTGACACGCTAATGCCCGAGCTGACCGTCCCAAAAAATTATATTCTTCATGTGACATTCCGCTGCATAGCAGACCGTAAAAAATATTTAAATGTGACACGCTAATGCCAAGCTGACGGTCGAAAAAATGATATTCTTCATGTGACATTCTGCAGAAGAGACACGCTAATGACACGCTAATGTCGAGCTGGCCGTCCCAAAAATTTAAGGGTGACACTCTGCCGCCGACCTTATAGATAAATTTTTTTTAAGGGAGACATGCAGCTTAGCTGAACGTCTGAAACATTAGAAGTGACATGTAGCAGAGCTGAGTGTTTAAAACATTATGGTTGAGTGCCTGCTGTTGAGCAGACAGGCCCAAAAATTATGTTGCAATTATATTGCATAATTATTTATTAACAAAATTATGTTGCTGGTGAGCTGAGCGGCTTACAAATTCGGGTGCAGGCCCAGCTGGTGAGCTAAGCGTGTAAAACATTATGGTTGAATGCCTGCTGATGAGCTGACAGGCCTAAAAATTATGTTTCAGGCCCAGCTGGTGAGCTGACCGGCTAACAAATTTGGCTGCAGGCCCAGCTTGTGGACTTCGAGGGCAGCCTAATAAGCTGTTTCATATGATGGAGGACGAGGAGGAAGAGGACGAGAAGAGGAAGGGGTGCATGATAATACAGTGTATTCAATACACCCTAAAAGCCAGATTTAAGGTTCCTTCATGTTAAGCTGCTTTCCTCTGGTGAAGTACAGAAGTCAGGGGCAATCCAAGCCTTGTTCATTTTGATAAGCGTCAACCTGTCAGCATTGTCAGTTGACAGGCGGATGCGCTTATAAGTAATTATGCCCCCAGTGGCACTAAATCCCAGCTCAGACAAAACTCTGGCAGCAGGGCAGGCCAGCACCTTCAAGGTGTAGAGCGCCAGTTCGTGCCACGTGTCCAGCTTAGACACCCAATAATTATACAGCACAGAGGGATTGCTGAGGATGTTAATACGGTCAGCTACGTACCCCTTTACCATCTTCCAAAACTTTTCCCTCCTTGTCACACTAGGCCATTTATCAGGGTGAGGGTGCTGGTGGGGTGTCATAAAACTGTCCCAGGCCTTGGAGAGTGTCGCCTTGCCTTTGTTGGAACTGCTGTGTGTTCCCCTCGTCTCCCCTCCTCGGGTGGCCAAGGAACTATGTACTCTGCCGCCAGAGTTGTCAGATGGAAATTTGTGAAGCAATTTTTTGACAAGGGCCTTCTGGTATTGCAACATTTTACTTGTCCTCTCCACCACAGCAATGAGAGATGGGAAGTTCTCTTTGTAGCGGGGGTCGAGAAGGGTGAACAACCTCTTCCTCCTCTTCAGCCCATCCACGCCGAAGAGATAGTGTAAACGTGGTATGCCTACCCTGTGTAGCGGTGGCAACCGTCTCCTCCTCCTCCAATTGGCGCTGAGAAGACGAATCAAGGGTTGTCTGGCTATCACACTGTGTAGGGTCTTCCCCAATTTCCACCTCTTCCACATGCAGAGCATCAGCCTTTATTGTGAGCAGCAAGCTTTTTAGTAGACACAGAAGAGGGATGGTTACGCTGATAATTGCATTATCGCCGCTAACCATCTGTGTAGATTCATCAAAGTTGCATAACACCTCACAGAGGTCAGACATCAATGCCCACTCGTCTCTTCTGAAGAGCGGAAGCTGACTGGAAAGGCGCCGACCGTGTTACAGCTGGTACTCCACTACTGCCCTCTGCTGCTCACATAGCCTGGCCAACATGTGGAAGGTGGAGTTCCAGTGCGTGCTCAGATCGCACAGCAGTCGGTCAGCTGGCAAGCGAAGGCGCTGCTGCAGCATTGCCAGGCCAGCTGAAGCTGTCGGTGACTTGCGGCAATGGGCACACAGGCGACGCACCTTCACCAGTAGCTGAGGCAAATTGAGATAGGTTTTCAGAAACCGCTGAACCACTAAGTTGAATACATGGGCCAGGCATGGTATGTGTGGGAGGTTGGCCAGCTCCAAAGCTGCTACCAAGTTGCGGTCGTTATCGGATATAACCATGCCTGGCTGTAGGTTGACTGGCGAGAGCCACAGCTCAGCCTGTTCCCTTATGCCATGCCACAGCTCTGCGGCGGTGTGCTGTTTGTCACCCAGGCAAATAAGCTTCAGCATGGCCTGTTGTCGCTTACCGACTGCTGTGCTACACTGCTTCCAGCTACTGACAGAAGTCTGAGTGGTGCTGCAAGATGGCAATTCTGCATTGGAAGAAGTGGAGGAGGAGGTGGAGGAAGAGAAGGAGGGGTTGCAACCGCTACTATAGGTGGCAGCAGAAATCCGGATGAAAGTAGGGCCCGCAATCCTCGGCGTGGGTAGCACCTGGGCCATCCCAGGGTACGACTCGCTCCCAGCCTCCACAACGTTCACCCAGTATGCCGTCAGGGAAATGTAGCATCCCTGGCCACAAACGCTTGTCCATGTGTCAATTGTTAAGTGGACCTTGCCAGTAACTGCGTTGGTCAGGGCACGGGTTATGTTTCTGGACACATGCTGGTGTAAGGCAGGGACGGCACACCGGAAAAAATAGTGGCGGCTGGGGACTGCGTAACGAGGGACAGCCGCCGCCATCAGGCTGTGAAAGGCCTCGGTGTCCAACAGCCTAAACGGCAACATTTCCAGGGCCAGCAAAGTGGAAAGTTGCGCGTTTAGAGCTATGGTCTGTGGGTGGGTGGCAGGGTATTTGCGCTTGCGTTCAAATGCTTGTAGTAAGGACATTTGAACGCTGCACTGGGACATTGAAGTGGACGTGCTGGCTGATGTTTCTTGTGAAGGTCCAGGTGCAGGGTGGGAGGCATCTGGGCCTGTGTCTTGGACAGCAGGTAACAGAGGGGAAGAGGAGGCAGTGGTGTGATCTGCAGACACAGATCGTGGACCCAGGCGTTCAGCCCACCTTTTAGGGTGCTTTGCTGACATGTGTCGGATAATGCTGGTGGTGGTCAGGTTGCTGGTGTTTACTCCCCTGCTCATCTTGGAACGGCACAGGTTACAAATTACAATCCATTTATCGTCAACACTTTCCTCAAAAAAATGCCAGACTGCCGAACACCTAACCCTTGGCAAGGAAGCTGGCCGCAAGGGGCTGCTCCAGGGAACAGTTGCGGGCCTGCCTTCTCCCTTTTTCCACCCCACTGCCTCTTCCAGCCTGTTGCGCTGCTGCGGATCCCTCCCCCTCTGTACTGCTGTCCTCACTCAGCTTGCCACCTTCCCAGGTTGGGTCAGCTATTTCGTCATCCACCACCTCCTCTTCCACATCCTCACTCTGCTCCTCCTCCTGACTTGGTGAACTAACAAGAACCTGACTTAACTGCGTCTCATCCTCATCCACAACCTCTTGAGACACTAATTGCCCTTGACTTATTGGCAACTGTGTCTCATCATCATCATGCACCTCGTGAGACGCTAGTTGCTGGTCCCCACCGTCATCGTCTTCAGACTGTGTTTGCTCAATAGGTTGGGAATCAGGGCACAATATCTCCTCATGCCCCACTTCAAGCGGCCTTGGCGAGAGGCCCAAGCCAAGAGACGGTGATGAGAAAAGCTCCTCGGAATATCCCAATGTGGGATCTCTTCTTTGCCCAGACTCTGCATGGTGGGAGGAAGGAGGGTCAGGGTGAGGATGCGGTTGCCCAGACTCTTGGCTACTGAGACTGGACTTTGTAGAAGAGGGGATGGTGCTAAACTAACTGGAAGCATTATCAGCTGAAATCCAACCAACTACCTGCTCGCACTGCTGTGGCGACAAGAGTTGCGTCTTGCACCGCCCTGCAAACTGTGACATGAAGCTAGGAGTTTTGGATGACTTTGTTTCTTGGGCTCTGCCAGCAGGCACAGTTTCACCGCACCCAGAGCCATGGCCTCTGCTTTCACCATCAGCAGCACGCCCACTTCCCTGTCCCTTAGTGCTCGCCCTGCACATATTGTATAGTATATATGCAACTTGGTCACAACTACAGTAGTGCAGATTTTTATTAAAGGGAACCTGTCATCAAATTTATGCTGCCCTCACTGAGGGCAGTATAAATTAGTGACAGAGATGCTGATTTCAACGGTGTGTCACTTATGAGCTAAAAGTAAGTGGTTGCTGAGAACCAGCATCATAATAATTGCAGCCTAGGCCTTGAAAAGAGTCAAATCTACATGAGAAGAGTCATGGTTATTCATAATCTCTGCTCTCCCCACCTGTATGGTGATGATTGGCAGTTATCTCCTAGAGAGAAAGGGAGAAAACTAGGTAGAAAACTGTCAATCATCAGCAGAAGGGCAGGGAGAGCAAGAATTTATGAATTACCATGACTCTTTTCATGAAGATTTGACTCTTTTCCAGGCCCAGTCTGCAATGTTTGTGATGTTGGTTCTCGGCAACCACTTACTTTTAACTTATAAATGACAGACCGCTGAAATCAACTCATCTGTCTATAGTTTATTCTGCCGTTAGTATGGGTAGCATGAAGGTGATGACAGGTTCCCTTTAACTGTATGATCAGAAAAATTTAAACGAATGTCCAATATTCTGAATGCGGTAACGTTATAGAGCACCAGCAAATGAGGAACTGCGGCCTAAATTAACGGTATTAAATACGGATGTCAGCTACAGGACTTTGGTCTTTTTGGAACAGCGACAATCTTTCTACCTACCCAAATCCTATCCCTATTGTTTAATTCCCTCCTAGGGAAAATTGAACTGCAGCAGCAAATGAGGAACTGTGGCCTAAATGAACGGTATTAAATACGGATGTCAGCTACAGAGACTTTTGAACGGTTGTAATACGCTGTGCACCTAGCGTTACTGTCAGAGCACACCTGGGGTTTTCTTGCCACCCAAAAAAAAAAAAATGTATTTCCCAATGGACGTTTGAACAATGATAGTAACCCTGCCTATAGAAATTCTATCAATACGCAAATGTTATACAGCAAGACGCAAAGGAATTACTGCGGGCTTAACAGCAGATATTATAGCATAGTATGTCAGGTATATAGTATACAGAGAGTGTCCTACAGCAGGCAGCAGCAGCACATATGTCATTAATGGCAGGCCACCTAGTGCTATTTTCACCACCTTTAAAGTACTCAAATATCAGTAAATAAAGGTTTATGACAGATATAATGGCCCTTATAAGGGCTTTTGGGTCTTTTTTGAGCGATTTCTATCCCTGCCTAGCGTGCTTCTCTTCCTACGCTCTCTGTCCCTCCTTGCAGCACCTCTCCCTGTCTAACACTGGCCGGGTCACATGTCACTGGGTGCTTTATAGCACCCGATGACACGTTCCCGGTCAGTCAATCAGTGTAATGCCAGTAGCTAAGATGACTACTGGCATTACACTGAATGCCATACCTCCACACACGCTAAATGTGCGGGGAGGGGACTCAAGCATGGCGTTCGAGCACATGCGGTATTCGGCCGAATACCGCGTGTACCCGAGCACCGCCATGTTTGGCTGAATAGTGTATTCGGACTAACATGTTCGCTCAACACTACTAATGAGCGCTTCCATAATGGAAGCGCTCATTAGCATTTGCCCCATAATACGCAGGGACATTTTCCCCACACTTTTGGGGGAAAAAGTGCGTCTTATAGGGCGAAAAGTACGGTAATTGAAAGGTGTGCGTAGGTCATATTTGGATACTGGGTTAGAAGTGTAGATTTTTACTAAAGTGACAAGTGGCACCGATACTTTTATTTTAGTGTTCTATTCAGGCGTGAAGCGAGTAATCTCCTAGAACGTATACTGATACAATCCTAGCCTAGTGTAGCCCCCTGTAGGTTCTTAGGGCAATTTCCCTTGTGGGAAGTTGCCTGGGCAGTCCCTGCAAAGATGTTCTGCTTTATGAGTCTACTCAAGTACAAACCTATGCATAATTCCTGACTGAACTTCAGCAGCCTGACCTGTCCCTGATTACCATTAATTTGCCCTGACCTCAGATTAGTTTCTTGGATTCACATAAACTCTTCCTGTCTGACTAGTAGTTTTCCTTATCCCTCGGTGATCCGCACTGGTGTCTCTGACTCAGTGGGTCAGCTGCCAAACAAAGATTACTCTAGGAGGTAGAGGCCTGGTGACTCCCCTGCAGCAAAGTCCAATTCTTGGTAAAGGGATTAAATGGTTAATACCAGGGGACTGCCAGAATAATGCCCTTAGGTTTTGCCCAAAGTCATATTGGTTGGCTCCATACCGACTGATAATAACAGTGTGCTTAGATCATGGAACCCACTGACCCATACTGGATGGGTCTGCCTGAAGTATTCCAAGAACTGGATCACCAGCATAGTTGCCAGAAGTAACTTCTACTTTACATGCATAATATCCCTGCCAGCTTGAGAGCCCGACCACTGCCGCTGAGGTACCACAGTGCTCAGCACAAGCATCTGTACTGAGACCTCTGTTGGTCTCAGCTTCTGAAGATAAGCGCTCTCCAAAATTGAATCTACCTGTGTTGTTTTCCTGCAGTGATGCTTGGTTTACCATTCAGGCATTCCTGGACTCTGCCTCAGCAGGATACTTCCTGCATCAGTCCTTAGTGAACTAGGACCACATACCTATTCAGTGCTCAGAGAAGTCTTTGGTGGTGACATCAGTCAATGGGATGACGCTTCCTGAATCCATTCAGTATATCACCGTGCTCATGAATCTTCACGTGGGTGCACTCCATATGTAGAGGATTTCAATCTAGGTCCTGCCAGTATCTATCAGTTCCTTTCTTCTGGGACCGCCCTGGCTTTGTAAACACTACCATTTCCTAGTCGGGAACTCAGTTCAGATTCTACATTGTGGTCCGGCCTGCCACTCACACTGCTTGGCATCTGTATATCGGTTCCCCAGAATCTACAAGGGTTGCACTTTGGCTATGTTTGTTACACTGACATCTTTAATAAGAAGAATGCCGTGACCCTGCTTCCTCATCGTCTTTACGATTATCCTATCAATCTGATTCCTTGGACTACTTCTCCACAAGGCCATGTCTACCGAGAATCAAGCCATGTCAGAGTACATCAAACAAAACTTGCAATCAGGCTTCATTCAAAAGTCCTTTTTTCCAGCAGGGGCCAGTTTGTTTGTTAAGAAGTATTAACTACTAAGGCCCTAATATGATTACCATAAAAATAAATATCCTCTGCCGCTACTTCCTGAGCTCTTTGACAGGTTTCGAGGGGCCATAATTTGTTACAGATCAGCGAGTGTGAACTCGCTGTACTAGCTATCCAGTGTGGTGTGTTGCTAACCTTAAGGGTCTTATTCTGGTGCTTCCTCACTATTTACCCTTTAACCCCTATACAGGTATCCGGACTTTGCTGTGGTTTAGCCACAAGACCGCTACCTCTTGGGATAGCCCTGGTGTAGTTGATAGCTGACTCCCCTAACAAGGCCTCCCCCCCTCTGCTGTTAGGGAGAACATGTTCTTGCTATCTCTTAAAGGGCCAGTGTATGTGCACCCTAATCTGTTCTAGCCTATGCCTGGTATTTAAGGTACCTTCCTTTGTGGGAAGATTCCTGAGAAATAGGTGATTCTAACATGCTATTCTTTGCAAAGATGTTCTGTTTTGTTAATCTACCCTTGTACTGACCTCTGCCGATTCCTGACTCTAACCCTCCACTGCCTAATTACCGTATTGACCCTTTGCTCATGTCCTCATATTTGTTTATTGGATTTGCATGAACTCTGTCTGTCCTGACCTTTGCCCACTACTACGAGCTTGTCTGATCCCTTGGTGCCCTGCACCAGTATCTCTGACCCCTGTGGGTGAGCTGTCAATCACACCAAGACTACTCTTGGAGGTAGTGGCCTGGTGGCATCTATGAAGCAAAGTCCAGAATCCTGTATAGGGGATTGCCAGGATACAGTAATACCCTTAGGTTTAGGTCTAAGTTAAACTGGTGGGTTGATACAGTGATTATGCACCCACTGATGGTAGCACTACTTTAGCATAAGCTGCATCAGTAGTCAGTTCAGTCCAGTCTCATGAACATAATAGAGCAGTTTCTCAGGTGCCACACAAGGCTGATGCAAATCAGCAAAGAGAGACGTACCACCTGAACAACCAGGTTCAGTCCTACTTGGACTGTGGCCTTTCTCTAGTACACACCCTGACCCCATGGAATTCTGGGCAGGCAGACTGGAACAGTGGCCAAAATTGGACCAGTTTGCTCTCTCTGTGCTGTCTTGTCCAACCTCCAATGTCATCTCAGAAAAGGTTTTTAGCTTGACAGGTTATGTAGTCACACCCAAACAAAGTTGCCCTCCACTAAGTGTACAAGCATCACATTTAACAAAATTAAAAAAGGCACAGATTCATGAAGATTTTCACACACATGCGGCTCTGGCCGACGAATAGATCTACCATTGTTGATGGTGGCTATTTATCGCTTGCCTGATTATGCCACTGTCTGTCTGCCTACTATCATGTGCTGTACTATATTGTTGTTGCTGCTGATGCAGCTGCTACTAAATCTACTGCCACTACCATTACTCCTACACAGCCACACATCCACTGCCTTGCCACTACTACAACTACTGCTACCCCTACACAGCCTCAGATCTACTGCTTTGTCTGTTCCATGCTGTGCGGCTATTGCTGCCACTATTATTGCTGCCACTGTTACCCCTACACAGCCGATCTCCTCCACATCTATACTGTACTGCTGCTGCTTCCAAAAAAAGGGATACTTTTTCCAGGCTTATTTAAAATAAGCTACTGTTTCTTCTGACATTAACTTTTGTGTGTATAAACAGGGGCAGGCATCTGCCTATGTTAAGGCATAGTCTTTGGATGCTTGTTCAGAACAGAATAAACCACTGTACACTAGTATGTGTGTGTCTATAAAAAGGGGCAGGCATCTGCCCCCCATTATAGTATAATATCTGGATATTTGATCAGAACAAGTGACTGCATTTTCTCACACTACCGTGTGTTTATATACATGGCCAAGTATCTGTTGGTCTAACTTTTGGATCAGTTTTCAGAAGATATAACAGTTTTTTTTCCTGATAACACAGTGTGTGACCAAATTTCCTTTTACTAAGTAATTGGAAATAGTCAAGACAGAGACAGGGGTGTGCAATAAAGATGCTACCTGTGTCTGGATTGTTGACAACAAAACTATGGGAGTTGCTCGTGCTTATTGGAGAATCAAAGAATCTTCTTTACTGGTGATCTATCTTGGCCACCCAGAGCCTGTTCGCTATATGTGTGCCCCTTACATAACCACTGCTCATAACATTTTCTAACAACTAGGCCAGAATGTAGATAGTGGACAGTTTGTCAAAACAACCATCCTGCTCTCAGTTCACTGATGTACCCCTCCTAAAGTCTATCAACTGCGAAAAATGTCTTCAAGTGAGTCATAGAAGCATGTCTAGCAGTCAATAATCTCTCACCAAGACGTATACTCCCCAAAAGTTTCCTTTTTATAGGATTGGAGGGAAGCACTTCTATGCCCTCTTGTGGGAGAACCAGTGTTTAATCAGACCACATCTGTTATTATTTACATATCTGTTATTTTGCAGAAATCTGACATTTCTGTCTGGGTGCATTATTATTATTATTATTTTTTTTTATCAATTACTGCAGTTGGGTCACCATGGTTGTTGCCAATTCAAGTATAAAATACATTACTGAGTTAGATAGGAATGAGCAAGTGGATCTGTGAATATGCAAGTAACAGGTAATCATCAACCTCTTCCCATCGTAAACAATTTTCATTTTTTTAATTTTTTACTCGCTGTTATCCAAAAATTTTTATTTTTACATTCATCTAGTGTTGCTGTTTTATTTTATTTTTTTGCAAGTTTTACAAGTTGTACTTTCTAAAATCACCATTTAGTATTATGTAATGGGAAGCTGGAAGAAATATTATTGGGATGTAATTGGAAAAATGCAATTAAAATGCATGTCAATGTTTTATGGGTTTTGCTATTACGGTGTGCAGTGTGGTAAAAATGACAGGTTATCTTCATTCTAAAAGTCAGTAAGATTACAGAAATACCAAATTTATGTTTTTATTTTTCTAATACTTTTTATTTTATTCATTAAAAAATATATATATATATATATATATATATATATATATATATATATATATATAAAACATTTTTTAAGTTAAGCAACTGAAGCACACAAAAAACAGCAGTTTAGACATTTAGATTTTTTTGTCTTCCACTAAGACGTTATAGATATTTTCATATTTTAACAGTTTGGATATTTTGTATTGTGGCAACATCCATTACTGTACATTCATTTATTTGTGTTTATTTTTATATGCAAAATGTGGAAATGGCAGTGCCCACCCCTCAGATGCCATGATTGCAATTGAGAATGGCATCTAAATGGTTACATATTTGTGAACAGAGTTGTGTATTATAATGGACCTGTAGGCTATGGGTATCTGCTGCAGGCATCATCTTTAAAGACCTGACTTTTTCTGTGGGACAGTGCTGTTAGTTATTGTCACGAACGTGCCTGCAGATTGCAGGCGTTCGGCTAGACTTTCAAAAGTGACATCATTTGACATGTTTTCCTCTTGGTTTGGTTGCTGTTTACCACACCCCTTCCCCTCAGCTGTTGCGGGTATCCCTTGCGGTTTATACTTTCTGCTGACATTGTTGTGTGTGGTGTGGATCTCGGCTGAGATCCGGTTGCTGCAATATCTGCAATATTAAGATAAGTGTCATTTTCCCTTTTGTCTTTATCCTACTTTTCCCTGTTGCGCTTTTGACACGCTTTTTTGTCTGCAGTCTCCTGTTCGTCCGTCCTTTTGGAGGAACGGGTTGACTCCTTCCCCTGTCACTAGTGGCAGGGTTCTCTAGGGTCAGGTGTTATTAGTTTCCTGTGTATGAAACCTCCTACCACTAAGGCCTGTTCATACTGATAGTCAGTCAGGGCCCAGTTTCAGGGTTTCCTACAGGAGGTGACCGTTTCCCTTGTTTGGTCCTTTTCCCTTCCCTCTTACGCTTGGTGTGGTTATACCCTTCACACCAGAGCGTGTCAGTTATATTGGTGAAAATGATGTGACAGACTCACTTTAAGAGATCACATACAAAATCTTTAAAAACAGGACTTTAGTAGCATTAAGGGTGCATACTAGTGTTGAGCGAACATGTTCGGCCGAATACACTATTCGGCCGAACATGGCGGTGCTTGGGACCATGTGGTATTCGGCTGAATACCGCTTGTGCTCGAGTGCCATGCTCGAGTCACCTCCCCACACACTAATTAGCCAATTAGCGTGCGGGGAGGGATAGCATTCAGTGTAATGCCAGTAGCCATATTAGCTACTGGCATTACACTGATTGGCTGGCCGGGTCACATGTCACTGGGTGCTATAAAGCACCCGGTGACATGTGACCCGGCCAGTGTTAGACAGGGAGAGCTGCTGCATGCAGGGACAGACAGTGTAGGGAGAGAAGCAGGTTAGGCAGGGATAGAAATCGCTAAACAGAGACCCAAAAGCCCTTTTAAGGGCTATTATATCTGGCACAAACCTACATTTTATTATTTTTAAGGACTTTAAAGATGTTGAAAATAGCGCTAGGTGGCCTGCCATTAATGCCACATGTGCTGCTGCAGCAAGGAGGGACACATACCGTAGGGAGAGAAGCATGGAGGGATAGAAATCGCTCAAAAAAGACCCAAAAGCCCTTTTAAGGGCTATTATATCTGGCACAAAGCAATATTTTATTATTTTTGGGGTGTTTAAAGGTGGTGAAAATAGCACTAGGTGGTCTGCCATTAATGCCACATGTGCTGCTGCTGCATGCTGTAGGATACTCTCTGTATACTTTATACCTGACATACTTTTCTATCATTTCTGCTGTTAAGCCCGCAGTACTTCTTTTGCATCTTGCTGTATAACATTTGTGCAAGGAGGGACTTTTGTGTCTTGTTCAAAAGACACAAAAGTCCATTGTTAAATCCTTCTGCATTTTTTTTTTTTGGTGGCAAAAAGAACCCAAGTATGCCCTATCAGTAACACTAGGTGCACAGCGTATTACAACCGTTCAAAAGTCTATGTAGCTGACATCCGCTGTTACATTTAATACCGATAATTTAGGCCGCAGTTCTTCATTTGCGTCTGCAGTTTAATTTGCCCAAGGAGGGAATTAAACTATAGGGATAGGATTTGGGTAGGTAGAAAGATTGTTTTTGTTCCAAAATGACCAAAGTCCATTGTGAAATACGTCTGCTTTTTTTGGGGGGGGTGGCAAAAAAAACCCCAAGTGTGCTCTGTCAGTAATGCTAGGTGCACAGCGTATTACAACCGTTCAAAAGTCTATGTAGCTGACATCTGTTGCTACATTTAATACCGTTAATTTAGGCCGTAGTTCCTCATTTGCGACTGCTCTATAACGTTTGCACATTCAGAATAATGGACATTTGTTTAAATTTTTCTTATCATACAGTTAATAAAAATCTGCAGTACTGTAGTTGTGACCAAGTTGCATATATACTATACAATATGCGCAAGGCGAGCACTAAGGGACAGGGAAGTCGGCGTGCTGCTGATGGTGAACGCAGAGGCCATGGCTCTGGGTGCGGTGAAATTGTGCCTGCTGACAGAGCACAAGTAACAAAGTAATCCAAAACTCCTAACTTCATGTCACAGTTTGCAGGGCGGCGCAAGACACAACTCTTGTCGCCACACCAGTACGAGCAGGTAGTCGGTTGGATTTCAGCTGATAATGCTTCCAGTCAGTTCAGAACCACCCCCTCTTCCACGAGGTGGTGGTCTCAGTAGCCAAGAGTCTGGGCAACCGCATCCTTACCCTGATCCTCCTTTCTTCCACCATTCAGAGTCTGGGCAAAGAAGAGATCCCACATTGGGATATTCCGAGGAGCTTTTTTCATCACCGTTCCTTGGCTCGGGCCTCTCACCAAGGCCACTTGAAGTAGGACATGAGGAGATATTGTGCCCTGATTCCCAACCTATTGAGCAAACACAGTCTGAAGACGATGACGCTGGGGACCGGCAACTAGCATCTCACGAGTTGCATGATGATGATGAGACACAGTTGCCAATAAGTCAAGTGCAATTAGTGTCTCAAGAGGTTGTGGATGAGGATGAGACGCAGTTAAGTCAGGTTCTTGTTAGTTCACCATGTCAGGAGGAAGACCAGAGTGAGGATGTGGAAGAGGAGGTGGTGGACGATGAAATAGCTGACCCAACCTGGGAAGGTGGCAAGCCGAGTGAGGACAGCAGTACAGAGGGGGAGGGATCCGCAGCACCACAACAGGCTGGAAGAGGCAGTGGGGTGGCAAAAAGGAGATGGCAGGCCACACCAACTAGGTCCGCAACTGTTCCCCGGAGTAGCCCCTTGTGGCAAGCTCCCTTGCCAAGGGTTAGGTGTTCGGCAGTCTGGCGTTTTTTTGAGGAAAGTGCTGATGATAAATGGTTTGTATTTTGTAACCTGTGCCGTACCAAGATGAGCAGGGGCGTAAACACCAGCAACCTGACCACCACCAGCATGATCCACCACATGGCAGCAAAGCACCCTAATAGGTGGGCCGAACGCCTGGGTCCACGATCTGTGTCTGCAGGTCACACCACTGCCTCTTCTTCCCCTCTGTTACCTGCTGTCCAAGACACAGGCCCAGATGCCTCCCGCCCTGCACCTGGACCTTCGCAGGAACCATCAGCCAGCACGTCCACTTCAATGTCCCAGTGCAGCGTTCTAATGTCCTTAGCCCAGGCATTTGAACCCAAGTGCAAATACCCTGCCACCCACCCACAGACCATAGCTCTAAACGCGCAACTTTCCAAGTTGCTGGCCCTGGAAATGTTGCCGTTTAGGCTGTTGGACACCGAGGCCTTTCGCAGTCTGATGGCGGCGGCTGTCCCTCGTTACGCAGTCCCCAGCCGCCACTATTTTTCCCAGTGTGCCGTCCCTGCCTTACACCAGCATGTGTCCAGAAACATAACCCGTGCCCTGACCAACGCAGTTACTGGCAAGGTCCACTTAACAACTGACACATGGACAAGCGCTTGTGGCCAGGGACGCTACATTTCCCTGACGGCATACTGGGTGAACGTTGTGGAGGCTGGGAGCGAGTTGTACCCTGGGATGGCCTAGTGGCTACCCACGCCGAGGATTGTGGGGCCTACTTCCATCCGGATTTCCGCTGCCACCTACAGTAGCGGCTGCAACCATTCCTTCTCTTCCTCCACCTCCTCCTCCACTTCTTCCCATGCAGAATTGCCATCTTGCATCACCACTCAGACTTCTGTCAGTAGCTGGAAGCAGTGTAGCACAGCGGTCGGTAAGCGACAACAGGCTGTGCTGAAGCTTATTTGCCTGGGTGACAAACAGCACACCGCCGCAGAGCTGTGGCATGGCATAAGGGAACAGGCTGAGCTGTGGCTCTCGCCAGTCAACCTACAGCCAGGCATGGTTATATCCGATAACGACCGCAACTTGGTAGCAGCTTTGGAGCTGGCCAACCTCCCACACATACCATGCCTGGCCCATGTATTCAACTTAGTGGTTCAGCGGTTTCTGAAAACCTATCTTAATTTGCCTCAGCTACTGGTGAAGGTGCGTCGCCTGTGTGCCCATTGCCGCAAGTCACCGACAGCTTCAGCTGGCCTGGCAATGCTGCAGCAGCGCCTTCGCTTGCCAGCTGACCGACTGCTGTGCGACCTGAGCACGCACTGGAACTCCACCTTCCACATGTTGGCCAGGCTATGTGAGCAGCAGAGGGCAGTAGTGGAGTACCAGCTGCAACACGGTCGGCGCCTTTCCAGTCAGCTTCCGCTCTTCAGAAGAGACGAGTGGGCATTGATGTCTGACCTCTGTGAGGTGTTATGCAACTTTGATGAATCTACACAGATGGTTAGCGGCGATAATGCAATTATCAGCGTAACCATCCCTCTTCTGTGTCTACTAAAAAGCTTGCTGCTCACAATAAAGGCTGATGCTCTGCATGTGGAAGAGGTGGAAATTGGGGAAGACCCTACACAGTGTGATAGCCAGACAACCCTTGATTCGTCTTCTCAGCGCCAATTGGAGGAGGAGGAGACGGTTGCCACCGCTACACAGGGTAGGCATACCACGTTTACACTATCTCTTCGGCGTGGATGGGCTGAAGAGGAGGAAGAGGACGAGGAGGATATTGAGAGTCATGCTCCTGGTGGGGAGAGCGAAGCCTTGTCTGTTGGGACTCTGGCACACATGGCTGACTTCATGCTAGGCTGCCTTTCCTGTGACCCTCGCGTTATACACATATTAGGCAACACCGATTACTGGTTGTTCACCCTTCTCGACCCCCGCTACAAAGAGAACTTCCCATCTCTCATTCCTGTGGTGGAGAGGACAAGTAAAATGTTGAAATACCAGAAGGCCCTTGTCGAAAAATTGCTCCACAAATTTCCATCTGGCAATGCTGGCGGCAGAGTACGTAGTTCCTTGGCCACCCGAGGAGGGGAGACGAGGGGAACACACAGCAGTTCCAACAAAGGCAGGGCGACACTCTCCAAAGCCTGGGACAGTTTTATGACACCCCACCAGCACCCTCACCCTAAGTAGCGGCCTAGTGTGACATGGAGGGAAAAGTTTTGGAAGATGGTGGTGTCAATGTCCTCAGCGATCCCTCTGTGCCGTATAATTATTGGGTGTCTAAGCTGGACACGTGGCACGAACTGGCGTTCTACGCCTTGGAGGTGCTGGCCTGCTCTGCCACCAGCGTTTTGTCTGAGCGGGTATTTATTGCCGCTGGGGGCATAATTACTGATAAGCGCATCCACCTGTCAACTGACAATGCTGACAGGTTGACTCTTATCAAAATGAACAAGGCCTGGATTGCCCCTGACTTCTCTACTCCACCAGAGGAAAGCGGCTTAACATGAAGGAACCTTAAATCTGGCTTTTAGCATGTATTGAATACACTGTATTATCATGTACCCCTTCCTTTTCTCGTCCTCTTCCACCATCATATGAAACAGCTTATTAGGCTTCCCTCAAAGTCCACCAGCTGGGCCTGCACCCTAATTTTTTAGCCGGTCAGCTCACCAGCTGGGCCTGCACCCTAATTTTTTAGCCGGTCAGCTCACCAGCTGGGCCTGCACCATAATTTTTTAGCCGGTCAGCTCACCAGCTGGGCCTGCACCTTTATTTTTTTAGCCGGTCAGCTCACCAGCTGGGCCTGCACCATAATTTTTTAGCCGGGCAGCTCACCAGCTGGGCCTGCACCATAATTTTTTAGCCGGTCAGCTCACTAGCTGGGTCTGCACCATAATTTTTTTGCCTGTCAGCAGCAGGCCCTCAACCAAAATGTTTTGCACGCTCAGCTCTGCTACATGTCACACATATTGTTTCAGACGGTCAGCTAAGCGGCATGTCAAAATCAATTTTTAACACGCTCAGCTCTGCTACATGTCACTTATAATGTTTCAGACGTTCAGCTAAGCGGCATGTCACCCTTAAATTTTTTGTTACGGTCAGCTCGGCAGCAGTGTGTCAACCTTAAATTTGGGACAGTTTCATGGGCAGCAGCGTGTCAACCTTAAATTTGGGTCAGTTTGATGGGCAGCAGCGTGTCAACCTTAAATTTGGGTCAGTTTGATGGGCAGCAGCGTGTCAACCTTAAATTTGGGTCAGTTTGATGGGCAGCATCGTGTCAACCTTAAATTTGGGACAGTGTGATGGGCAGCAGGGTGTCACCCGTAAATTTTTTTTTAACGTCAGCTCGGCAGCAGCGTGTCAACCTTAAATTTGGGACAGTTTGATGGGCAGCAGAGTGTCAACCTTAAATTTGGGTCAGTTTGATGGGCAGCAGCGTGTCAACCTTAAATTTGGGACAGTTTGATGGGCAGCAGCGTGTCAACCTTAAATTTGGGACAGTTTGATGGGCAGCAGCGTGTCAACCTTAAATTTGGGTCCGTTTGATGGGCAGCAGCGTGTCAACCTTAAATTTGGGACAGTTTGATGAGCAGCAGCGTGTCACCCGTAATTTTTTTTTTTAACGTCAGCTCGGCAGCAGCGTGTCAAACTTAATTTTGGGACAGTTTGATGGGCAGCAGCGTGTCAACCTTAAATTTGGGTCAGTTTGATGGGCAGCAGCGTGTCAACCTTGAATTTGGGACAGTTTGATGGGCATCAGCGAGTCAACCTTAATTTTTAAGACGGTCAACTCAGCAGCAGCATGTCACCCATAATTTTTTACACGGTCAGCTCACCAGCAGCACGTCACCACTATTGTTTTTGCGTGTCAGCAACAGGCCATCAGTCATAATTTTTCAAGGGTGTGTCTGACGCACTCCTTTATGTGGAATAAAGGGGGTATTGGATTGCCTGTTCCTTGTAATTTTTGGCAGCCCTTTCCCTTAGTGCATAGGCTTTATGAGTGTCGGAGTCCCACAATTATACCACAATGTGAATGAGGCCCTCCTTTATATGATATACCCGTTGAATGGGAGTGCCTCATCCGTGTAATTTTTGGCAGCATTTGCGCTTAACGTACAAGTAAATCTATGTTTCCTAACAATATTTCCTGTAAAATCGATGTTATCTTGGGTTTTGGGGGAGTATTTTTGTCATTCCGTAAAAGTAGCGTAATAGTCGGCCATCATCGTTAATAGCAGTGACTTCGGTGTCCAAGATGCATCCAGACATCCCCCCTTGCTGTTCCCTAACCATTTCTGTGGTGTTTCCACCATTTTCTGACGTTTCCCTATGGAAACAGACACCCTCCCCTCATCCGAGCAGGGGGTGCCTGGTCTTCTCCCATTGACTTTCAATATACTCAGGTGCTCGGCCGAACACTCGAGCACCAACTAGTGTTCGGCCAGAGCACCCGAGCACACGAACATCGGGGTGCTCGATCATCACTAGTGCATACACATGACC
This sequence comes from Rhinella marina, assembly GCA_900303285.1. Classification (NCBI taxonomy): domain Eukaryota; kingdom Metazoa; phylum Chordata; class Amphibia; order Anura; family Bufonidae; genus Rhinella; species Rhinella marina. The sequence goes on from ONZH01013828.1 coordinate 27,070, forward strand.
GTGGGACAGCCGTGCCCATTTGGGGACTGCAAACAGAGGATCCACAGCCTTGTGGAGACAAAAATACCATACAGGAGTTGCTCACACAGAGCTAATGGCAGCTTAGCTCAGATTAGCTCTGGCACGTTTTGGACTTAATCCACCAACAGTGTCAGGGGCATCACCAGATCCCAAAGCAGACAAGGCCCTAGCTGTTCTTTGGGATGTACATCGCAGCTGCTCTTTATTGCTGCCACTGCCATTACCCTCCTCCTTTGATGTTGCCTCCTCCTCAGCACCCCGATTGGGCTCCTAAGTCTTGTCCAGCACACAATCGTCCTTACCCTCCCTGCCACTTTTATCAAACTGTGAGATATCATGTTGGGTTTTCCCTGTATTTGTCTGACTGCCACTGTTGATGCCTTCAATGCCAATGCCGTGGCTACTGGTGCCACTATTACCAACACAGCTATGCATGGGGTCCCCAGCCTCCTCCTGGACCTTCTCCTCAGGGCAGCCCAAACTGTAACTGCCCTCACACAAGATGTTATCAGGGAGACTCTCTTGACTGTCTGCTGTAGGGCATGGTAGGGTTTGCTTGCTGCTTCTTAGGCCACTTTCACACTAGCGGCAGCACGGATCCGGCGGGTGAAGGGTCCCACCGGATCCGTGCTGCCGCAGGTGCACATGTGGGGCCGGAACCGCGCTCCGGCCCCACACGTGTCAGACACTATGAGGAGGAGATGGGGGGTTACTTACCTGTCCCAGCAGCTCCCGACCTGTCCCAGCTCCGGAACTGACCAGCGAGGAGGAGGAGGACGGCGCGCACAAGGGTAAGTTTCCCCACAGCGCCCCCTGCTGGAGGGAGGGGAAAGTGCAAGGAGACGGATCCGTCATGAACTCCATTGAAAGTCAGTGGAGGACGGATCAGTTTATCATTGTGTCACACCAAACGGATCCGTCCCCATTGACTTGCATTGGGGGTCATTCCGGATCCGTCTTGGTGCGGATGCCCAGACCGGAGAGCAAACCGCAGCATGTTGCAGAGAAGAGAACTGAATGGAATGCATTTAGGAGCATTCCATTCTCTTCAGTTCAGTTTTGTCCCCATTGACAATGAATTGGGGACAAAACTGAAGCGTTTTTTTCCGGTATTGAGCCCCTATGACGGAGCTCAATACCGGAAAATGAAAACGCCAGTGTGAAAGTAGCATTACCAAAAAGGAAGGTGCCCCTCTAGGAAGGAAGGGGCAGTGAAAACAGAGGACCCCACTGAAAGCCTTCTCTGTGACTGCAAGAAAGAGGAGCAGAACGAATGCTTTGACCTCCACAGCACAGTGTCATACTCAGATGTTACCTCCACACTGTGCTGCTGTGACAGAAAGGAGTGAGCCATCCAATTGACAATCTCATCCTTTTTCTCCTCAATGATAATGTTCCGCCTTTCCGAAGGCATCTGGGACAACTACGGCCTACTACTACTACTTCTGGTCGGATAGATGGTGCTGCTACTACCCTATCAGATTCCACTTTTCATTTGGGACAGCTCCTTTGGAATATAAAAGGAAGAATCTGATTGGTTGCTATGGGTAACTAAGCCAGTGTTACTTTACACCAGTTTGATAAATGACCCCTTAGGTCTTTTGTTTGGAACCCTTTTGTATACCTGACATGTTTGGTCCTAAATGTACACAGTCATACAAAGTATGGAACAGTTTGCAAATCTGTTTTTTTTCAACTTAAAGACGTAATACGATGTCCTTCCCTTTCCACAAACAGACTGCTACTGACAGTTGACTTTCAAAATACTGTAGTATCAGCGCTTCTAACAGATTTGGGTCTAATGTCTTCTATGTGTTAAAATATGCATATTCAGGAAAAAAAAGCTTTTGCTGGTGTGACTCACAAGTTCGGGCTCATGCACACGAGCGTGTGCCGCCGTGCCCGTGCTGCAGGCCGCAAACTGTGGTCCGCAATGCACGGGCACTGACCGTGGGGCCACCGCATGCGGATCGCGGACCCATTCACTTGAATGGGGTCCGCGATCCGCATCCGAGGGTCCACACCGCAAAAAAGTAGTGCTTGCGCTACTTTTTTGTGGTGCAGAGGCACGGCCAGAAACACCACGGAAGCACACCGTAGTGCTTCCGTGGTGTTCCGATCCTTGCCTCCGCTACGCATCTCCCGGATTGCGGACCCATTGAAGTGAATGGGTCCACGATCCGTGATGCATGCTGCACATGGCCGGTGCCCATGTATTGCGGACCCGCTGTATGTGGGCCACAATACGGCCAAGGCCGGGCAACGGCCGTGTACATGAGCCCTTACTATGTGATTATCCCCCCCCCTATCATTTGAACTGTTTGGAGATGCACCAACAAAGAAACAAATCAAATTACTTGACAAAGTTCAGCGAAGCAGCTGAAATACATTTTTCAAAACTTCGCTCATCTCTATTCCTAATAAACCCAGTTCATTATGAACTGGTTTACTGATCTCTGGTTTGTTTGTTGCTTTTTAAACAGTATGGTCTGCATAGACACTGTAGGGACTGTGACAGGAAATTTTTAATCAATACCTATTGCAAAGTTGCTTCATTTTTCCTTTTAAATGTATCACGACAATAAAAAAAAGTGCAAATGTAGAAACACTGACTCTTAAAAGGACAGCTAATTTTTCCACATATAAACAAGTAACACGTTTGCTTTTTCTGTTCTTCATAAAAGAAAATTACTTGCTGTAAAACAAAATGAATTCCATTATTTAATGCCAAACTGTGAGCGCAGTGTTGCTTAATATGAATATAATATTCAAAAAAGTGCCTTGCTTTCTTTTTAATGTTTAAGACTATAATATATTTGGTTCATATCGTATAACACAAAAGTGCAAATCATGTTAACTACAAATCAAGTGATTACACTTTTATACTAGTGTGACATTATAATGTCATGCTCAGAGTTTATTAACTGCTGTATTTCGGTAGTCAGTGCTCTGCACAAAAATTGGCTTTAAATCAGGAATATATTTACACTTAACGGCCACTCCAGCCATGGATCAGTCACCTACCTCTAAAATTCTACGCCAGGGAAACATAAAATCCAATGAAGGCAACAAAGCTCAAAGTAAGTTATTTTTAATTGCTTTAGGTCGTAACTCTTGACTTCTGCTTTAGGTAAAAACATGAAAAACTGATTAGCCTCAGATAAAACCATGCAAACACTAATTTACAGTACTTCCATATAAACTAGGATACCAGGAGTATAATCTCTCCAAATCGTTGTTTAAAAGAAAAAGAAAGAAAATGATATGTTACTCCATTTTTTGATGTTTTTTTGTCAACTGACTTTGATTTTGGATCAGTCTTACTGCATTCGAGCCACATCACAGCCTAACACATTGCCCTGAGATTCTAAGTGAGTGACAGGGTAAGCTTTCATAGTACCCTGATGAGAAATGCTCAATTTAAACTAAGCATCTACAGATTAGAATAAAGCACTGAAACTGCTTAAAACTCGCAGCAGTTGACAGGAAATTGATGCCCCAGTTGCTTTCTGACTAGTAGAAATTAGTTCTTTCAAAACAGTTTTTTTGTTTTGTTTTGTTTTTTTTTAATGGAAGGAAACAGGTAAAATCTTCTGAATGGATCAAGGGAAAAGGCAGCACTGAGCTGGTAATGGAATATCTGATAAATGCATTATGTGTATACATGTGTCTGTTCAGATTACAATGTAAAAGATGAGCTGAAGTAAAGCAAATACCTCCTGATAATTTTCTAATGCATTTGAAGTCATAGATACAGAGGCGATTCTCTTACTGTAGCCTATTATAGGCAACATTATTACCTTTTATCCTTTCTGTCAGAAAATGCACATTTTCTAAAATAACCAATAATGAATAAAATGGTACCTCTCTAGTGTACCAAATCTAGTGGTTAAATGTCTTATTCCTTCAATTCATACTGAGTCAGTCAATTGAATTGAAATAAATAAAAAATACCAGTACTGCAGCCATACAAAGCTATCTGTATGATTATAAAATAATGTCTGTAACTAGATAAAGCTCTAATTAGCCAGGGTTTCTTTATCAAGCCTCACATTCCTACAACATGGAAGTTAAAGTGTAAAGAAGATACACACAGCTGAATGAGCTGTAAAGTGTAAAGGCCATATAGGGCGGTAGAAGTCAGCATCAAGTGGCACATGAACCCGGTGTCACACATAGTTAGATGGAAGATGTGCAGCCTTGAAGTATTCCATGTAGCCAAACAATACAAATCATTGAGGTAAATTTATAAAAACATAAAAAATTGTGGTTAAAGCATTCTATCCACACTGATCTCTAGTGATGAACAGGTAGTATTAAGATAGATGAAATTTTAGACATCACAAACTCCTAAGCACAATGAATCCAGAGGGTAAAAAAATCAGCAGCCAGTACCAAAAACACATAAATTTAGCTAATAGAACTGGGGGAGGAATGGAGGGAGGGACTAGAACAGTTAACAAGGTAACATGTAGGGTAATAAAACTCCTAATATACCAGAGTCCGCAGAAAATTTACTACTAAGGAAAATGAATAAGCTGGAAAATCATAATGAAGTCATTATTATGGGGGACTTCAACTACCCATATATATACTGGAAAACAGAAACCTTGGCCAATTGGTTCAGGATCTGACTGGAAGGACGGCCATACTGGCCTTAGTATTAACCAATAGACCTGACAGAACAACTGATGTGCAGGTTGGGGGACACCTGGGAAATAGTGACCATAAAATAATAACCTTTCAATTGTCATTCAAAAGAGTGTTTCTTCAGGGAGGCACAAAAATGCAAACTTTGTAAAAGCAAAATTTGACCAGCTAAGGGTGGATTCACACTATCGTTATGCCATTCTGTTATAGGTTCTGTTTATAACTGAATATAACAGAGTGGCTGGACAGAATGCAAAACGGAAGCCTTGATGAGGCATTCTATTTTGCTCCATCCTAATAGAAGTCTATGGGCCAGCATAACGGATCCATCTGGTTTCCGTTATGCAGGACGGGAAAAAAGGTCCTGTCGACTCTGTTTTGCCTTCTGTCTGGCTATTCTGTTATATTCTGTTATAAACGGAACCTATAACGGAATGGCATAACGCTAGTGTGAACCCACCCTGAAAGAGGCCATTAGCCTCACTAACTGAGATAACGTCCTCAAAAATAATGTAAAAAGATGCAACCACAAGATGGGGTTTTTTTAAAAGCATCCTAAACTCTGATTGTGAAAGGTACATACATTATAGGAATAAGAGGGTAAGGAACAATAAAAAACCAATGTAAAGAAAGCAATAAATGACAAAAAGAAAGCATTTACATCACTAAAACAGGATGGTAGCAAGGAAGCATTGAAAAACTATAAGGAAAAAATAGAATATGTAAAAGACAAATAAAAGCAGCCGAACTGGAGACCCAGAGATTCATTGCCAAAGAGAGTAAAACTAACCTTAAAATATTATTCAGTTATATAAATGGTAAAAAGTTTAAACCTGAAAGAATTGTCCCTTTAAAGGATGATGAGGGAGAAGTTGTAGAGTGATGAGGAGAAAGTGAATCTGTTTAAATCTTTTTTTTCTCTCCACTGTATTCACTGAGGAAAATAAACTGTCAGATAAAATGCAGCGTGTCAAAGTAAACTCCCCATTAAAAGTGGTGTGTTTCATCCAGCATGAAGTGCAGCGACATCTTAAAAATATTAAAATAGACAAATCGCGCAGGGCGAGGGCACTTTCTGGAGATCCGGTGACGTAGTCTAGCAGTGTTCCCGGTGGCGTCACTGGCTCTAAAGAGTGGGCTTTAGCGCTGCCTTAGCCACTTTAAATTTAGAGACAGTCCCTGCAAATTCAGGTTGTCCAGAGCCAAACATAAGTGGGCAGCCCCCTTAAGTAATTCCCACCCACAAGTGGATGGGTTTGGCAGAGTTTACCATGTACAATGTCGGTAAAGGTAAACCATTGCAATCTATATTAGAAGTGATCTAACAATTGCATGTTCAAGTCCCGTAGGGCGACTAAAAATAAAGTAAAAAAGATGTTTTAAAACAATATTTAAAAAATGAATAAAAAATTCTAATATTTTCTGTATTTTCTGACTATAAGATGCACTTTCCCCCCCAAAAGTGAGGGAAAACTGACAGTGCATCTTACAGTCTGAATACTAATGACTGCTTCCATTATAGAAGTGGTCATCAGCAAGCAGGAGATGTAGAGAGAGGTGAGTGAAGCACTGCGCTGGCTCCAGTGTCAGACTGGAAGAAGATGAGGGAGCGGTGAGCAGGGGCGTACATTTAAATCATGGGGCCCCGTAGGAAAACTCAGTATTGGGCCCCTCCCTCCCTGCACAAATATAAAGTACAATTTATGATTGATTGAGATATATATATATATATATATATATATATATATATATATATATATATATACATATATACTAGCTGAAGGACCCGGCTTCGCCCGGGTATATTTAATCTATTTCATTTAATGTTTGTGTGTGTGTCGTTAAAAGATATCGATAGTGACCTCTACAGTGCCCGCCCCTTAACAGAAACATCCACAGCGCCCTCCCCTTTAACTGTGACCTCCACAGCAGCAAGGGTGGCCACTGTCTTCACCCCAGAAAGCCGGACCTCACCGGCAATTCCCCCAAACTTGAAGCAGCGCCCCCGGTCCCCATGAAGCCACACCACTAAACATGAGGCCACTCCTCCTGGCTCCGTGAAGACACAGAGGAGAAGCTGTCTGAGTGTAAGCTACTGAAAGGGTGAATATCCTAGCTGAAGGACCTGGCTTCGCCCGGGTATATTTAATCTACTTCATTTAATGTTTGTGTGTGTGTCATTAAAAGATATCGAGAGTGACCGCTACAGTGCCCGCCCCTTTAACAGTGATCTCCACAGCAGCCCGCCCCTTAACAGAAACATCCACAGCGCCCACTCTCCTTTAACTGTGACCTCCACAGCAGCTAGGGTGGCCGCTGTCTTCACCCCAGAAAGCCGAACCTCACCGGCCATTTCCTCAAACGTGAAGCAGCGCCCCCGGTCCCCATGAAGCCACACCCCTAAACATGAAGCCACGCCCCTGTTCATCATGAATTCACACCACTAAACATGAGGCCACGTCCCATGGCTCTGTGAAGACACGGAGGAGAAGCTGTCTGAGCATGAGCTACTGAAAGGGTGGACATCCCTACGTCCGTCCAGGCACTGCGCCGGACCGAAGAAAGGGAGCCAGAAAACCGGACTGTCCAGCCTAAAGCCGGACATCTGGCCACCCTAACATCAGCCTGCCCCTAGGGTGGCCAGAGGTCCAGTTTTAGGCTGGACAGTCTGGCTTCCAGACTCCCTGTCCACCGTCTGGCGCAGGACCTGGACAGACACAGGGATGTCCACCCTTTCAGTAGCTCCTGCTCAGAAAGCTTCTCCTCCGTGTCTTCATGGAACCAGGGGGCGTAGCCTCGTGTTTAGGGGTGTGGCTTCATGGGGACCAGTGGCACAGCTTCATGTTGGGGGAGGCTGGACAGTCTGCCTTTCAGACTCCCTGTCCTCTGTCATGCGCAGGGCCTGGATGGACACAGGGATATCCTTTTGAACAGCTCACTCTCAGACAGCAGCACTGTGCAGTCTGAGCATGAGCTGCAAGGAGAAAGTCAACCTTCCTCCCACCCCTGCAGCTGACAGAAGTTGATTTTTACCTTCATTTTTTCAATCCCGGTCAGATGCGCTGTGGAAGGTGCGTGGCCTGACTGAGTCAGGGGCGTGACTTAGTGGGACCTGGGGGTGGGGCTTTTAAGTCCTTCCTATGAGGGTGGCTTGAATTACAGGTCGATGCTATAGTAATTTAGGAGAAAACACAGTGGGTAGCAGTGGAAGAAAACATCTTTTATTACTACTGAATGGTAAACATCTGAAATTTACATTATATGAGGTAATGATTGATGATGAGTTAGTCTAAAACATAAGTTATATTTATGGTAACCGGAATACCCCTTAAACAGTGTATTGTATGTAGCAGACATACACACACACTTACATACACTCAGCTTTATATATTAGATATATATTATAAATTGATTCCCAACTGGTTACAATTAATTCCTAAATAGTAATGAGCAAAGTTCTGTTTTCCAGTTCGGCGTATAAGGTTCAGGTTATCTAAGAATTCTGTTATGGATTCCGCTACCAGGGACTATCAGTTATATATATATTTATATTTGAAGGAATGAAGGAATTAAGTAGTATATAAATGCCTTGAACATTTTTTATTTATTTAATTAAAAAATTATTATAATTTTTTTTACCCAAGCACACCCCCCTCCCTGCCATGAGCTCTGCTTGCTTCTGATGCTTAGTGTGCACCAGGCAGAGTACATGGGGGGATTCTGCCTAGGGCACAATGTCCTGTATATAAACAGCAGCAAGCAGAGTTCAAAAGGGGGGGATCCCTGCCATGAACTCTGCTACTGATGCTTATATAGAGAAGTGTTTTCACTCCTTCCCAAAAACAAACAATAGAATTGCTGCCCACTCCATCTCCAACAACCAGATTAAGAACTTCTTGTTACTAACTCAGTTTCTGGCTGTGCCGTGTGTCCAGCAGTCAGCCTTCACTGACACAGGCAGGGCAAGCATGGGTTCACACATGGGAGCAGCAGTCCTCACTCTCTCTGGCTGGCTTCTGTATGTCTGGGCTGGGCTGATTGGCCAGTTCAGCGATCAGCTGACAGAGGAGAGAGAGCTCTCTCCTTGGCACACAGTGGGGACAGTCTGTAACTGCTGCAGCCTGAGGAGCATACACAAAGTTTGTAAGGGAGTAGGGCCCCCATAGCAGCTACGTGGTCTGCCTATATTATAGGTATGCCACTGGCAGTGAGTAAGTGGCAGCGTCATCTGGAGCAAGCGATGTAAGTTTATTTTATTTCTTTTTAACATTTAATCTGACATCTGATGGGGTCTGATCTGAGGCTGATGGGGGTCTGATCCGATGACAGGGTCTGATCTGAGATTGACAGGGTCTGATCTAAGTCTGATGGGGGTCTGGTCTGAGGCTGCTGGAAGATGGGGGGTCTGATGCAGGTGATCTGAGGCTGACAGATGTTGGGGAGGTCTGATCTGAGGCTGACAGATGTTGGGGGTCTGTGGGTCTGATCTGAGGCATATGGAGCTTGGGGGTATGATTTGGGGTCTGATCTGAGGTCTGATGAAGAATGTGGGTCTGATTTGGGGGTCCAATGAGGATTGGGGGTCTGATCTGAGCTTTTATGAAAAATATTGTTTCTTATTTTCCTCCTCCAAATACTAGTTGCGTCTTATAGTCTGGAAAATTCAGTAACCTCCCCCTTTTCTTAATTTTACATATAAAAATAAACAAAACAAAATATAAACATTGTCGGTATCACCACAAAATGGCAGAAATATCAAAATATAAAAGTATGTATCCCATATGGTGAATGCTGTAACAGAAAAAAAAAATCTGAATGGCCAAATTGCCCTTTTTTGGTTACTTTGCCTCCCAAAAGACTTATCGAAATGTATACATAACCCAAAATGTTATCAATAAGAACTAGAGATTGTACTAGAAAAAATAAGCCTTTACTACAGCTCCATAGATAGAAATACAAAAAAGTCGTGGGTGTCAGAATATGGTGACGCAAAGAATGTGCCTTTCCGAGTTTAAAGCATTAAAACATAACAAAAACTATATAAATAATAATTCATAAAGCTATATCAAGACTTCCTGTACTTTAAGTGCATGTCATAGACACAATTGACTTTTTCTAGGCATGCTCATTGTCCTGTGCGAGGTCAGTAGGAAGTAAATAAGCTGTGATATCACCTATTGTGAATAGTGGATTCATTGTTATCTATACAAAGGTGTTACTTGTCATTGTACTTCTGCCTGTGGTGAACATGATAATATCTACTAAAAAGTTAAATCTACAGAACAGGAAGTCTCAACTTATTATTACGCCTAGTGACCAGTGCAAAAACTGCATGATTTTAGGTACTTTTTGTAAATATGGTTAATGACATGGAAAATTCAAACAGTTTAAAAAAGTCACCAAAAGTTCTAAAAAATGTTTAACATAAAATTGTGTTTTAAAAAATAAGCCATTTTATGACATTCCTTCTAAAAACACAACAGTGCACTTACACCCTAAAAAGGAAATGTACTTCCTGGGGTAAACATACAAGTTATGAATAAAGGATATACAGTACGGGGATAGGACCTAAATCACTCAACAGGATCTAAATATTCCAAAAACTTCAAATTTATAATATACCCATTACAACACTCATTTAATTTTTCTTTACAAAGGACTGGATAAATTACTGTATGTGACATAGATTCAGGTATATCCAACCATCATCGTTATTTCAAATTTGAATCTTCACGACATATCTGAGAGTGAGCAATCAAGCATAAGAAAAACTTACTGCCTTCAATTCATCTTCTTGATTGTGATAAAATAAGATTTTTTTCTATCTTACAGAATGTGGCATAAATTCTATGTGGCAAAGATTCTAAAGCACTAGTCTTATAAGCAACAAACTGAATACACTTCAGTAATACAAATCATCAGAATTCTGAAATGTATTCGTACTCAGAATTCTAGGCTCTGGGAAGTTAACTTTTTTTTCAAATGTTTACATTTTTTAAATAGTTGTCTTATTCTAATGTGCAAAATATACTATTATACAGGGGCGTGTCGCCAATTAGATGATGATGTGGTGGTTGTCTCAGGTGGCTCCACCTAAGAACAAGTGGGGGGGGAGCAGTGCCGCAGACATTGAGTACTTCCATTGTGGAAGCACTCACTCTCTCCATATTCAACTGTATCACCATCCTCAGAGCGGTGATACAGTTGGATGCTTTGGCGGGCACAGAAGCTATGTTTCCTTCTCCCGCCATTCCTTCTGATAGGCTTAGGCTACAGGTAGTAGGACTTATCAGAGGCTGGTGCAGGTGGCGCAATGACATCATCATACCACCACCTGAGTCAGGCAGCATACAGCTCAGGAAACAGACCGGAAGAGGCCTGTGTTCTGCACTACATCCCTGCATGCAGGTAAGTATTTGAGTTTATTATTTTTATTTGGTAGCATGTTGTTGGGCCACTATGGGGCCATTAATATAACTGGGAGGAGAACTATGAGGGAATTATTTCTACTGGGGCCCCTAAATAGGGGCATTTTGTACTGGCAGATATTATGGAGGGGGGTCACTATGGGGACATTAGCTTTACTGGGGGCACTAAAAGGAAGTATTTTTTGTCCTGTCACACAGTTACCAACTTACCTGTCTGGGCTCCATCGCTGCAGTGTGGGGCTGAGGTGGGGTTGCCCTGGTTGAGACATGCTTCCGGGCCATGCCCTTCTTGACTCATTGCCTAAGCATGCCCACTGGTGATGTAATGCATCCATAGTAGAGATGAGCGAATCATTCAAAAAATTATTCGCCGAACTTTTCCTAAGGTTCGTATATTCGGCGAATAGATTCCTTGTATTTGCGTACAAAATATACGTTATTAGGTGCTATTAGCGAACATTCGCACACTAATAACGAACGTTCATTTAAAAAATGAACGCAACTTCTTAGAAGACGTACGCATGAGTGTACAAATAGAGTACGAATCCTCAGCGTACTATTGTCTACGCGATTACGTAATACGCAGGCATGCACGACTAGAGGCCCTGATCCGGCTGATGGACAGAGAGGATTACGATGGCACACACTGCCATCCAAACCAGCATAAGAAGGAGGTGATCCAGCAGGTGATCCAAGGCCTGCACCATCGTTTCCACACCGTGCGGACCCCGGGCCAGATCCAGTGGAAATGGTCCGATCTGAAATTCAAATGCCCAGAGTGGCTTAATGAGATCCGTGCAGAGATACAGCAGGGTGAGTAACAAAATATTTGATAAGTAAAAACATGTAAAAAAATTAGTGTACTGTATTGTATATATACCAGCAGCCACTGCCAATAATGAAAAAATTATAGAAGGACAACGTGGTCGTGCGTAGTGCGCTGCAGTAATTTTGTTTCATGCTAGGCAACGCCTCTAACTCTCGTCCCAAACAACTTAAGTTAAGGTATTCTAGTCATTATTGGTAATGGTGCCGGCCGTTCTCCCGTTTGTGTCAGGCAAATGCACTAGTTCGAAAGAAAGTACCCTTATATGCCCCTTCATAGTTAGCGCTTCCTCCTCCTACACACAGACTCAAAGACGTGCCCATGCTGCAGCTACTGTCAGTGGGTGATATCCAAAGTATTCCTACCACACTGTGTTAACGATATAAAGAAAATTATTGTGACGATAACGTTATCTATTGCCATAAATACCTTTTTAGAAGAAAAAAGTATGATATGGCCCCCCTCTGACACCCATAATATCTTAATAGTAGTATGTGTTAGTATTAAAAAGAGTCATCATCTAACAATTGTGTACATTTTTATGTTGCAGAGCACTGTCAACGACTGCGTCACCACCGTCGAGGCAGGACGGCCCCTGAAGTACCTGCAGCCTCTAGTAAGTGTAAAACATATTTAATTTACTTTTCATCCAAGCTACGTGGGAGTGCAGCTGCAGTAAGAGCACTAGTGGTTAGGAACGGGATCCTCCAGCCCCAAACTATTCCCATGTAGCTACAACTGTCATTAGAGTTGAATGTAGGGCTATTTCTACACTAGCGGCAGCCCGGATCTGGCGAGTGAAGGGTCCCTCCGGATCCGTGCTGCCGCAGGTACACGTGTGGGGCCGGAACCGCGCTCCGGCCCAAATTCACTGTAATGGGGGCGGGCCACAGATCCGGCCGCAGCACGTTAACCCCTGCTGAGAGGCAGCCGGAGCGAAAATACAACAGTTACAGTCGGCCCCTTACAGAGTAATGAGGGGGGAGTTGCAGAGAGCGATGAGGAGAAAGCAAAGCTACTAAATATCTTTTTCTCCACTGTATTCACTGAGGAAAATAAACTGTCAGATGAAATGGAGAATATAAAAGTAAATTCCCCATTAAAAATGCCCTGTCTGACCCAGGAAGAAGTAGAGTTGCGTCTTAAAAAGATTAAAATAGACAAATCACCAGGACCGGATGGCATACACCCCTGTATCCTAAGAGAATTAAGTAATGTCATCGCCAGACCCTTATTTCTGATATTTAAGGACTCTGTACTGACAGGGAGTGTTCCACAGGATTGGCGCATAGCAAATGTGGTGCCAATATTCAAAAAGGGTCCAAAAACAGAGCCCAGGAACTATAGGTCGGTAAGTTTAACATCTGTCGTGGGTAAGCTGTTTGAGGGTTTTCTAAGAGATGCTATCTTGGAGTACCTCAATGAAAATAAGCAAATAACTCCATCTCAGCATGGCATCATGAGGGATCGGTCATGTCAAACCAATTTAATCAGTTTCTATGAGGAGGTAAGTTCTAGACTGGACAGCGGCGTATCAATGGATGTCGTATATCTGGACTTCTCCAAAGCATTTGACACGGTACCACATAACAGGTTAGTATATAAAATGAGACTGCTTGGCCTGGGAGAAAATGTCTGTATGTGGGTAAGTAACTGGCTCAGTGATAGAAAACAGAGGGTGGTTATTAACGGCGCATATTCAGATTGGGTCACTGTCACTAGTGGGGTACCACAGGGGTCAGTATTGGGCCCTATTCTCTTCAATATATTTATTAATGATCTTGTAGAAAGCTTGCACAGTAAAATATCAATTTTTGCAGATGACACTAAACTGTGTAAAGTAATTAACACAGAAGAGGACAGTACACTGCTACAGATGGATCTGGATAGACTGGAGGCTTAGGCAGAGAAGTGGCAGATGAGGTTTAACACTGACAAATGTAAGGTTATGCATATGGGAAGGAATAATGCAAGTCACCAGTACATACTAAATGGTAAAATATTAGGTAACTCTGACATGGAAAAGGACCTAGGAATTTTAGTGAACAGCAAACTAAGCTGTAGAAACCAGTGTCAGACAGCTGCTGCCAAGGCCAATAAGATAATGGGTTGCATCAAAAGAGGCATAGATGCCCGTGATGAGAACATAGTCCTGCCACTTTACAAATCACTAGTCAGACCACACATGGAGTACTGTGTACAGTTCTGGGCTCCTGTGAACAAGGCAGGCAGAGCTGGAGAGGGTTCAGAGGAGGGCAACTAAAGTAATAACTGGAATGGGTGGACTACAGTACCCAGAAAGATTATAAAAATTAGGGTTATTCACTTTAGAAAAAAGACGACTGAGGGGAGATCTAATAACTATGTATAAATATATCAGAGGTCAGTACAGAGATCTCTCCCATGATCTATTTATCCCCAGGACTGTGACTGTGACGAGGGGACATCCTCCGCGTCTGGAGGAAAGAAGGTTTGTACACAAACATAGAAGAGAATTCTTTACGGTAAGAGCAGTGAGACTATGGAACTCTCTGCCTGAGGAGGTGGTGATGGTAAGTTCACTAAAAGATTTCAAGAGGGGCCTGGATGTATTTCTGGAGGGTAATAATATTACAGGTTATAGTTACTAGAGATGGGTCGTTGATCCAGGGAGTAATTCTGATCGCCTGATTGGAGTCGGGAAGGAATTTTTTTCCCTAAAGTGGGGGAAATTGGCTTCTACCTCACAGGGTTTTTTGCCTTCCTCTGGATCAACTTGTAGGAAAACACTCCGAACTGGATGGACAGATGTATTTATTCGGCCTTATAAACTATGTTACTATGTTACATGTTGTATTTTTGCTCCGGCTGCCTCTCAGCAGGGGTTAACGTTCTGTGGCTGGATCCGCGGCCCGCCCCCATTACAGTGAATTTGGGCCGGAGCCCCACACGTGTACCTGCAGCAGCACGGATCCGGAGGGACCCTTCACCCGCCAGATCTGGGCTGCCGCTAGTGTAGAAGTAGCTGCTGCACCACAGAGAAGCCGCTCTCACCGTCCTCCACCCCCGCGAGAGAGGACCCCACCTGCCCCTCCAACACCACCAGCCCAGGTACCAGAGGTAGAAGGTAGGTAAAGGTAGGTAAAAAAAAAGGTAGGTAAAAAAAAAAGTGTAATGGGTGGACCTTCTGTCTTCAAAATATGAGCTAAATGTATATTTTATCTTTGGTAGCTCCAACCGACAGGGACCAGTTTTCCCCTGGACCATGGGAAGACCACGCCGTATGGGTGTCCAGTAAGTACTACAAAAGGCTCAGTCAGTACAGAATACATGTGACAGAATAAGTCGCTCCAGTACATTAAAGTTTAGATTTTTTTTGTGGGACAACCACTGTAACTCGATCATACAAACTAAGTACATAACTGTTTCCACCCCTACAGACATCCCCACTGACTTCGAAGTGGAGGCTGGATTACGGCGCCTTGGCTCCAGGCTCCACGCTGCCTCCCGGCTCATTCGTGGCCTGCAGATGGAGTGGCAAGAGCTGCAGGACATGATGGCCTGACGTCGGCAAAGGCCGGTGTAATCTTATGTTTTTGTTCCTTTCTTTTGTTTGTTATATTATTTATTTGTTAAATATAAGTTTTTATTTATTACTAAAATATTCTTGAAAAACATGTGTTTTGAGTGTTTTGTTAAACCTTTAACACCTTCCTGATCCTGACATAGTGTGAAGAAGACAGAGTTTTTTTCCCATGGCCATTTTCCCATATTAATGAACACAGCGGTGTCTGCGGGCCGAAGTATTACTACATTACACACACTCCTGTTCACTGATTACAATTGACAGACAGAAAAATAAAAAAGGCTTGGCTTGTTTGGGCAACAAGCCTGTACATTCTACCTTAACATAGGCAGTGAAAATTATATATGAGCTTTTTATGCCTGCCCCAGCCAGTAGTAATAGGGGATGGGGTATATCAGCATAGAGTGATAGGTAAAATAAATACAGACTGCGGTGGTGTATAACAATGTCCGCTAATATAACTTGTATGGGAGGAAGAGGCAGTGTAAAAAAAATTTTTTTTTTTAAATATATATAGCACATATATATTTTTTTTTGGAGGGGGGGGGACTAAAGACTGAGGCTCCAAAACAAACTTAACAATACTAAATAGAACTATTAGTAACGTTAACTAACAACAGCTACTCTCCTACTAAGTGTAGAAAACGGAGGCGGAGGTAGACAACAGTGTTTGGTTTTGAAATAGGGTTTTGGAGACTTCGGGTTCGCACAGCCCATGACATGACACAAGACATTTGGCTGTAAAATTATGGCCCGGCTGACAGCAACAGTGGGAAGACACTCAGACTATTCTGCCCTGCAAGGCCTGATCTAATCACCACCAGCATCAGCAAGAGGAGTACGAAATTCGGACGTAATCCAGCCTTTATTAATTTTTATAAAGGTATTTTTTTGAACACCGCCCGGTAACAGATTTGTCCTTTTGGGTGTCACCCCCCCCCCCCCCAGCGGCACTAAAAACCCTCTCTGACATGACAGGAAAGAAGCCCTAGTGCATAGTGGGACAGTTCTGGCCACTGTTGTAATCTGCCTGCCCAGAAGTCCAGGGGGTCTGAGAAGAGGCTTTGTGAGCCAGACTGCAGGTATGCCTGCTCATTGAGGTAGGTGATCTGGGCTTTCTCACTTGGCTGCAGCTGTTGGGAGCCTGCAGAGAAAAATTCCTGCATGATACTAATTAGGCTTAAAGAAGAACTCCCGGAAAAATTTTTATTCTCTGACCTGTTAGAAAGGTGCATGATATAATCTGTAGTGATTGTCATTTTCTTATCAGTGACTATTTCTGTGAGTAAAAACCTCTCTTCTTATTGTAGCTGGGTCATGTGACCAACTCCCTGACCTCCAACTGACCCAGGACAGAAAGCCAGTAATTGCTCTATTCATTCCTATGGGAGCCTCACTTTCAGTCTCATAGGAATACATAGAGAATTAGACTTCCTGTCCACACATAAGTCTATGTGTGAGTTGGTGGGTCTAATTGTTGGTCACATGACACAGATAAGAAACTTCAGGATGATAGAAGTCAAAAATTCAGACACTGGTAAGAAAATGACATTCACTACAGATTATATAATGCACATTTCTAGTAGGACATGGAATAAAATTTTTGTCGAGAGTTCTTCTTTAACTGGCTGCTGCTGGCTGTGGCAGAAGCTGGATTACTCGGCCGGACCTCCTTCTCAGACATGCTGGCAGCAGGCTGGGGCTGGCTGAAAGCTGTGGCCAGGTTACTACATAGCTTCTCCCACAATGATACTAATTTCTCTTCCCTTTCCTGGGGAGGAAAAAAATCCCCCATGTTGGATTGATACCACTGGTCCAGAAGCATCGCCAGCCAGTATTCGTCAGTCTGCCTTGTTTAGGATACGCCTGTCAGTGCGTAAGCATGTGAGCATACAACTCGCCATCCTGCCCAGCGAGCCTGAGAGGCCACTTCTTTCCGTCTCAGCCTCTCTCTGAGAAACTGCTGTGTCCCTGAAAGTCTCATCATCCTCATCCTCCAGCTGTGTCTCCTCCTCCTGGTCATCATCACCCTCATTAAAATCCTCCTCCTCTTCCCCCTCCTCTGACTGAAGCTCCTCATCCTCATCCTCCTGCTCCTCAAGGAAACTTTGGCGTTGGGGTTCCCCTACAGTGACAGCATTGCGGGTAGACAAATGGCCAGGATTTCCTTCCCCCATTGCCCCCTGCTGCATGAGCCTGAGTGTCTTTTCCAGCACAAATATTATTGAAATTATGTCGTTCATACCGCAGCTGTCCTGGCTGACCAATTTGGGGCTTCTTCTAAGGCCTTAGAACAGTGCAGGCATCTCGGACAGCCTCCACTGCCGAAATTCAAAGCCGCACCTGCTCCCTATGCTGGAAGATTCTGCTGCTGCTGCGACAAAATCGTCCACTGCTCTACGCTGCTCTAGGAGTCGTTGCAAATATGAAGAGTGGAAATTCCACCCGGGTCGGCACGTCAC
>ONZH01013829.1:0-21498 GCA_900303285.1 Rhinella marina
ACAAACACTCCACTATACAGAGGACACCCTATACACATACATGACACTATACAGAGGACACCCTATACACATACACCACACTATACAGAGGACACCCTATACACACACACCGCACTATACAGAGAACACCCTATACACACAGCACTATACAGAGGACACCCTATACACACACAGCACTATACAGAGGACATCCTATACACACCCGCAACGCACTATACAGAGGAAACCCTATACACACACTGCACTATATAGATGACACCCTATACACACACCACACTATATAGATGACACCCTATACACACACACACACACACCACACTATACAGATGACACCCTATACACACACACCGCACTATACAGAGGCACCCTATACAACACACACCACACTATACAGAGGACACCCTATACACACACTGCACTATACAGAGGCACCCTATACACACACACTCCACTATACAGAGTACGCCCTATACACATACACCACACTATACAGAGGACACCCTATACTCATACACCACACTATACAGAGGACACCCTATACACACACACACCGCACTATACAGAGGACACCCTATACACACACACCGCACTACACAGATTACACCCTATACACAAACACACTCCACTATACAGAGGACACCCTATACACACACTGCACTACATAGATGACACCCTTTACACAGACACACTACAATATACAGAGGACACCCTATAGACAGACACACCGCACTATACAAAGGACATCCTATACACACACTGCACTATATAGATGACACCCTATACACACAAAGCACTATACAGAGGACACCCTATACACACACACCACACTACACAGAGGACACCCTATACACCGCACTATAGAGAGGCACCCTATACACATACACCACACTATACAGGGGACTCCCTATACATACACACCGCACTATACAGAGGACACCCTATACACACCCACCGTACTACAGAGAGGCACCCTATACACACCACACTATATAGATGACACCCTATATTCACACACTGCACTATACAGAGGACAACCTATACACAAGACTAGGGTTGAGCGAGCATGCTCGGCCGAACTCGCTGTTTGGCCGAGCATGCCTACGCTCTGGTCCGCTCGGTGTTCGGTCGAACACCGAGTGTACTCGAGCGCAATGCTCAAGTCTCTTTCCCGCACTGCAATGTTGACTTGTATGCTAATACGTACGCATTTGTATGCTAATGCATACGCTTTGTGCGCTAATGCGTACAAATTCAGTTAATTAGCATACTTTTACGAGTGAAAGGAGTAAAAGAGGAGAAGTCGCGATTCTGACCTTTTTCTATTAACCAGACACCCTCCCCTCTTCCAAGCAGGGGTGCCTGGTTTAGTCCCATTGACTAACATTATGCTCGGGTGCTCGGCTGAGCACTCGAGCAACCCCTAGTGCTCGGCCAGAGCACCCGGGCATACGAGCACAGAGGTGCTATACGGAGGACATCCTATGCACACACACCGCACTATACACAGGCACCTTATACACACCACACTATATAGATGACACCCTATACACACACCACACTAATCAGAGAACACCCTATACACACCACACTATATAGATGGCACCCTGTACACTAGTGATGATCGAGCACCCCGATGTTTGGATGCTCTGGCCGAACACTAGGTGGTGCTCGAGTGCTCAGCCGAGCACCCGAGTATAATGGAAGTCAATGGGAGAAGACCAGGCACCCCCTGCTCGGATGAGGGGAGGGTGTCTGGTCCATAGGGAAACATCAGAAAATGGTGAAAACACCACAGAAATTGTTAGGGAACAGCATGGGGAGGATGTCTGGATGCATCTTGGACACCGAAGTTGCTGCTATTAAGGATGATGGCCGACTATGACGCCACTTTTACGGAATAACAAAAATACAAAAACCCAAGATAACATCGATTTTACAGGAAATCTTGTTAGGAAACATAAAAATAAGCACAAGTGCTGCCAAAAATTACACAGATGAGGCACTCCCATACAACTGGTATATCATATAAAGGAGGGCCTGTGGTATAATTGTGGGACTCAGACACTCATAAAGCCTATGCACTAAGGGAAAGGGCTGCCAAAAATTACAAGGATCAGGCACTCCAATACACCCTTTATTACACATAAAGTAGGGCATCAGACACACCCGTGAAAAATTATAATTGATGGCCTGCTGCTGACACTCAAAAACAATAGGGTTGACATTCTGCTGCTGCGCAGACCGTTCAAAAAATGTAAGAGTGACACTCTGCTGCCAAGCTGACCGTTCCAAAAATTTAATGGACACATGCTGCTGCCACCGCACCGCTCAGAGTCGCTGACAACCGTTTCTTTTTCGCTATCCGCCGCGGGAGGCCGGGGCCCCCCCAGTGGAGTGTGCCGCGTCGGCCGTTCCACTCTTGCTCTCCGCGGTAATTCCATGTTCTAAGTTGCTGCACTTAAAAAGCTCGAAGTTTTGAGCCTCTGCCTCTCGGCGCCTCCCCGATGCGATGTTCTGTGTCCCAGGGGCCGGAATCGTTTACTTAAAAAATTTGAGTATTTAATCCAAGCTGGGTGGACTGAATACTTGAGCTCTGAATAATGGAATCGGACTCCATGCTGCTGCCACCGTACTTTATCAAACTGTCCCAAATTTAAGTTTGAAACTCTGCTGCCAAGTTGACCGTCCAAAAGAATGATATTCTTCATGTGACATTCCGCTGCTTAGCAGACCGTTAAAAATTTTCAAGTGTGACACGCTAATGCCGAGCTGACCGTCCAAAAGAATGATATTCTTGATGTGACATTCCGCTGTAGAGCAGACCGTTAATAATATTTAAATGTAACACGCTAATGTCGAGCTGACCGTCCAAAAGAATGATATTCTTGATGTGACATTCCGCTGCAGAGCAGACCATTAAAAATATTTAGATCTAACACGCTAATGTCGAGCTGACCGTCCAAAAGAATGATGTTCTTCATGTGACATTCCGCTGCACAGCAGACCGTTAAAAATTTTCAAGTGTGACACGCTAATGTCGAGCTGACCATCCAAAAGAATGATATTCTTGATGTGACATTCTGCAAACCGATAAAAATATTTAAGTGTGACACGCTAATACCAAGCTGACTGTCGAAAACATTATATTCTTCATGTGACATTCTGCAGAAGAGCAGACCGTTAAAAACATTTAAGTGCGATGCTGATAAGCTGACAGGTCCAAAAATTATGTTGCAGGCCCAGATGGTGAGCTGAGTGGCTAACAAATTCGGGTGCAGGCCCAGCTGGTGGACTTCGAGAGCAGCCTAATAAGCTGTTTCATATGATGGAGAAAGAGGAGGAAGAGGACGAGAAGAGGAAGGGGTGCATGATAATACAGTGTATTCAATACACCCTAAAAGCCAGATTTAAATTTCTTTCATGTTAAGCCGCTTTCCTCTGGTGGAGTACAGAAGTCAGCGGCAATCGAGGCCTTGTTCATTTTGATAAGCGTCAGCCTGTCAGCATTGTCAGCATTGTCAGTTGACAGGCGGATGCGCTTATCAGTAATTATGCCCCCAGCGGCACTAAATACCCGCTCAGACAAAACGCTTGTGGCAGGGCAGGCCAACACCTCCAAGGCATAGAGCGCCAGTTCGTGCCACGTGTCCAGCTTGGACACAGAATAATTATACGGCACAGAGGGATCGCTGAGGACGTTGACACGGTCAGCTACATACTCCTTTACCATCTTCCAAAACTTTCCCTCCTTGTGACACTAGGCAGCTCATCAGGATGAGGCTGCTGGCAGGGTGTCATAAAACTGTCCCCGGCCTTGGAGAGTGTTGCCTTGCCTTTGTTGGAACTGTTGTGTGTTCCCCTCGTCTCCCCTCCTCGGGTGGCCATGGAACTACATACTCTGCCGCCAGCGTTGTCAGATGGAAATTTGGCCTTCTGGTATTGCAACATTTTACTTGTCCTCTCCACCACAGGAATGAGAGATGGGAAGTTCTCTTTGTAGCGGGGGTCGAGAAGGGTGAACAACCAGTAATCCGTGTTGCCTAATATGCATATAACGCGCAGGTCACGGGAAAGGAAGCCTAGCATGAAGTCAGCCATGTGTGCCAGAGTCCAAACAGACAAGGCTTCGCTCTCCCCACCAGGAGCATGACTCTCAATATCCTCCTCGTCCTCTTCCTCCTCTTCAGCCCATCCACGCCGAAGAGATGGTGTAAACGTGGTATGCCTACCCTGTGTAGCGGTGACAACCGTCTCCTCCTCCTCCTCCAATTGGCGCTGAGAAGACGAATCGAGGGTGGTCTGGCTATCACCCTGTGTAGGGTCTTCCCCCATTTCCACCTCTTCCACATGCAGAGCATTGGCCTTTATAGCGAGCAGCGAGCTTCTTAGTAGACACAGAAGTGGGATGGTTACACTGATAATGGCATTATCGCGGCTCACCATCTGTGTAGATTCATCAAAGTTTCATAACACCTCACAACGGTCAGAAATCAATGCCCACTCATCGCTTGTGAAGAGTGGAAGCTGACTAGAAAGGCGCCGACTGTGGTGCAGCTGGTATTCTACTACTGCTCTCTGCTGCTCACAAAGCCTGCTCAACATGTGTAAGGTGGAATTCCATTGTGTGCTCAGGTTGCACAGCAATCGGTGAGCCGGCAACCTCAAGCACTGCTGCAGGGTTGCCAGGCCAGCTGAAGCTGTTGGTGACTTGCGAAAATGGGCGCACAGGCGACGCACCTTCACCAGTAGCTGAGACAAATTGGGGTAGGTTTTCAGAAACCGCTGAACCACTAAGTTGAATACATGTGTCAGGCATGGTATGTGTGGGAGGTTGGCCAGCTCCAAAGCCGCTACCAAGATGTGGCCGTTATCGGATACAACCATGCCTGGCTGTAGGTTGACTGGTGAGAGCCACAGCTCAGCCTGTTCCCTTATGCCACACCACACCTCTGCGCGGTGTGCTGTTTGTCACCTAGGCAAATAAGCTTCAGCATGGCCTGTTGCCACTTACCGACTGCTGTGCTACACTGCTTCCAGCTACTGACAGAAGTCTGAGTGGTGCTGCAAGATGGCAATTCTGCATGGGAAGAAGTGGAGGAGGAGGTGGAGGAAGAGAAGGAGGGGTTGCAGCCGCTACTATAGGTGGCAGCGGAAGTCCGGATGAAAGTAGGGCCTGCAATCCTCGGCGTGAGTAGCACCTGGGCCATCCCAGGGGACGACTCGCTCCCAGCCTCCACAACGTTCACCCAGTGTGCTGTCAGGTAAATGTAGCGTCCCTGGCCACAAGCGTTTGTCCATGTGTCAGTTGTTAAGTGGACCTTGCCAGTAACTGCGTTGGTCAGGGCCCGGGTTATGTTTCTGGACACATGCTGGTGTAAGGCAGGGACGGCACACTGGGAAAAATAGTGGCGGCTGGGGACTGCCTAAACGGCTACATTTCCAGGGCCAGCAACTTGGAAAGTTGTGCGTTTAGAGCTATGGCCTGTGGGTGGGTGACAGGGTATTCGCGCTTGCGTTCAAATGCCTGCGGTAAGGACATTTGAATGCTGCGCTGGGACATTGAAATGGACGTGCTGGCTGATGTTTCCTGCGAAGGTCCAGGTGCAGGGCGGGAGGCATCTGGGCCTGAGTCTTTGACAGCACGTAACAGAGGGGAAGAGGTGGCAGTGGTGTGACCTGCAGACACAGATCGTCGACCCAGGCGTTCAGCCCACCTTTTAGGGTGCTTTGCTGCCATGTGTCGTATCATGCTAGTGGTGGTCAGGTTGCTAGTGTTTACGCCCCTGCTCATCTTGGTACGGCACAGGTTACAAATTACAATCCGTTTATCATCAGCACTTTCCTCAAAAAAACACCAGACTGCGGAACACCTAACCCTTGGCAAGGGAGCTGGCCGCAAGGGGCTGCTCCGGGGATCAGTTGCGGGCCTGGTTGGCATGGCCTGCCTTCTCCCTTTTGCCACCCCACTGCCTCTTCCAGCCTGTTGCGCTGCTGCGGATCCCTCCCCCTCTGTACTGCTGTCCTTACTCGGCTTGCCACCTTCTCAGGTTGGGTCAGCTATTTCGTCGTCCACCACCTCCTCTTCCACATCCTCACTCTGCTCCTCCTCCTGACATGGTGAACTAACAAGAACCTGACTTAACCGCGTCTCATCCTCATCCACAACCTTTTGAGACACTAATTGCCCTTGACTTATTGGCAACTGTGTCTCATCATCATCCACCTCGGGAGAAAATACTTGTCGTTCCCCACCGTCATCGTCTTCAGACTGTGTTTGCTCAATAGGTTGGGAATCAGGGTACAATATCTCCTCATGTTCCACTTCAAGCGGCCTTGGCGAGAGGCCCAAGCCAAGGGACAGTGATGAAAAAAGCTCCTCAGAATATCCCAATGTGGGATCTCTTCTTTGCCCAGACTCTGCATGGTGGCAGGAAGGAGGATCAGGGTGAGGATGCGGTTGCCCAGACTCTTGGCTACTGAGACTGGACTTTGTGGAAAAGGGGGTGTGCTGAACCGACTGGAAGCATTATCAGCTGAAATCCAACCGACTACTTGCTCGCACTGTTGTGGCGACAAGAGTTGCGTCTTGCGCCGCCCTGCAAACTGTGACATGAAACTAGGAGTTTTGGATGACTTTGTTTCTTGGGCTCTGCCAGCAGGCACAGTTTCACCGCGCCCAGAGCCATGGCCTCTGCGTTCACCATCAGCAGCACGCCCACTTCCCCGTCCCTTAGTGCTCGCCTTGTGCATATTGTATAGTATATATGCAACTTGGTCACAACTACAGTACTGCAGTTTTTTATTAACTGTATGATCAGAAAAATTTAAAAGAATGTCCAATATTCTGAATGCGCTAACTTTATAGAGCAGCAGCAAATGAGGAACTGAGGCCTAAATTAACGGTATTAAATACGGAGGTCAGCTACAGAGACTTTTGAACGGTTGTAATACGCTGTGCACCTAGCGCTACTGACAGGGCACACCTGGGTTTTTTTTGACACCCACAAAAATAAAAAAAGACGTATTTCACAATGGACTTTGGTCTTTTTTGAACAGCGACAATCTTTCTACCTACCCAAATACTATCCCTATTGTTTAATTCCCTCCTTGGAAAAATTGAACCGCAGCAGCAAATGAGGAACTGCGGCCTAAATTAACGGTATTAAATATGGAGGTCAGCTACAGAGACTTTTGAACGGTTGTAATATGCTGTGCACCTAGCGTTACTGACAGGGCACACCTGTTTTTTTTTTTACACCCACAACAATAAAAAAAATACATATTTCACAATGGACTTTGGTCGTTTTTGAAGCAGCAACAATCGTTCTACCTACCCAAATACTATCCCTATTGTTTAATTCCCTCCTTGGGAAAATTGAACCATGGCAGCAAATGAGGAACTGCGGACTAAATTAACGGTATTAAATACGGAGGTCAGATACAGAGACTTTTGAACGGTTGTAATACGCTGTGCACCTAGTGTTACTGAAAGGGCACACCTGTTTTTTTTTTTGACTCCCTACAGTGTATGTCCCTCCTTGCTGCAGCAGCGCTTGTGGCGTTAATGGCAGGCCACCTAGTGCTATTTTCAACACCTTCAAATATCAAAAATAATAAGTTTGTGCCAGATATAATAGCCCTTAAAGGGGCTTTTGGGTCTTTTTGGAGCGATTTATATCCCTGCCTAGCGTGCCTCTCTCCCTACACTCTCTGTCCCTCCTTGCTGCAGCTCTCCCTTTCTAACAATGGCCGGGTCACATGTCACCGGGTGCTTTATAGCACCTGATGACTCGTTCCCGGCCAGCCAATCAGTGTAATGCCAGTAGCTAACATGACTACTGGCATTACACTGAATGCCATACCTCCATGCACTCTAATTGGCTAATTAGCATGCGGGGAGGGGACTCGAGCATGGCGCAGTATTCGGCCAAATACCGCGTGTACCCAAGCACCGCCATGTTTGGCCAAATAGTTTATTTGGCCGAACATGTTCGCTCAACACTACTATAAATACATCACACACAGAGATGGCCCCTATACACACATCTCACACATAAAGATGACTCTTACACACATCGCACATAGAGATGGCCCCTATACACACATCACACACATAGAGATGACTCCTATAGACACATCACACACATAGATGACACTTACCCTCTTCACATCAAATTCAGTCCTCCTCCTGTGCCCTGCTTGTCTGAAGGACCTTGATCAGGTGACTGTGACATCACCAAAGGTCCTATATGTTCTTCTAGGTACAGCATGTAGCCCCGCCCACTCTCCAGTCCTCAGCTAACTACTGTATTGCTGGGGGGAGGGGCTTGCTGCTCGCTCTGAAGGAGAGGCATTTAGTGCAGGAGAAGGAACTGCACATGAACGCGCTGGCCTGGAGGAGACCAAAGAGGAGGGGTGACTTGGGTGAGTACAGTGCTGGCAGCGCTTCTCTCCCCTTCCTCCTGCAGGCTAGTGAGCGATTCCAATGTGGAGAGCTCACTAGTGTTCGCTTTATAAGATTCACTGCATCTTATAAAACGAAAAATAGGTAATTAGTAGAGGACTTATGGCAAGGGGGGCCCCCTGGCTTAGGGGCCCGGTCGCAACTGTGACCTCTGCAACCCCTATAGCTACGCCAGTGCACACAGGTATGTCTGGGATGCATCTGCAATCTTCTATGGGGCACTGCTGTTAGTTATATTGGCAAAAATGACGTGACAGACTCCCTTTAAGATATGAGATGTTTCTGTTCCCCCTTCCAGCTCTTCCTTCCTATTTTGCTCTAAGTTTGTTTCAATCACTTCTATACAATCAAGACTAATTTAATGTATCTTGAAATACCAATACTCAAGTAAAATAATGGGACATTTTCATTTCACGTATTGCTTTCATTAGATAAACAATTCCTCTAACACTGCATGAAAATGGTTAATTTAGCTTTTATGTTTTTGTTGTTATAAGATTTGGTGAATTACTATTAGTTTACTGCAGCACAATGTAGTGAGATTAGGTGTTGGGATCAGTGCCTCAGAGTGACGCAATAGAAAGGCTGTATTGGAGTGTAATTCATTTATTTTTATTTATTTTCTGCATTTATATAGCGGAATTATATTCCACAGCACTTTACAGACATTAGCATCCCGCTGTCCCCAATTGGTGAGGGTCTGACCACTGGGTCCCCCACTGTTTACAAGAAAAAGGTCCCATGTCCACATGTGAATGAAGTGACAGGTTGTGCATGCCGGATGTTGCTCCATTTATTCTCTATGGGACTATTTCCTGGCTTCTGCAGTGTGTTGCTGGTATACAGTTGCAGAAGCTCTCTGTGCTTGAATCTATGGTTGATTTTTAACTTAAAGGGGATGGTCACCAATGTGTTTGCTATATTTATTTATTTAACTCACTTATATAGCACTGATATATACCGCAGCGGTTTACAAGAATTATGATCACTTGCAGTCTCCAATGGAGCTCACAATCTAAGTTCTCTATCAATATGTCTATATGTGATAAGCCATGCCCCCTTGTTAGGCAAATTTGTGCTGTCCACACAGTTGACCTGTCCATAAGATGGCCGCAGATGGAGGGTCATTTGATCAGGCAAATCACCTCCATGTGATGTCTCCTCTATTCAAACATACTAAACTCCCAATAGTGCAAGTGCATGGCAGGTGCAGTGTATTTGATTGGAGGAGACATCACATGGAGGTGATTTGCCTGGTCACATGACCCTCCATCAGCAGCCATCTTATGGACATATCCACTTGTGAACAGCACAAATGATTTGGCAAACAAGAGGCAAAACTTATGAAATATAGACATTGATGCAAAATTTCAACTATATTAGTAAGTTCCTTATAATCTTCTTACAAACACATTGGTCAACAGTAACCAGAAAGTGGCCATCCTCTATAAAGGGGTTTTTGGAGTTAATAGCTAAACCAGGACATAAGCTCCCCTTCACTCATTTACCATGTATGAGTCGAGCATCATAGCATTTCCTCGATCTGATGCTCCTCATTGCCCTGCGCTACAGGGCTTTTTCTCAGTATGCTAGGCGGAGGCTCCCCCCTAGCAGTGATCCCGGCGACATCACTGGGACTAATATGCGCACTTTAGCACTGCCTTATCTTGTAAAACAGCCTTGGGCAGTGCTAAAGACTGCCCAGTACGTCGTTGGTAGTAAAGAAAAAAAAATCCCTTGCCCTGCACGATGCAGCGCAGTGCAAGGGGGAGCATCAGAGCAAGAAATGCTCCGATGCTCTGCTCAGACATGGTAAATGAGTGAAGGTGAGCTTATATTCGGGTTCCAACCCATTTAATCTCAATTTTCTTGTTTCTTTTTTTTTTTTGTCCATAGCTTTTTATTTTCCTTTTAAAAAAAAAATCTGCTTATATTTATTTAAATGTGCTTGTTTTGTGCATGCCAAATTGTAATCTTTAGTGACCCGATTGTGGGGTACATATGACTAATTGATAGTTCATTATTGAGATTGAGAGTTCATTATCAAGCTAATCAATTTTGTTTACACTTACCCAAAACTTCGGCTTTCAAATTTAGGGCTCACTCTCATGTGACCGTAGGCCGTCCATGCCCTATTGGGGACCAGAAACTGCAAGTCCGCAATATAATCGAATTACTCCGCAATTCGCAATATACAGTACAGACCAGAGGTCGCGCTACGATTTTTTTCAGAAGAGTAAAAATACTCCATTTTTGAGGAGTATTTTTACCCGAGGAGGAGTACGAAATCTGCGGTAATTAAAATACATAATACGCAGGCCTGCACTTGCTCACATCTGTGTTGGAGGCTGCATTTGGAGCCTCTGTTGCAGATTCTGTTGAAAGACCAGACAAAAAAGCCTTGTATGCAGTGGGGTGACAGGGGGAGCAGGGTCACTAGTGGGGCGACAGGGGGAGCAGGGTCACTAGTGGGGCCACAGGGGGAGCAGGGTCACTAGTGGGGCCACAGGGGGAGCAGGGTCACTAGGGGAGCGACAGGGGGAGCAGGGTCACTAGTGGGGCGACAGGGGGAGCACGGTCACTAGTGGGGCGACAGGGGGAGCAGGGTCACTAGTGGGGCGACAGGGGGAGCAGGGTCACTAGTGGGGCGACAGGGGGAGCAGGGTCACTCTTGGGGAGACAGGGGGAGCAGGGTCACTAGTGGGGCCACAGGGGGAGCAGGGTCACTAGTGGGGCCACAGGGGGAGCAGGGTCACTAGTGGGGCCACAGGGGGAGCAGGGCCACTAGAGGGTTGACAGAGGGAGCAGGGTCACTAGAGAGACAACAGGGGGAGCAGGGTCACTAGTGGGGAGACAGGGGGAGCAGGGTCACTAGAGGGACGAAAGGGGGAGCAGGGTCACTAGAGGGGTGACAGGGGGAGCAGGGTCACTAGTGGGGCGACAGGGGGAGCAGGGCCACTAGTGGGGCGACAGGGGGAGCAGGGTCACTAGTGGGGCGACAGGGGGAGCAGGGCCAGTAGAGGGACGACAGGGGGAGCAGGGTCACTAGTGGGGAGACAGGGGGAGCAGGGTCATTAGAGGGACGACAGGGGGAGCAGGGTCACTAGTGGGGTGACGGGGGAGCAGGGTCACTAGTGGGGTGACAGGGGGAGCAGGGTCACTAGTGGGGTGAAAGGGGAGCAGGGTCACTAGTGGGACGACAGGGGGAGCAGGGTCACTAGTGGGACGACAGGGGGAGCAGGGTCACTAGAGGGACAACAGGGGGAGCAGGGTCACTAGAGGAGGGGGGAGAGCTGGGTTACTAGTGGGGTGACAGGAGGAGGGGGAGCAGAGAACTGGGAGACTGGACAGAACCATGTTTGGGGGAGGGGGAAATCACTCACTTGAAGACTGACAGCTTTTCACTGCCACAACTCTCCCATCCCTCTCCCCCGGGGGGGGGGGGGGACACAGGCTGGAGGCAGCTCTTCTCCCAGGTACCAGAGACATCAGTCCACGGCCCTTTACCTCTCCAGGGCCCTGTTTTGTTTCCCAGGGTCCATGCTCTGCGTGCCCGCTCTCCTTCCAGCCCCGGGAGCAGGCCCCTCCTCCTTCCAGCTTCCGCCGGCTTCCTCTGCCTCACCCGACCTGTATTGCTCTGGCGAACCAATAACAAGGCTCCTTGCTGTAAGGAGCTTTGTTATTGGTTATTTCAGGCACAGGCAGCATTGTTGTGCTGCCTGTGCCATTCACAGCGCTCACTGCGCTGATGAAAAACTGGGAAAAGTCTAAGGCGTAGTGGTACGCCTTAGACTTTTTTCAGGGAGTAAAATTGCCTGAAAATGCGTCTATGACGCTTTTTTATGCATTATTGCGACCTCTGGTACAGACCAAAAGTTTGGACACCTTCTCATTGAAAGAGTTTTCTATATTTTCATGACTATGAAAATTGTACATTCACACTGAAGGCATCAAAACTATGAATTAACACATGTGGAATTATATACTTAACAAAAAAGTGTGTAACAACTGAAAATATGTCTTATATTCTAGGTTCTTCAACGTAGCCACCTTTTGCTTTGATTACTGCTTTGCACACTCTTGGCATTCTCTTGATGAGCTTCACCTGAAATGGTATTCCAACCTCCTCCTCCATTCTTCACGGTGGGAACCAGGCATGTAGAGTCCATCCGTTCACCTTTTCTGCGTCGCACAAAGGTTGGAACCAAAGTTCTCAAATTTGGATTCATCAGACCAAAGCACAGATTTCCACTGGTCTAATGTCCATTCCTTGTGTTCTTTAGCCCAAACAAGTCTCTTCTGCTTGTTGCCTGTCCTTAGCAGTAGTTTCCTAGCAGCTATTTTACCATGAAGGCCTGCTGCACACAGTCTCCTCTTAACAGTTGTTGTAGAGATGTGTCTGCTGCTAGAACTCTGTGTGGCATTGACCTGGTCTCTAATTTGAGCTGCTGTTAACCTGCGATTTCTGAGGCTGGTGACTCGGATGAACTTATCCTCCACAGCAGAGGTGACTCTTGGTCTTCCTTTCCTGGGGCGGTCCTCATGTGAGCCAGTTTCTTTGTAGCGCTTGATGCACTTCTCCTGTCTGTCATATTCCATGCTGTACTGCTGCTTTTGTTACTACTGCTACTACTATCCATACACAGCCATACATCTCCTCCATACATCTCTTGGTCTTCCTTTCCTGGGGCGGTCCTCATGTGAGCCAGTTTCTTTGTAGCGCTTGATGGTTTTTGCGACTGCACTTGGGGACACTTTCAAAGTTTTCCCGATTTTTCGGACTGACTGACCTTCATTTCTTAAAGTAATGATGGCCACTTGTTTTTCTTTACTTAGCTGCTTTTTTCTTGCCATAATACAAATTCTATTCAGTAGGACTATCAGCTGTGTATCCACCTGACTTCTGCCCAACACAACTCATGGTCCCAACCCCATTTATAAGGCAAACCTTATTAAACCTGACAGGGCACACCTGTGAAGTGAAAACCATTTCAGGTGACTACCTCTTGAAGCTCATCAAGAGAATGCCAAGAGTGTGCAAAACAGTAATCAAAGCAAAAGGTGGCTACTTTGAAGAACCTAGAATATAAGACATATTTTCAGTTGTTTCACACTTTTTTGTTAAGTATATAATTCCACATGTGTTGATTCATAGTTTTGATGCCTTCAGTGTGAATCTACAATTTTCATAGTCATGAAAATACAGAAAACTCTTTGAATGAGAAGGTGTGTCCAAACTTTTGGTCTGTACTGTACGGCATGGTGTGGAGCAGGGGAGGACTGGGAACTTAAAATGGCCCTGGAAAAAATACTAAAAGTGGCCCCGTTTTGCAGTCAGATCCAAATTGATGGAAGGCAGGGCCAACGCAAGTAGGCGGGGTTAGCAATACCATATTGTGGCACATTATACCACCCCAACAGAGCCAAATACCACAGTCCATCATAAAATACTGCCAGCTGCACAAAATACATCCCCAAAAACTGGCCGGCCATGAGGAGGACTCAGGAGGGCCCTGGGCATTGGCCCACTGGAATATTTCCCTGTAAGGTCTATGGCCAATCCGCACCTGGTGTGGAGGCATGGATCAGAATCCTATGGAAGCACTATGAAGTGCCTGTGTGGGCTTTAGGGTCCATGCCTCTGCCCTGCAAAAGATAGGTCATGCCCTATCTTTTGCTATATATTGCAGATCGCGAACCCATTCAAGTCAGTCGGTCCACGCCGCAATACAGGATTCACACGGCCGGAGCATATGCATTGCAGACCACAATTTGCTGTCAGCAGCATGGGCATAGATTCACATAGTCATGTAAATGAGCCCTAAGCCAAAGTCTTGGCAATTTAATTTGGGCGAATCACACAAAATGGTGTCCACCATTTTACATATGTAGTAGTGAGCAGGGTAGGGAATATGAAGACTAGTGACTCCAGGCTAGGCCCTGGCCGGTGGGCTTTCCCAGAATGCCTTGCAGTCAACTTCACAGCCAATCAAGTGGGATGATATAGATATGCACTATGTAAGATACCAAACAGAGATGCCATTCTCAGCTTGTCCACTAATATGACAGGACATCTTTACCACAGACACAGCAATTTAGACACACAATACAACGAATTTAGGGTCTTAAAGGGACAATGTTAGGGATTAAAACGCTAGATTTAGTTAGGCAGATTAAATTAATTAATAGAAAGAAAGGTTTTAGCACTATGGACAGAATAGGTGTTGTGTGTCTGTTACAGGGCTTGAGCTGTTCACATACATAAAAACACTGCTGTACTGCACATCAGTATTTAAAGAGACATTACTCTTTTTTATGTGCAGGAAACAGCTAGCAGCCTAGTTAATATAAAAAAAACCCTTACATTTATTGGCTGATGATGTTTTCTAGTTGTTTAAATAGCCATCAAAATGAAATGCCTGGTAAACAACAATAGCATGGGCAGGGTAATAGAAAATGAAGAACTATGGCACTTCATGCTCAAATGTGAATGTGGGTGGCTTTCACGAGCCAATTCACTTTGCTAAACATGATGGAACAGTTTGTGCTGCGCATCCCTAATGCACATTGACTTCCACTACCACTACCCCTACACAGCTGAACATTTCCTACCTTGTCTGTCATATTCTATACTGTGCTGCTACTGCTAAGCTTATTCGGCTGCACATTTCCTGTCCATCAGGTTCTATACAGTACTGCTACTGCTGCTACTGCTGCCACTACAACTACCCCTACACAGCTGCACTTCTCCTGTCTGTCATATTCCATACTGTACTGCTGCTTTTGTTACTACTGCTACTACTATCCATACATAGCCATACATCTCCTGCCTTGTCCATCAGATTCTATACTGTACTGCTGCAGAAGAAGCCATATTTTCCCAATACTACCATGTGTGTATAAACACAGACAGGCATCTGCCCCTGTTAATATATTCTTTTTGGACTGCTTTTTCAGAACAAGCCACTGCTTTTTCCAGTACTACAACATGTGTATAAACATGGGCAGGCATCTGCCCCCATTAAGGAATAACTTTTGAACTGCTTGTTCAGAACAAGATATTGCTTTTTTCGATACTACTGCCCTCAATAAAGCATTATTTTTATAACATTTTTTAACCACTTCCAGTCTGCCCATTGACTATAAACGTCCTGGTAGTGGATCTCTATCTCTGAATGGACGTTTTAAAACGTCCTTGAGCTTTGCCCCCTGTGTGCAGCACCTGTACAAAGAAGCTCCATGACTCAGCTGCCTCCTAACAGCCAAGAACATGGAGCTTTAACCTGAGACCTTTTATCCTGGCCTCCAGGATTTTGATCACTCTGACAAGCTGTCAAAGCCATCACAAATGCTTGTACTACCTCACAGAGCAGTTTACAACCACATATGGGGTGTTTCTGCAAACTTCAGAATCAGGAAAATAAATATTCAGGTTTGATTTGCGGTTTACCCTTGCTATCTTATAGGAAAAAATTAATTAAAAATTGAAAATCTGCAAAAAAAATATATTTATTTTTAAATTTCACCTTCCTTCTGTTTTAATTCTTGTGGGAAATCTAAAGGGTTAAGAAACTTTGTAAAAATCAGTTTGGATTACATTGAGGGCTGTAGTTTCTAAAATATGTTCATTTATGGGAGGTTTCTATTATTTAAGCCCCTCAAAGTCACTTTAGAACTGCAAAGGTCCTTTAAAATTAACTATTGGAAATTTTCATGAAATCTTAAAAATTACATCTAAAATTCGAAGCCTTCTAACGTCCTCAAAAAATAAAATTACATTTCCAAAATTATGCCAACATAAAGTGGATATATGGTGAATGTTCATTAATAACAATTTTATTAGATATCCGTATTCAACTTAAAAGCAGAGAAATTAATATTTAAAAAATTGTGATTTTTTTTCAAAATTTTTAGTAAATTTTGGATTTTTTATAAATAAAGGTAAAATATATTGACTCAAATTTACCATTAACACAAAGTACAATGTGTCACAAGAAAACAATCTATGAATGGCTTGGATAAGTAAAAGCGTTCCAAAAGGCAGGTTCACTCAACTCTAACAGTAGCACGTCATGCAAAAAAAAAAAAAAGTTTTATTTAAAGTGTTATTTCATTCCACAAGCCTTTCCTTAGTTTGGTGACACAAGATGAGTTTTCACTGATAAATGGGACTTATTGATTAACAACATTTATTTATTTGTCATACAGATGTGTCCACACTTAACTGATCAATTAGTCACGAAGTGACGTTATAACTAAATTGGATAAATTGTAATACAACTTTCAGACACCAGGTGGCGCATTGTTTTACTAGCTAATACCTGAATTTAAGATATTCACTTCTTACATTTAACCTAAATAGCAAAATATATTGTATACATTAAACAAATCCCTCCAAAGGATTTTTTTTTAGTGTCCAATGATTATCATATATTTTGCCTGCTGCCATTGTTTACCACAAGTCTATATGCCGTATGCTATGAGTTAGGTACAGTACACTTGGTGTCAGTATACAGTGCTAGTCTAGTATTATATTAGTTATATGCAAAATAGCACACACCAACCACAGTATTATGCATAGATAAATTATACAATTTTAACAGTCCCATTACATGTTACAAATGTACATAATACAATTCAGGGTGGTCAGTATATACCTCAATTTTACCAATGACATTTAATATCCTTAATGATTATCCAATCTGTGTATCTAATCCTATCATGTGTGATACTGTCTGCTAAAGATGGGTTATCTAATCCTATCATGTGTGAATACTGTCTGCTGAACTGTGTATCTAATCCTATTCTGGGTGACAGTGTCTGCTAAACTACTTATCTAATCCTATTATGTGTGAAACTGTCTGCTGAGCTGTGTATCTAATCCTATCATGTGTGATACTGTCTGCTAAGATGGGTATCTAATCCTATCATGTGTGATACTGTCTGCTAAGATGGGTATCTAATCCTATCATGTGTGATACTGTCTGCTGAACTGTGTATCTAATCCTATTCTGGGTGACAGTGCCTGCTAAACTACTTATCTAATCCTATCATGTGTGAAACTGTCTGCTGAGCTGTGTATCTAATCCTATTATATGTGATACCGTCTACTAAGATGGCTATCTAATCCTATCATGTGTGATACTGTCTGCTAAGATGGGTATCTAATCCTATCATGTGTGATACTGTCTGCTGAACTGTGTATCTAATTCTATTCTGGGTGACAGTGTCTGCTTAACTAAGTATCTAATCCTATCATGTGTGAAACTGTCTGCTAGGTTGTGTATCTAATTCTATCTTGAGTGATACTGCCTGCATATTTGTGTATCTTATGCTATCATGTGTGATACTGTTTGCTGAACTCTGCATCTAATCATATTCTGGGTGACAGCGTCTGCTAAGCTTTGTATCTAATCCTATCATATGTGATACTGTCTGCTTAGCTGCGTATCTAATCCTACCTTGTGTGACACTGTCTGCTTAGATGCGTATCTAATCCCACCTTGTGTGATACTGTCTGCTAAGATGGGTATCTAATCCTATTCTGGGTGATACTGCCTACATATCTGTGTATCTACTCCTATCATGTGTGATACTGTCTGCTGAACTGTGTATCTAATCCTATCATGTGTGATACTGTCTGCTAAGATGGGTATCTAATCTTATCTTGTGTGATACTGTCTGCTGAACTGTGTATCTAATCCTATTCTGGGCGACAGCGTCTGCTAAACTGTGTATCTAATCCTATCATGTGTGATACAGTTTGCAGAGTTGTGTATCTAATCCTATCATGTGTGATACTATCTGCAGAGTTGCGTATCTAAGCCTATTGTGTATGATACTGCCTGCTAAGTTGTGTATCTAATCCTATCTTGTGTGAAGTAGAAGCTTGGAACAAACTTCCAGCAGAGGTGGTTGATAAATCCACAGTAACTGAATTTAAACATGCCTGGGATAAACATGTATCTATCCTAAGATAAAAATAAAAGGATAATAAAAGGGCAGACTAGATGGACCAGGTGGTCTTTTTCTGCCGTCAATCTTCTATGTTTCTATGTTTCTATCTTCTATGTGATACTGTCTGCTAAACTGCGTATCTAATCCTATCATGTGTGATACTGTTTGCAGAGTTGTGTATCTAATCCTATCATGTGTGATACTCTCTGCTGAACTCTGTATCTAATCCTATTCTGGATGACAGCATCTTCTAAGTTGTGTATCTAATCCTATCATGTGTGATACTGTCTGCTGAACTGTGTATCTAATCCTACCTTGTGTGATACTGTCTTCTGAGCTGTGTATCTATTCCTATTATGTGTGATACTGTCTATGAAGCGATTAGATGTATGTGCATAGAGTGTGATACTGTCTGCTGAGCTGTGTATCTAATTCTATTAGGTGTGATACTGTCTGCTGAGCTATGTATCTAATCCTACCTTGTGTGATAGTTTTCTGCTGACCTGTGTATCTAATTCTATTAGGTGTGATAATGTCTTGAAGCTATTGTTGTATCTTTATAGAGTGTGATACAGATAGAGATAAGGAGCTCTCCTTTGTGAACATACTGTACACTCAGCCACTGCTCAGATAAGAGAGGTGGGGGAGGTGCTCATGTATTTCAGTCCCTGTATTTCCCTGTCTTGTGGATGAGGCCTGATTACCAGTTAAGTAAGGCTACTTTCACACTAAATTCCGGTATTGAGTTCCGTCATAGGGGCTCAATACCGGAAAAAAAACGCTTCCGTTTTGTCCCCATTCATTGTGAGTTGCGGCAGCCCGGATTTAATTTCCCAGGGTTTCCTGTCTTTCTCTTTCTTACAATTCCCTCTAGAGAGGAAGGTTTTTATTGCAGAACAGATCTGGGCAGGAGGTCAGATGGAGGGAGAGATAAGAAGTTCTTTGCTGGGTACAGGGGTTTTATGCCCCATTCACACAACCGTATATTTGTGGGCCCGCATTACTGTGGACCTGCAAATATACGGGGGCCGCCCAGATGTGTTCCGCAGCGCTTTGGAACACACGCCGTGCGGCCCCATTGAAAATGCCTATATTGTCCATGCGCATGGACAAGTATAGGACATGCTTCAAAGAGCACGGCACAGAGCTAGCACCACAGAGGTGAATGGGCGCATCTATTCCCGCATTTTTGCGATAGATATGGCCCCATTCATACGGTCGTGTGAATGGGGCCTTAGGCAGTGCAGGAAAATAGGGGTGATAGTTGTGGAAGCAGAAACATTGTTTGCATTGAATATTTAGTTACATTCTGGTATAAATATGATTTTTGTGCACTTAGAAGTTTTGCATTTTGGATGAAGACCAGTGTCTCAGCAGAAGTAAAGCCTTACATTTACAACGTCTAGGTTAAACAATAGAGGAGGAATGTATTCCCTAATCAGGGACTAATCAAACAACAGCAGGATACAATGGTGAATAGTCAGGTAATAAAGACACAGGGAATGGAGACTGGACCATTGACATAAGCAGCAAATATGAGGCCTGGACTCTTAAGGCCCTTTTAGACGGGCCGATGTGTCTCCCTGCCCGAGCGCCGATCAGCGATATCGGCGCTCGGCAGGGAGCCTTTACACGGCCATGAATCGAGCGCCGGGCCGCACGAGTGATCGCTGTATCACTCGTGTGGCCGGGAAAGCTCCATACTGTCAGGCGCACATCGCCTGTTTACACAGGCCAATGTGCGCCCGACAGATTGGATCTTTTGTAGAAACCAAAAGATCCAATCAGCGACAAACGAGCGTTTTGCTCGTTCGTCGGCTGATTAGGGCCACTTTTACACGGGCGATTATCGCACTAGCGTTCCTAGGAACGATTTTTCGGCCGATAATCGGCCCGTGTAAAAGGACCTTTAGATGATAGGACAGTTGTGAGAAGCTACAGTATAATGCTGAATGCTAATATACCAGGAGCGGAGCCAGAAGTATAAATCCTTCCTTTATAGTCCTAAGGGTATTTTCAAACTAGAGTTATTATTTTCCCGTATTGAGTTCTGTCATAGGGACTCAATACGGAAAAAAATGCTTCAGTTTTGTCCCATTCATGTCAAGGGGGACAAAACTAAACTGAAGAGAACGAAGCGCTCCAAAATACATTCCATTCAGTTTAGTTGCGTCGCAGGCCGGAGAGCAAACTGCATCATGTTGTATTTTGCTTTCCATCCTGGGGATCCGGAGCAAAACGTCATGACCCCCAATGCAGGTCAATGGGGACGGATCCGTTCTGTCTGACACAATAGAAACCGGATCCGTCCTCCATTGACTTTCAATGGAGTTAATGACGGATCAGTCCCAGCAATGTTACAGATAATACAACTGGATCTGTTCATAACGGATGCAGACGGTTGTATTATCAGTAACGGAAGCGTTATTACTGAACCCTACCGGATCCAGCAATAACGCCAGTGTGAAAGTAGCCTAATTCCTTTCCAATCCATTTATGTTGCAGGTCTGCTTCAAATCCTCATCCAGAAAACTTTTGTGTATTTACCCTTAGTGCAGTCACATGACCATATTTTTGGTCTGCATCCGATCCACATTTTTTGAGGACCCATTCATTTCAATGGGGGCAAAAAGATGTGGACAACACCATGTGCTGCCTGCATCTGAATGTCTGCTCCATGGCCCCACCAAAAATATAGAACCTGTTCTCTTCTTGTCTGATTTGCAGGGGGAATTCTCCATTGACAATACAGGGTGGGCAATATATATTTATTGGAAATGCATGCAATATGAGGAGGAGATGGAAGGAGGATTATATACTGGCACTACAGATTTATAGGGCTGAAATAAGGCAAGGACTAAGCAGGAGTTGATTGATGGAATACTTAAAGGGAACCTGTCAGCTCTGAAACACCCTCCAAACTAGAGTAAGCGGTGTATAGTGTAAGTGACGTCGAGTCCGGTTATGTAATTTTTTATCTTCATACTCACTTGCATTCTGACTCTGTGCTCTGACAACCAGCAGTAAAATGCACTCACTAGACTCCAGTACTCACTGATATAATGGAGAGGACTCAA
>ONZH01013830.1:0-58037 GCA_900303285.1 Rhinella marina
CGAAGCTGTTCCCAGCGGGCAGTCGCGCGAAGCTCCCCCATCGAGGCCTCGTACTTCTGTGGTGTGGAGATTTTTTAATGTTTGTGCGGATGACAAACTGAGCGCGGTTTGCACACTCTGCCACTCAAAACTGAGTAGGGGCTCTGAGAAGAGCAATCTGACCACCTCAGGCATGCGGCGTCACTTGGAAGTCAAGCACTGGGCTGAGTGGGAGAGAGCAAACGCAATACAACCTGCGCCCGGTCTTGCTGCCACTGCCTCTTCCCCTTTGTTGTGTGCTGCCACTGCGGTCCAGACCTCCAGCCAGGACACCTCCACATCTGGCCTCTGCCTCGGCTACTTTGGGGCCTTCTCCTTCAGCCTCCCTTCCCCCGCATCTTCGCCTGCACCTTCACACTCCTCGTCCCATCAACTCTCCATCTCGCAGGCGTTCGACCGCAGGCGGAAGTACGCCTCGAGTCACCCCTAAGCCCAAGCCTTAAACTGCCACATCTTCCAAAACTTCTGGCCCTGGAGATGTTTGCCGTTTAGGCTTGTGGAGACGCAGGCCTTCCGCGACCTGATGGCGGCTGCCGCACCTCGCTATTCCGTCCCCAGCCGCCACTACTTTTCCCGGAGTGCCGTCCCCGCCCTGCACCAGCACGTGTCGCGTAACATCAGGCGGGCCCTGAGGTACGCAGTCAGCGGCAAAGGTCCACTTGACCACCGACTCGTGGACAAGCGCTTGCGCCAGGGACGATACATCTCTTTGACGACACACTGGGTGAATGTAGTGGAAGCGGGACGGGGTCGCAAACAGAGACGGCCTTACCTACCACCCCCGCCCAAGATTGCCAGCATGGGTTCTGATAACCCCCTCTCCTCTCCTCCTCCTCCTCCTCTGCCTTAACATCGCCCTCAGCCGCTAGCTGGAAGCGTTGCAGCACTGGCGCGGGAGACGTCAGCAGGCGGTGCTTAAAGCTCATCAGCTTGGGCGACAGGAGCACAGCGCCCAGAGGTGAGGGACGCCATATTGCAGCAGCGGCAGATGTGGCTGTCGCCGCTGCAAGCTAGGACCAGGCATGGTCGTGTGCGATAACGGCCGTAACCTGGTGGCGTCTCTGGAGCTTGCCGAACTCAATCACGTACCATGCCTGGCCCACGTTTTTAAATCTGGTAGTCCAAAAATTTCTAAAGACTTACCCCAACCTGGCAGAGCTACTGGTGAAAGTGCGGCGCTGTGCGCTCACTTTTGGAAGTCAACTGTAGCTGCTGCTAGCTTAAAAAAACTCCAGGCAACGCCTCCATTTGCCTGAACATCGGCTGTTGTGCGACCTGCCGACTCGCTGGAATTCCACCTATTCCATGTGGCCAGGGTGTGTGAGCAGCAGAGAGCATTGATGGAGTACCAGATTATGAATCCACGCGTGCCTCCAACTCAGCTCCCTCAGTTTGGCCAACCACGAGTGGCCATGGATGGCAAGACATATGCGATGTACTGCGTATCTTTGAGGAGTCCACCAAGAAGGTCAGCAGCGAGGACGCTATAGTGAGCGTAACCATCCCGCTCCTATGCGTCCTTAAAAGAATCCCTCATCGCAATAAGGGAGAACGCATGCACGCAGAGGAGACGGGGGTAGGAGGAGACGCAACGGAGCTACACAGTCAGACCACACTTTTGTCTGCTTCACGGTGGCAGTTGCAGGAGGATGAGGATGAGGAGGAGGAGGACGACGTGGAGGTGGCTGTGAAGAGGGAGGAGGATGCTGGCGGCGAGGGTAGCAGTCAGGCTGTGTGCGTCCCATTGGTCAGCGCGGATGGGCGGAGAGGAGGCGGAAGAGGAAGAGGAGGAAATGGCAAGTGATCCTTCTGGTGGGGGCAGTGAGGTCATGCCTATCAGAGTCTGGCAACACATGCCTGACTTCATGCTGGGCTGCTTTTCCGGGACACACGTGTTGTCCGGATAGTGGAAACAAACTGTACTGGGTCTTCGCACTCCTGGACCCCCGGTATAAAGATAACGTCTCCTCTTTTATTCCGGTAGAGGAGAGGACAAATCGATTGCTGGAATACCAGAGGGAACTCGTGCAGAAACATGATGGAGATTTTCCCACCCACCATCGCTGGCGGCAGAGAGGAGAGGGTCTCCCAGAGTCCCACAACATCTATCAGGCCCACAGCCACCAGGGAACACTCTCCAAGGTGTGGGAAACGTTCATGGCACCCCCTCGTGCAACTTCCATCACTGCGGGGCCCGCTATCAGCAGGAGGGACAAGTATCGGCGGATGTTGCGGGAGTACCTGGCAGACCGTAACCCTGTCCTCCCCGATCCCTCGGCGTCCTACACTTTACTGGGTCTCCAAGTTGGACACGTGGCTGGAAACTGTCCCTGTACGCCTTGGAGGTGCTTGCCTGCCCTGCCGCCAGCGTGCTATCAGAAAGGGTGTTCAGGCGCAGCTGGGGGCATTATAACCTATAAGCGCAGCCGGCCTGTCAACCGACAGTGCCGACAGGCTGACGCTAATCAAAATGAACAGCAAGTGGATTGACCCGGACTTTGCTTCTCCAACAGTGGAAAGCAGCCAAAAGTGAAGTGCCATCTGTATGAAGTGCCATTTCCTCCTCCACCTCCTCCTCCTCCTCCTTAACCGCCGTAGAATTGCTCCGTAAATAAGAAAAATTTATATATTTATGGCTCACCTCTTGGGCCTCCACAAAATGTTTAAGAGGTCTCACCTCTTGGGCCTCCACATAATTTTTAAGAGGTCTCACCTCTTGGGCCTCCACAAAAGTTTTAAGAGGTCTCACCTCTTGGGCCTCCACAAAATGTTTAACAGGTCTCACCTCTTGGCCTCCACAAAATTTTAAGAGGTCTCACCTCTTGGGCCTCCACAAAATGTTTAACAGGTCTCACCTCTTGGGCCTCCACAAAAATGTTTAACAGGTCTCACCTCTTGGGCCTCCACATAATTTTTTAACAGGTCTCACCTCTTGGGCCTGCCACAAAATGTTTAAGAGGTCTCACCTCTTGGGCCTCCACATAATTTTTAAGAGGTCTCACCTCTTGGGCCTTGCACAAAATGTTTAAGAGGTCTCACCTCTTGGGCCTCCACATAATTTTTAACACATCTCACCTCTTGGGCCTCCACATAATTTTTAAGAGGTCTCACCTCTTGGGCCTCCACAAAATGTTTAACAGGTCTCACCTCTTGGGCCTCCACATAATTTTTAAGAGGTCTCACCTCTTGGGCCTCCACAAAATGTTTAACAGGTCTCACCTCTTGGGCCTCCACAAATGTTTAACAGGTCTCACCTCTTGGGCCTCCACAAAATGTTTAAACAGGTCTCACCTCTTGGGCCTCCACATAATTTTTAACACGTCTCACCTCTTTGGGCCTCCACATAATGTTTTAAGAGGTCTCACCTCTTGGGCCTCCACAAAATGTTTAAGAGTCTCACCTCTTGGGCCTCCACAAATGTTTAAGAGGTTCTCACCTCTTGGGCCTCCACAAAATTTTTTAACACGTCTCACCTCTTGGGCCTCCACATAATTTTTAAGAGGTCTCACCTCTTGGGCCTCCACAAAATGTTTAAGAGTCTCACCTCTTGGGCCTCCACATAAATTTTTAAGAGGTCTCACCTCTTGGGCCTCCACAAAATGTTTAACAGGTCTCACCTCTTGGGCCTCCACAAAATTTTAACAGGTCTCACCTCTTGGGCCTCCACAAATTTTTTAACAGGTCTCACCTCTTGGGCCTCCACATAAATTTTTAAAGGTCTCACCTCTTGGGCCTCCACATAATTTTTAAACAGGTCTCACCTCTTGGGCCTCCACATAATTTTTAACAGGTCTCACCTCTTGGGCCTCCACAAAATGTTTAACAGGTCTCACCTCTTGGGCCTCCACAAAATGTTTAACAGGTCTCACCTCTTGGGCCTCCACATAATTTTTAACAGGTCTCACCTCTTGGGCCTCCACAATAATTTTTAACACGGTCTCACCTCTTGGGCCTCCACATAATTTTTAATAACGGTCTCACCTCTTGGGCCTCCACAAAATGTTTAAGAGGTCTCACCTCTTGGGCCTCCACATAATTTTTAACAAGGTCTCACCTCTTGGGCCTCCACAAAATTTTTTTAAGAGGTCTCACCTCTTGGGCCTCCACAAAATTTTAAGAGGTCTCACCTCTTGGGCCTCCACATAATTTTTAAGAGGTCTCACCTCTTGGGCCTCCACAAAATGTTTAACAGGTCTCACCTCTTGGGCCTCCACAAAATGTTTAACAGGTCTCACCTCTTGGGCCTCCACAAAATGTTTAAGAGGTCTCACCTCTTGGGCCTCCACATAATTTTTAACACGGTCTCACCTCTTGGGCCTCCACAAAATTTTAACAGGTCTCACCTCTTGGGCCTCCACATAATTTTTAACAGGTCTCACCTCTTGGGCCTCCACAAAATGTTTAACAGGTCTCACCTCTTGGGCCTCCACAAAATTTTAAAGGTCTCACCTCTGGGCCTCCACATAATTTTTAACACGTCTCACCTCTTGGCCTCACATAATTTTTAATACGTCTCACCTCTTGGGCCTCCACAAAATGTTTAAGAGGTCTCACCTCTTGGGCCTCCACAAAATGTTTAAGAAGGTCTCACCTCTTGGGCCTCCACAAAATGTTTAAGAGGTTCTCACCTCTTGGGCCTCCACAAAATGTTTAAGAGGTCTCACCTCTTGGGCCTCCACAAAATTTTATCAAGGTCTCACCTCTTGGGCCTCCACAAATTTTTAAGAGTGTCTCAACCTCTTGGGCTCTCCACAAAATGTTTAAGAGGTCTCACCTCTTGGGCCTCCACAAAATTTTATCAAGGTCTCACCTCTTGGGCCTCCACAAAATTTTATCAAGGTCTCACCTCTTGGGCCTCCACAAAATTTATCAAGGTCTCACCTCTTGGCCTTCCACAAAATTTTTAACAGGTCTCACCTCTTGGGCCTCCACAAAATTTTATCAAGGTCTCACCTCTTGGGCCTCCACAAATTTTTATCAAGGTCTCACCTCTTGGGCCTCCACAAAATTTTTAACAGGTCTCACCTCTTGGGCCTCCACATAATTTTATCAAGGTCTCACCTCTTGGGCCTCCACAAAATTTTATCAAGGTCTCACCTCTTGGGCCTCCACA
Organism: Rhinella marina; assembly: GCA_900303285.1. Lineage (NCBI taxonomy): Eukaryota > Metazoa > Chordata > Amphibia > Anura > Bufonidae > Rhinella > Rhinella marina. The sequence goes on from ONZH01013830.1 coordinate 5,153, forward strand.
AAATTTTATTAAAGTCTCACCTCTTGGGCCTCCACAAAATTTTTAACAGGTCTCACCTCTTGGGCCTCCACAAAATTTTATCAAGGTCTCACCTCTTGGGCCTCCACAAATTTTTATCAAGGTCTCACCTCTTGGGCCTCCACAAAATTTTTAACAGGTCTCACCTCTTGGGCCTCCACATAATTTTATCAAGGTCTCACCTCTTGGGCCTCCACAAAATGTTTAACAGGTCTCACCTCTTGGGCCTCCACAAAATGTTTAACAGGTCTCACCTCTTGGGCCTCCACATAATTTTTAGAGGTCTCACCTCTTGGGCCTCCACAAAATGTTTAACAGGTCTCACCTCTTAGGCCTCCACAAAATGTTTAACAGGTCTCACCTCTTGGGCCTCCACATAATTTTTAACACGTCTCACCTCTTGGGCCTCCACATAATTTTTAACACGTCTCACCTCTTGGGCCTCCACATAATTTTTAACACGTCTCACCTCTTGGGCCTCCACATAATTTTTAACACGTCTCACCTCTTGGGCCTCCACATAATTTTTAACACGTCTCACCTCTTGGGCCTCCACAAAGTGTTTAACAGGTCTCACCTCTTGGGCCTCCACAAAATGTTTAACAGGTCTCACCTCTTGGGCCTCCACATAATTTTAACACGTCTCACCTCTTGGGCCTCCACATAATTTTTAACACGTCTCACCTCTTGGGCCTCCACATAATTTTTAATACGTCTCACCTCTTGGGCCTCCACAAAATGTTTAAGAGGTCTCACCTCTTGGGCCTCCACATAATTTTTAACACGTCTCACCTCTTGGCCTCCACATAATTTTTAAGAGGTCTCACCTCTTGGGCCTCCACAAAATGTTTAACAGGTCTCACCTCTTGGGCCTCCACAAAATGTTTAAGAGGTCTCACCTCTTGGGCCTCCACAAAATGTTTAACAGGTCTCACCTCTTGGGCCTCCACAAAATGTTTAACAGGTCTCACCTCTTGGGCCTCCACAAAATGTTTAAGAGGTCTCACCTCTTGGGCCTCCACATAATTTTTAACACGTCTCACCTCTTGTGCCTCCACATAATTTTTAACACGTCTCACCTCTTGGGCCTCCACATAATTTTTAACACGTCTCACCTCTTGGGCCTCCACAAAATGTTTAACAGGTCTCACCTCTTGGGCCTCCACAAAATGGTTAACAGGTCTCACCTCTTGGGCCTCCACATAATTTTTAACACGTCTCACCTCTTGGGCCTCCACATAATTTTTAATACGTCTCACCTCTTGGGCCTCCACAAAATGTTTAAGAGGTCTCACCTCTTGGGCCTCCACAAAATGTTTAAGAGGTCTCACCTCTTGGGCCTCCACAAAATGTTTAAGAGGTCTCACCTCTTGGGCCTCCACAAAATGTTTAAGAGGTCTCACCTCTTGGGCCTCCACAAAATTTTATCAAGGTCTCACCTCTTGGGCCTCCACAAAATTTTTAAGAGGTCTCACCTCTTGGGCCTCCACAAAATGTTTAAGAGGTCTCACCTCTTGGGCCTCCACAAAATTTTATCAAGGTCTCACCTCTTGGGCCTCCACAAAATTTTATCAAGGTCTCACCTCTTGGGCCTCCACAAAATTTTATCAAGGTCTCACCTCTTGGGCCTCCACAAAATTTTTAACAGGTCTCACCTCTTGGGCCTCCACAAAATTTTATCAAGGTCTCACCTCTTGGGCCTCCACAAATTTTTATCAAGGTCTCACCTCTTGGGCCTCCACAAAATTTTAACAGGTCTCACCTCTTGGGCCTCCACATAATTTTATCAAGGTCTCACCTCTTTGGCCTCCACAAAATTTTATCAAGGTCTCACCTCTTGGGCCTCCACAAAATTTTATTAAAGTCTCACCTCTTGGGCCTCCACAAAATTTTTAACAGGTCTCACCTCTTGGGCCTCCACAAAATTTTATCAAGGTCTCACCTCTTGGGCCTCCACAAATTTTTATCAAGGTCTCACCTCTTGGGCCTCCACAAAATTTTTAACAGGTCTCACCTTTTGGGCCTCCACATAATTTTATCAAGGTCTCACCTCTTGGGCCTCCACAAAATTTTTAACAGGTCTCACCTCTTGGGCCTCCACAAAATTTTATCAAGGTCTCACCTCTTGGGCCTCCACAAAATTTTATCAAGGTCTCACCTCTTGGGCCTCCACAAAATTTTATTAAAGTCTCACCTCTTGGGCCTCCACAAAATTTTTAACAGGTCTCACCTCTTGGGCCTCCACAAAATTTATCAAGGTCTCACCTCTTGGGCCTCCACAAAATTTTTAACAGGTCTCACCTCTTGGGCCTCCACATAATTTTATCAAGGTCTCACCTCTTGGGCCTCCACAAAATTTTTAACAGGTCTCACCTCTTGGGCCTCCACAAAATTTTATCAAGGTCTCACCTCTTGGGCCTCCACAAAATTTTTAACAGGTCTCACCTCTTGGGCCTCCACATAATTTTATCAAGGTCTCACCTCTTGGGCCTCCACAAAATTTTATCAAGGTCTCACCTCTTGGGCCTCCACAAAATTTTATTAAAGTCTCACCTCTTGGGCCTCCACAAAATTTTTAACAGGTCTCACCTCTTGGGCCTCCACAAAATTTTATCAAGGTCTCACCTCTTGGGCCTCCACAAATTTTTATCAAGGTCTCACCTCTTGGGCCTCCACAAAATTTTTAACAGGTCTCACCTCTTGGGCCTCCACATAATTTTATCAAGGTCTCACCTCTTGGGCCTCCACAAAATTTTTAACAGGTCTCACCTCTTGTGTCTCCACAAAATTTTATCAAGGTCTCACCTCTTGGGCCTCCACAAAATTTTCCATGAGCCTCTGGCCAGCCCACGGCCTCTTCCTGCCTTTTGCGGTCCTACGCATCCCTCAACATCCCCACTGCTTTACCTGCTAGACATGACACTGGGCCAGGTCGGGTCACTGACATCTCAAGCGCCAACAATTTGGGCATTTTAAGGCTTCTGCATGTGTTTGAGTTGTTTTTACATTTTAAAGAAGACATGTCTGACCACATCTCACACACACACACAATGACAATTAGGTGTGGGGTCTATTTGCTTTCCCCTTTGCCTATGCCATCTGTGGTTGTCATAGGCAACGTGATTTTAAGGGGTGCAGAATTTTATCTTCTTTTTTGTCTAGTTTGGCTTGGGGTCCATGGCAATGTAGAGGAAAGAAGGTTTCCTTGTATGGTCTCACTTTACAGAGAGGTTACATTGTCTTTGGAGTGTATTGTTGAGAGGCTGTGATAGTGGCGTAATAGTGCGACTTGGGCGCGTTATATGCACCCAGACATGCTTCCCCTGCTGTCCCAGTTGCATTCCAGCATTGTTGGCATCCTTTTCTGAGGTTTCAGGGTGGACTTGGTGACCTCCAAGTGGTCGAATTGAGATTTCCAAGTGGCGAGCATTTTTTTCCCATAGACTTTAATGGGATTCGATATTCGGTCGAATAGTCGAATTTCGCGGTCTATTCGAATCGAATTTCGAACTTTCGAATATTTCACTACTCGCTCAACTCTAGTTATAAGCACCCCTCGAAGGTCTAATTTGGTAAACCATTTAGCTCCGTGTAGCTGACTAAAAAGAAGAGGTATCAAAAGCAAAGGATATAGGTTCTTGACTGTAATCTTATTAAGCTCTCTGTAGTCAATACATGGTTTGACTGCCATCATTTTTTTTTTTTTACCAAAAAAGAATCCCCTCTCCATAGGAGAAACAGATGGTCAGGTTAGGTATAACCCTTTACCTGACTTTCTTTAATGTAGTCTTTGATGGCAAGATGTTCTGGACCTGACAAATTAAAAATATGCTGTTTCGGAAATTTGGAATCCAGAATCAACTCAATCACGCAGTCATAGATTTTGTGGGGAGAGAGAGAATTAGAGCAAACACATTCTGAAAATCATTAATGAGGTTAGACAATTGCAGAGAAATCATGGGCAACAAAGCTACAGATAAAGTAAAGAGATGATCTGAACAATCTCTACCCCAGCTCCTTGTTTCCCAGTTTCCTCTGCTATTAGTCTTTTCTGTGAAGCGGATTTCGGACACAAATCAACCCAGTGATTAGTAGCACCACAATAGTCTCAAGTCCCTGAAAGTTCTTTGTTCCACAAATACAGTACGGAAGTGGCACCACGCTGCATAGGTTCTTCCAGGTCAGAAACTGGTACAAGTAAAGTAGACACTGGATCTAGAACATAGATGGTAACCTGCAAAACCATACGTTCCCTATTTTGTTCCCTAAGCCGACGATTCAAACTTACTACAAATGTCATGTAGGACAGGTTCTTCAAATATATCAAGCTCCTTTTGAACACCATATTTCTCATTTTATTTACACCAAAAAACTGGCAAAAATACATTTATAAATCTCCTGCTTCACTTCTATTACAAAGCTAGCTGACTGCCTACAGCCACCAATGCAATGTTTTCCAGTGGGGAAGAGAAAAAGAAGTTCTGTGCCAGGCGCTTTCTTCCCCCAGGCCCCATATCAGCTGCGTGGTCTGACTCTATTGCAGGTACGCCACTGTGTGGCATAGTTTCATGCATTCAAGAAAATGAAGGTTTTAAAAATTGAACGCTACTCTATGCTAGAAAAGTTCTATTTTTGTCTGTTGGACATTTTGACAGGTTTCCATGATGGAGCAGTTCTGTACCTTCAACAATATTTAATTTCTCTCAAAATTTTGATTCTTTTCTATGCTATGTCTTCGGTCAGACTTTTAGCCAGGTGCCATAATGGTACAGTTCTTCAACCAAATTTAATTTTTCTCCAAAATTTTATTTCTCTTTATGCCATCAGTCGATTTTTTGCCAGGTGGACATCCATAAAACGTGTCTCCGCTTCCACAAAGTTGAATTGTTCCACATGCCATCAACTGGACTTTTTTCCAGGTGTCAGGAAAAGTTGTCTCATCATTATAGAAATGTGGTGCAGTTCCACTCCTTCACCAAAGTTTATCTGTAATGTATTATATATATACTTCTGTACATTTTTTTTTATTGTTTAGAATAGTTTCATTTTCTAAATGACTATGGCCTTTGCCTGGCACATACTATATCCTGTTTCTTAGCCCTATGGACTTCTGGGCAGGAAAATTGGAATAGTAGCCAGAACTGGCACAGTTTGCTCTGGCTGAATTGTTTTCTCTATCCCCCAGTGTCATCTCAGAGAGGGTTTTCAGTGTTGACAAAAAGCCATGTGTTTGATGTTGAAACAAGGCCAAGTGACTCAACTAAGCACAAAAGCATAGGAAATATGGCTGCAAATACTCTGGACTGATAAGTTAACATTTTAAATACCTGGCTATAAAAGAATTTGTTCACAGAAGAGCTGAAGCATAGTCCAATGATGGGTGTTTACAGGCAACAGTGAAGCGTAATGGATGTTCATTGCAAGTTTGGGGCTGCACTTCAACAAATTTAGTTGGAGATTTTGTGAGGATTAATGTGTGTTGAGAAATAGCAGACACTTCATGCAATACCATTAGTCAGGTGTCTGAATGGCTCCAAATCTGAAGCAGGACAATGACCCAAAACATACACCCAATGTCATTAAGAACTATTTTCAGAGTAAAGACCAAGGAGTCCTGGAAGTGTTGACATGGCCCCCACAGAGTCCTAATCTCAACACCATTGAGTATGCATGGGATTATATGAAGAGACAAAAAGATTTGAGCCAGCCTACATCCACAAGTCTGTGGTTAGTTCTCCAACATGTTTGGAATGACCTGCCTACCGAGTTCCTTAAAAACTGTGTACAAGTGTATCTAGAAGAATTGATTTTTTTTTTAAGGCAAAGGGTGGTTTTGCTTAGTTTGTAACATGTACCTGAAGGAGTGGCACCTTCAGGTGTGAATGCGCTCTTAGCTTATCTTGAGTAGCATTCTTGTGCACTTTTGCTCTTCCTATGAAATTGAGCGCCTTGATTGTGTGGTACATATAGGTGTGTTTGCTCCTCCTCTCATTGGTTGTTGTATGCACATAGAGGTCACTAGGAGCAACACACCTATATGTGCGGTGTCCATGCTCCTAGATATAGATGCCCAATGGCATAGTTAGGTTTAGCGTAGGACCTGCCTGACCTGAGACCACCGTGACGCTGGGTAGGTGGGCACAGATGTGTTTTGATCAAAATATATTGGCTAAGAGTCTCAGATTTTATCATATCAGAATGAGGTCTTAGTTTATACAGTATATATTGTTTGCATCTATTTTTGTGCACTAATACCCCTTTTCTGTGATTTACAAAGGGTGGTCTTGTATAATATTAGTAACAAAATAAGCATGAAGGTCAAGGGATATATTCCTAATCTTCCATCATCACTACTTAGTACAAACAAGCATGTTCTTCATCTGGACAGGGTGTCATAAATGCAAATGACATTCAGAAATTGATAGGATATAGTACTTAGTATTTCAGAAATATGTAGGTGGGTGTATACTGTACAATTATACCATTTAGGCTGATTTGCTAGTCGACCCAACTGGAATTTATGATGAATGCTGCCCCATGACCTTTTAGGTAAATGGAACACAGAATGACAATTCATGCCTGAATAAATGTGTTTACTTCATTTGTTGCTTGAAATATCTGCAGCTAATTGGCTCATACTAATTGAGAGATAATGCAATCTTTTGTAAATAATTATTTTCTCATTTATTTTTACTGATTCCAATTTAATTATAGGTCACAATTTAAAAGCTTCTGTCCTCCAGTTTTAAACTTAAAGGACTATAAAGTTCTTTGTTCTTAATACAGAAATACTGATTTATACAGACACACTCTAAGGAGCTTTCAATGGAGATTAATGGTAACCACAATCACATCTGAAACACAGGCTGATAATGTGTTTGTCATGGCCTTACAAAACTGTCACCATACTGCTAACTTCTTGGAGGAATCAGACAGTACCATCCTCCTCTCTTATTTACAATAGGAAACTGAGGCAACCCCAGAGTTTAAGTAATAAAGTAGACCCCATAATATCAATATTAGTAATATAATAGCTGGCTGAAAATGGGAGTTACTATTTATTTTTAAAATGTTATGGTTATCAAATTCAGAAGATTATCAAATGTTTTTTTCTTAAGTCATTGCATATTTCTAAAATATCTGTGACGGGTCACTATCTGTTCCCCTCTTCTCCTCCCAATCTGAAGAATAAAGAAACACGCTCACTCATTATTTTTTCTGCGCAGCAGTTAAAATGGAAGCTACTGTATAAGGGCAATGCAACATGGCCCCATTAAAGTGCTTAGAGCTGTGTTCATTCACCTGTACAGTGAAGGTGCAAAGGACTACAAGCTAATAAGGGAGTCATGACAAACTATAGTAATGTACCATTATTTTTTAGCTGCTTCATAAATGCTTTGCCACTGTGAGGAAGAAAGCATTTATGTTAAATCTCTCCATCCAAAATCACATGATTGATGAGTCTCCAGACAGTGAGACCCCTGACAATTAGCTGTTGTCAGGGATATCGCAAATATGTCCTTTGAATATGTCCCACTTGTAATCCCATAACTTCAGGGCATTTGCAATCACCACGGCTGGGACAATATCGTTTTGCCTCAACCATTAATCCATCTTCTTGGGGGGCGGAGCGGGAGCCCTGGGTGCCTCAGGTGCACCAGCCGATTCGGCGAACACCACAGCCACAGGTGTCTTCTTCGGTCTTGGCTTAGGAATCCAAGTCTCTTCTGGCTCCTCTTTAACCTCTGGGTCTGGGATATCGCTACTCCAATCCATTTCTGCCCAGTTGGGGCGCAGCTGCTTCGCCATCTTGCACAGCACACTTGTTCTGGGTCTCAAACTGGAGATGGAGGTGGAGCTACAAGGGAGGAGTCATCACTCTCTATACTTTCAATGGTAAGCTCCCTGGAGTCCCGGCTTACCGAGCCTGTGAGCCAATCAGAGCAAGCACTTCCCACTAGGTCAGGTGACCACTTTCTTCCCGGGATTTTTGCCGCACGAATAACGAACAGTAAAAGTTTGCTAATTAACTGAATTCGTACGCATAAGCATATAAACTAACTTATACGTTGCATTAGTGTACAATTAAGCGTACGAGTACGTAGCCAATGCTTAGAAAGCTTTACGAACATTTTCGAATCTAACGGATTGAATCTCAAAAAATTCGGCCACAAATAGATTGTTTTTTTTCTCTCTTGTGTAATCCCCATTAGTAAGTATGTGCTCCATTATTGACAAGGCAGTCTAGTGCACATCTTGTGAAATGTATGCATTCCTGGCATATAGGCGTTTGTGGATGCATATTTTTGTTCAAAATTTGAGTAAATTGCCAGTTTGGAAGCGCACATCATGGATCTAACCAAGCGAGCTGGAAAAGAGTTAGCTGCTCCCTGAACAGGCACTCTACAGGGTAGATGCGGGGGAGGGAGAAAGCATGGAGGCTCAGGAAATGATGTACCGTAGGTAGCTGCATAAAAGTTAGAAAATGAGGTAGAGGGAAGAGTACCAGGGAGGCTAGCCCAGATCTGGCACACCCAAAAAGTTTGCAATTGTTTCCATTTGCAAAAGTTTCCACATTGGGACTAGTGACACAATTAGAGGTAGGTGGAGTATCCTTTAAAAACTAGAACTAGACTAGAACGGTTCACAAGGAAAGGTGTAGAGTAAAAAACAACCCAAAAACTCTTAATTGTATGTATACTAATGCCAGAAGCCTGACTAATAAAACTGGTGAACTAGAATTAGTAATATCTGAGGAGGACTATGACATAGTGGGAATAACTGAGACATGGCTGGGTGATAGCTATGACTAAGTGGGTAACGTACAGGGTTACAGTCTGTTTAGAAAGGATCATAAAAACTGGAGAGGGGGTAGTGATTTGCCGTCATTTAAATTTCTGTCTAAAACCCAAACTACAGGAATAAAAAAGCAAGGGAAATAAACATGTGGAGTCACTGCGGGTAGAAATAAATACAGGCAAAAACATTAATAAAATACTGATAGGGGTTTGTTATAAGCTACCTAATATACCAGACTCCACAGAAAATCTACTACTAAGGGAAAAAGATGAGGCAGCAAATCATAATGAGGTCGTTATTACGGGGGACTTGAACTACCAGGAAATAGGTTCTTGGCAATAACCAAAGACAATTACCTTTCCCAACTGGTTCAGTACTCAACTAGAGGGATAGTCATACTGGACTAAGGCCTCTTTCACACTAGCGTTAGCACGGATCCGGCACCTAAAGGGTGCCAACGGATCCGTGCTAACGCTATACATGTGTGGAGCCGGAGCAGCGCTCCGGCCCCACACATGACACACATTGAAACAAGACACAGACATACATACAAACAAACATACAGACATACAGACATACATACAAACATACATACATCCTCACATACTCTAGGGACGCCGGCAGAACGTCTTCACGCGCCTCCTGCTCGCAGTGATGACGATTCCCCACAGTGCCCTCTGCTGGGTGTGAAGACATGCTGCCGGCGTCCCTGGAGTATGTGAGTATGTATGTATGTCTATGTTTGTATGTATGTATGTCTGTATGTATGTTTGTATGTATGTCTGTATGTATGTAGCCGGATCCGGAATGATGGAAATCAATGGAGGACAGATCCGGATTACTGGTGTGTCCACACCAAACGGATCCGTCCCCATTGACTTGCATTGGGGGTCATTCTGGATCCGTCTTGGTGCGGATGCCTGGACCGGAGAGCAAACCGCAGCATGCTGCGGTTTGTTCTCCGGTCTGAAGACGGAACGGAATGCTTTCAGGAGCATTCCGTTGTCTTCAGTTCAGTTTTGTCCCCATTGACAATGAATGGGGACAAAACTGAAGCGTTTTATTCCGGTATTGAGCCCCTATGACGGAACTCAATACCGGAATTTTAAAACGCTAGTGTGAAAGTAGCCTTAGTACTAACCAACAGACCTAACAGAGCAACAGATGTGCAGGTTGGGGGACACCTGGGAAATAGTGACCATAAAATAATGACCTTCCTATTGTCATTCAAAAGAGTTTCTTCAGGGAGGCACAAAAGCACCAAACTTCCAAAAAGCACAATTTGACCTGCTATGAGAGGCCATTAACCTCAATAACTGGAACAATGTCCTCTGGAATATGAATGGAGCTATAAAATGGGATATTTTTAAAGGCATCCTAAACTCTTATTGTGAGAAGCGCATACCATACGGGAATAAAAGGGTGAGGAAAGCATTTAAATCACTAACTAAACAGAAAGATAGTGAGGAATCATTGAAAAAACTATAAGGAAAAAAAATTGAATAAGTAAAAGACAGTTAAAAACAGCCAAGCTGGAGACAGAGAGATTTATTGTCAAGGAGAGTAAAACTAACATTTAAAATGTTTTTCAACAATATAAATGGTAAAAAGTTTAAGTGTGAGTGATGAGGGAGGAGTTGTTGAGAGCGATGAGGAGAAAGCGGAGCTATTTAATATTTTTTTCTCCACTGTAGTCACTGAGGAAAATGGACCATCAGATGCAATGTAGAGTGTTAAAATAAACTCCCCATTAAAAAAGACCTGCCTGACCCAGGAAGAAGTGCAGCGACATCTTAAAAAGATTAAAATAGACAAACCACCAGGTCCAGATGGCATAAATCCCTGATATTTAAAGAGGACCTTTCATGTGTCCTCACACTGCTAACTAACTAGCAGTTTTTACAGGGCATGGGCCGGGGAGTTGGGGGCACTTACAATTTTTTCGGGGCACAGCTCCGTTGGCCCGCTGCGCCCCTGTGAAGATCCGGCGCACGCTATGCAAATTGCATAGCATCGGTACAGGGAGGAGGAGACGCCAGGGATTCTCAATGGGCGTCTCCTTCTCCCTGGCTGTAGCGCTGTCCAATCACAGTGGGGAGCGTCACAGTCAGAGAGAAGGTTTCCCCCCTGACCAGTTGTTCCCACTAGCCACTGGCACTAGCACTTTGAGTTAGAAGAACAGTGACCATGTAGTGGCCATGACATATTATATATACATCATTTTAGCTCTTATTCATTTGAATAGGAGCTGAGCTGCAGTAACCCAGCATGGCCACTAGATGACCTCCGAGCCTTCAACTCCATTTAAAGTGCTAGCTTTGACACTGAAGGAAGCAGTGAACAGCTGATCTGTGGAGAAGTCAGGTGTCAGACCCCCACAATCTTATATTGATTACCTATCCTGAGGATTGGTTATCAATAAGTGGAGTCTGGAAAACCCAGTTAAGAAGGGACTCTCCCAGCATGTAAAAACACGCTAATCAGTGCATTCAAATACACTCCTTTTCTTCTCAAGTGAATTTCCCTGTGTCCTTCTCAAAGTCTCAACTTGATTTATTTATTCCGAATGCATCCTAATTTTTTTTAAAAAATTTGCATTGTGATGATTCCAAACTTCTTGAGATTAGTTTCAGGTGAGTGAGAGAGAGAGAAACCCAGAGCAGCATTGGCTGGCCTACAATACTCCTCACACATACTAGTTGCTGTCCATAATGAGAAAGCATACCCCCCAAAACCCCGACAAAGACCTCTCAGCTAGTTAAGCCAATTTGCTGGTGTGAGACACTCTGTTTTATTTTCTTTTAGAAGGAGAGCTGATTTGGACGTCTCTTTTCCAATGGAGCATTATGCCTCTCTCTCTCTCTCTCTCTCTCTTTTTGGAAAAATAAGGCAAATCATACAGAAATGAAAACATAAACCACACTGTATACATTTAATCAAATACTTTGTTTTTGTAATAAACCTAAACCAGATTGAAGAAAATGAGACATCCGTATGTCCTCTTTCAGGCTACTTTACACTATTGACTTATTTAGCATGCATGTTTTTCTGGTGAAACCCACATAGCCTGACAGTGGTCACAGCAATTTGTACTGATTAGTCTATATAGTGTCTCCATTATTTCCTAGGCCACCTCTTTATTTAGAAGTCACAGCAGTGCCCCCTTTTTCCTTGTCAGAATGCATGCAACTGTAATTTGTCTGAATAGCCTGCAAACCTCATTCAACCTCACCCTTCATCACTATGATACAACACCAAGGGAGACATTTAGCAAAACTGGTGTAAAGGAAAACTGTCTTAGTTGTCCATAGCAACCAATTAGATTCCATCTTTCATTTATCACAGCTCTTTTGGAAAATGAAAGGTGGAATCTTATTGGTTACTATGGGCAATTAGGACAGTTTTCCTTTACACCAGTTTGATAAATCCCCCCCTAAATATTTGAACACTTTTGAGGGTATTAAAGGGTTTGTCCAAGTAATTAATACTAATGACCTATCCTCGAGCCAGGTCATCAGTATCTGATTGGTGGGGGTCCAACTCCCTTGCCCCTGACCATGAACTGTTTGAAGAGGCTGCTGGAGTCCGGTGAGCGTCGCTGCCTCTTCTTAGGCCAGTGATGTCTCTTTCATTGGTGACATGGTCTAGGTGCAGCTGATTCCCATTTAAGTGAACAGGGCTGTGCTTAGTAAGCTAAGAGAAGGCTGTGGCACTCAGTGGAGTTGTCCAAGGTGTCAGACCCCCACTGTTCAGACACTGGTAACCAGGCTCCAACTGGCCCACAGGGGAACAGGTGAATCCATTGGTGGGACCCTGAGAAAGGTGGGCCCCTAGTTCCCCACCCCCTGCACAAATGGCACATGGCACAGTACACGGACTGCACTATATATAGATTGGCAGTGGACAACATCTCAACAGGCCCTGTTCACATAAAAAACTGGATGGATTATTTAACAAACTATCTAATGTATTATTAAAGAAGCATCCGATGGCTGAGACGACTTCTAGTTACAGAGGTAGGCTAGCCAGTATCCTCTTTCATCACTGACCTTCCTTCTCAAAGTCAAAGCCCCATAATCAACCATGTATGAGCAGATATTTGCATGTATCTTTACAGTGGGCTCCAGAATGAATTTTACTAGTGGGTATCCCAGTCCGACACTGCGGATAACCTATCCCAGAAGATAGCTCATCAATATTAAATAGACCCCTTTAATTTGAAGATACTTAGCAGTTAAGTTAAAGGGATTGTCTGGGTTCAGAACTAAACCCGGACATATTCCCATTTTCACCTAGGCAGCCCCTTGACATGAATTGTGCAGAACAAAGTCATCTTCTGGAGATCCAGTGACGTACAGGGCTCTCCATGGGGACTGTAGGCGTAGGCTTCTGTGTAGCAGTGAGCATCACTGCACTAATGGGTGAGCTTTAGTGCTCTTGCCTGTAAAACGGATAGGGCAGCGATAAAGTCCGCCCATCAGAGCAGGTGATGTCACCGGGAACACTGCTGGGTGGAAGCCCCCGCATAGCAGTGTGCTATAGTAAACAAAAAAACCCTTGCCCTGCGCTATACAAGGGAGAGCCTTGGAGCATGCAATGCTCTGATGCTCATTTCAGGGGGGGCCGGAGTGATAAAGTGGGGGTTAGTTCATCACCTATTAAACCTACACATATGTCCTATAATCTCTGACACCCAGTTTCCTAGGACTACATTGCATTACCTTGTGTGATTGATACACTTGTATCATGGAAATCAAGGACTCCAATCTATTTCATTGAAAGTACTCAAAGTGTTCCACAATACTGATAAAATATATAATAAAATATTTCTAGCACACTATTTAATTGTGCTAAATGGAACAAGTCTATCTCCCTTAAATTAGTCATTATTGCTCTGCATCAGTGATGTAACGGTGCATTATGTCTGGTTAAGCCTCTGACTACTGTTATATGAATTATAAGGAGCAGAAAATTATATGCTTTGTCCTTTTTCTTACTTTCTGTACTTCATGTCAATCAATAATTTCAATGTCACCAAGAACTATTTTGAAGATGTATTATTTTATATATTTGGATGATGTCAGATGGGCCATACAATACTCGAGTCAAGAAATTATAATTAAACATGGCATAATAGTACTTCAAAGTGAAGGCATTGAATGGCTGGCTGAAAAAAAATTGCAAATAATTGCTAGCTTTTAGATACTAGAATCATTTCTGAAGGTTATAGAAACACTTGCATGTAATAAATACAATGGCGACAGCATCTAAATGTACATCTCCTTGACTGGGTCTCTTTATAGGCCAGAAGTCATACATTGATGAAAACAGGGTATTTTTATTTAATTTCCAATCCCTTATTCTTTACAAATTCAATCCCAGTGTAACTCTGCAACTACAGTATATTGTTAAATGGGGAATGTGAACCATTTCTCTACCGAATACTTTACCAATGGAGTGAATGATATCGATGTTAGATGACCTGTAAAACTTGTACAACCTTCTTATATACCTTGAGTTTCCATTTCATGCCATTTAGCTAGATCTCTGATGTCTGCGGTGTAAAATCCATCCGCAAACAAAACCAAAAATCCATAGAGACGTAATCAGGGAATACATAGGTTTTGCGGAAGGTTGTGAGATATGATGGCACGTATGGGGTGTGCAAACAAATGCACGTACAGTGAATACAGCCATTATGCAGCGTATATACTATGCTGCCATACTGAATGCATTCATAGTGCTACTACATAGTGTACGTAAATAAACTGCCTTAGGGTTCATGCACACGACTGTATGTATTTTGCGGATCTGCAAAAAACATGGATGGCGTCTGTGTGCGGAACGTATTTTGTGGAAAGCTGGCCCTTAATAAGAACAGTCCTATCCTTGTCCATAATGTAGACAATAATAGGACATGTTTTATTTTTTTGTGGAACGGAAATACGGACATATGGAAACGGAGTGCACACGGAGTAACTTCCGTTTTTTGCGGACCCTTTGAAATGAATAGTTCTGTATACAGTCCGCAAAAGAAACGTAACGGACAGGGAAAGAAAATACATTTGCATGCATGAGCCCTTATTGCATTAGAAAACAGCAAGAATGTCCACAGTAAAAAATCAATCAGACTACCCTTATTAAAATCAGTGATAGATCGGTGTCCATAGTACAGTAATAATTATTATAATCATAGTAATACTAATAATAATAGTAATAATATTTAAATAGCATCATCATATTCTACAGCACTGTTCACAGTGCAACACAATTTAGAGAATAAATTTGCAGACAAAACCAGACTTTACAGATTGACAATTGTCAACAGTCTGAAAGTGATTTCAGAGGGTAGTGAATGCTATAACTAGAGATGAGCAAAGTTTTGTAAAGTTCGATTAGGCCACTTTGCTGAATTTTACCAAAAAATCTGCTTTGTGGCGAATTACTTAATCATGAAGCGCATTTCTTCGTAAATAGTGGGTGCAATGACAAGGAGTGGAATGACAGGGAGTGGTGATTGTGCCGCTCCCCGTCATTGTACCACTCAGATACTGCGTTCATAGATGATTGCGGCATCTGATAAGAATAATACAGTGTAAAAATTTTTAAAAATTTAAAAATAATCCTTACCTGATACATTTGCTCTCGACAGGCTGGCCACGGCCATCTTGCTTGAAGGTCTAGCACAAAATGTCGTGCACCCTGAGATGACGTCAGCACTAGTGATGATCGAGCACCGCGATGCTCGGGTGCTCTGGTCAAACATTAGGTGGTGCTCGAGTGCTCGGCCGAGCACCCGAGTATAATGGAAGTCAACGGGAGAAGACCGGGCACCCCCTGCTCTACAGAGGGGAGGGTGTCTGGTTCATAGGGAAACGACAGAAAATGATGGAAACACCACAGAAATGGTTAGGGAACAGCATGAGGATGATGTCTGGATGCATTTTGGACTCCAAAGTCGCTGTTACGGAATGACAACAATACTCCCAAAAACAGAACATATCATCGATTTTAGAGGAAATATTGTTAGGAAACATATATTTACTTGTATGTAAAGCGCAACTGCTGCCAAAAATTACAAGGAAGAGGCACTCCGATACAACCGGTATTTAACATAAAGGAGGGCCTCATTCACATTGTGGTACAATTGTTCATGACGTGGGACTCCTACACTCATAAAGCCTATGCACAAAGGGAAAAGGCTGACAAAAATTACAAGGAACAGGCACTCCAATACACCCTTTATTACACATAAAGGAGGGCATCAGACACACCCTTGAAAAATTATGATTGATGGGCTGCTGCTGACACTCAAAAACAATAGGGGTGAGGTGCTACTGCCGAGCTGACCATCAAAAAATTATGGTTGAGGTGCTGCTGCTTAGCTGAACGTCTAAAAAATTATGGGTGACAAGCTGCTGCCGAGCTGACCGTTGAAAAAATTCTGGGTGACATGCTACTACTGCGCTGACCGTAAAAAAATTATGGGTGACACGCTGCTGCCGAGCTGACCGTCAAAAAACGTATGGGTGACACGCTGCTGCCGAGCTGACCATCCAAAAAATTATGGGTGACACGCTGCTGCCGAGCTGACTGTCAAAAAACGTATGGGTGACACGCTGCTGCCAAGCAGAGCGTCAAAAAAATTATGGGTGACACGCTGCTGCCAAGCTGACTGAAGAAGAAATGATGTGACATTCCGCTGCTATGCTGACTGAAAGACTGAAGAAGAAATGATGTGTGACATTCTGCTGCTACGCTGACTGTCGAAAAAATTATGGTTAAGGCACAGAGGGATCGCTGAAGACGTTGACACAGTCAGCTAGGTACTCCTTCACCATCTTCCAAAACTTTTGCCTCCTTGTGACACAACACGGAGACATAGACTTTTTCACATGCAGAGCGTCCGCCTTTATGTTGAGCAGTGAGCTTTTTAGCACACAGAAGTGGGATGGTTACGCTGATAATTGCATTATCGCCGCTCACCATCTGTGTACATTCATCAAAGTTGCGTAAAACCTCACAGAGGTCAGACATCGTTGCCAACTCGTCGCTTGTGAAGAGCGGAAGCTAACTGGAAAGGCGCCGACCGTGTTGCAGCTGGTATTCCACCGCAATCCTTGGCGTGAATAGCACCTGTGCCATCCCAGGGTACGACTCGCTCCCAGCCTCCACAACCTTTACCCAATGTGCCGTCAGGGAAATGAAGCATCCCTGGCCAGAAGCGCTTGTCCATGTTTCGGGACACATGCTTACGTAAGACGGGGAAGGCACACCAGGAAAAATATTGGCGGCTGGGGACTGCGTAACGAGGGACAGCCGCCGCCATCAGGCTGCAAAAAGCCTCGGTATCCACCAGCCTAAATGGCAACATTTCCAGGGCCACCAGTTTTTGCGCAAGTTGCGCGTTTAGTGCTATGGCCTGTGGGTGAGTGGCAGGGTATTTGCGCTTGCGTTTAAATGCCTCGGGTAAGGACATTTGAATTAGAGATGAGTGAATCATTCAAAAAATTATTCGCCGAACATTCGCCGAACTTTTCCTAAGATTCGTATATTCGACGAATAGATTTGTTGTATTTGCGTACAAAATATACACTATTATGTGCTATTAGTGTCAAGGTTGGGGTACACAGAAAAGGGAGATGTGATCCCTGAGCTCTCCCCAACCCCTGTCCCTGCCTAATTGCCTCCGTGTCCTAGGCGACACGGCGACAACCACGAGGACTGCAATTACACTGACTAAGGTGCAGGGAAAAGGGACAACAAACAGAGGCGAACAAAACACTGAAGAATAGTCAACTAGCCGTGAGATAACCAGAGATAACGTAAGTACAAAATCAGAAGACGGTAGGGTAGTCAGGTACGAGCCAAGGGTCAAATAAGCAGTCAGGATACACACGAAACAAACGCTCAAGCAGGAATAGCAAGGATATGCAAAAACCGGCAAAGACCAGAGAAGAAGGCAGGTATTTATGCAGGAAGATATCCCACCCCCAGGTTCTGAATGGACCAGATGCTGAGAAGCCACTCAGCCAGCACCTGAGTATTAACCCTATGTAGACAAACAAAGGCATGAAGATGGGCGTTGGCTCCAAAACAACTCCACAGTGTGAACATGGTTAAAGGCAAGGCGTAGGCACTAAACAGAAACACACAAAAACTCAGAATACCAAGCAAAAATAGAAAACCTATGTTCTCCGGTGACCAGACCTGACAATTAGTGAACATTCACGCACTAATAACAAACGTTCATTTAAAAAATGTACGCAACTTCTTAGAAGACGTACGCATGAGCGTACAAATAGCTTATGAATCCTCAGCGTACTATTGTCTACGCGATTACATGGCGTGCACTCCTCAGAGGCAGAGCAAATATTCAAAAATGGCATCCAGACGATCCTCATCATTTAGCTCTGCTGCACAGCTGAAATACATAGTCCGGCTGATGGACCGCCAGGATTACGATTTACGATGGCACACACCGCCACCCGCACCAGCATAAAAAGGAGGTGATCCAGCAGGTGATCCGAGGCTTGCGCCATCGTTTCGACACCTTGCGGACCCCGGGCCAGATCCAGCGTAAATGGTCAGATCTGAAATCGCCCTCAGAGGCAGTATGTATATTTGAGGTCGAACAAGTAAGGTGATGTCTATCCGGCTAAGTGCATAGTACAACCATCCACCATACAATAAAGTGAATATGAGGACACATTGCGGTACCTGTAAAGAAATACACACAATGGGCAACATACTTGAAAACGTTGCTGAAAGGTAAAAACATTAGTGCAAACAATACAGTGCAAACAATATAGTGCAAATACATTATAGGTATAATGTAAACATTTTAAATATCACCTACCTAGTATGCTCACGGACACGTTAAAGTCTCTTTTCTTCTGACGCTTGTCATAGAACTGGAACAGAGTCCCAAACTCAGTTGCAATTTGTAATCCACATAGGTAAAATTGTAATCCAAATTGGTAAAAAAATAGCAGCAAAGGTTCCTTAAAAAACCCTCTTTCAAGGGGCTCCCCAATAACCTGAAAAGGGGCAAAAAGGGAGGGCGCTGAATGAGTAGCTGGTCGCTTAAGGAGTTTCACCCCAGTAGCAAAGGGGCCTTGGAGGCTCTGCATGGGGGTATACTCTAAGTAATCCCCTGCATGGAGATTGTGGCCATCTCCTCATTGCCGATAAAACCTACTCCCCGTTCCTCACTGAACCAAATAACAGTACCCCTTTGGCGCTCCAGCTTGGAGTCACCGGACCGTGGGTGCTCCAAAACCTGCACAACCCACTCCTCTACCAACTTTTTGTATTCCCAGAGTGTCAGGGCGTTCCAGGTGACAGCCTCGGGGACCATTGAATTTTGCCGCCTCCGCCATGTCAGCCAGTGGAGTGAACACCTCAGCGGGCACCTCAACCGACTTCTTAGGCTGCCAGACATATTGAGAGACGTAGATCTCCTCCGGTTGCTTCTCCTCATAGGGGTCGGTGCCCCACACCATGCCTCCGCAGTCAGGGCCTCGCTGTGTCGCCATCTTAATTTCCTGAGTTGCCTCGTCTTCCTCGCGAGTTGGAGAAGGGTGCGGAGCTACCAGGGAGGAGTCTGCATCACTAATGAATTGAATTTGTATGCAACAGCATATAGAGTAACTTATACGTAGCAATAGCGTATAATTTATAGGACAAACTACGTAGAGAATGCGTACAAAGCCGAAGCGAATCACCTAATATTCGAATTCGCTTCGCAGCTAAAAATTCCCAAGATTCGATACGAATCAACGAATCGACAAATCGATTCGCTCATCTCTAATTTGAATGCTGCGTTGGGACACTGAAGTGGACGTGCTTGCTGATGGTTCTTGCGAAGGTCCAGGTGCAGGGCAGGAGGCATCTGGGCCTGCGTCTTGGACAGCACGCAACAGAGGGGAAAGGGAGGAAGTGGTGTGACATGCAGACACAGATCGTGGACCCAGGCGTTCGGCCCACTTATTAGTGTGCTTTGCTGCCATGTGGGGGATCATGCTGTTGGTGGTCAGGATGCTGGTCTTTACGCCCCTGCTCATCTTGGTACGGCACAGGTTGCAAATTACAATCCGTTTATCATCAGCACTTCTATCAAAAAAGCGCCAGACTGCGGAACACCTAACCCTTGGCAAGGGAGCTGACCGCAAGGGGCTGCTCCGGGGAACAGTTGCGGGCCTGATTGGCATAGCCTGCCTTCTACCTTTTGCCACCCACTGCCTCTTCCAGCCTGTTGCACTGCTGCGGATCCCTCCCACTCTGTGCTGCTGTCCTCGCTTGGCTTGCCACCTTCCCAGGCTGGATCAGTGATTTCATCGTCCACCACCTCCTCTTCCACTTCCTCACTCTGGTCCTCCTCCTGACATGGTGACCTAACAAGAACCTGACTTATCTGCGTCTCATCCTCATCATCAACCTCTTGAGGCACTAGTTGCCCTTGACTTAATGGCAACTGTGTCTCATCATCATCATACACCTCGCCAGACACTAATTGCCGTTCCCCACCGTCATCTTCTTCAGACTGTGGATGCTCAATAGTTTGGGAATCAGGGCACAATATCTCTTCACGTCCCACTTCAAGCGGCCTTGGCGAGAGGCCCAAACCAAGGAACGGCGATGAAAAAAGCTCCTTGGAATATCACTTGTTTGCCCAGACTCTGCATGGTGGGAGGAAGGAGGATTAGGGTTAGGATGCGGTTGCCCAGACTCTTGGCTACTGAGACTGGACTTTGTGGAAGAAAGGGTGGTGCTTAACCGACTTGAAGCATTATCAGCTGAAATCCAACCGACTACCTGAGAGTTGTGTCTTGCGCCGCCCTGCAAACTGTGACATGAAGCTACGAGATTTGGATGACTTTGTTTCTTGGGCTCTGCCAGCAGACACAGTTTTACTGCACCCAGAGCCATGGCCTCTGCGTTCACCATCAGCAGCACGCCCACTTCCCCGTCCCTTTCTCCTGGCCTTGCGCATATTATATAGTATATATGCAACTTTGTCACAAGTACAGTAGTGCATTTTTTATTAAGTGTATGATCAGAAAAATGTCACTGAATGTCAAATATTTAGAATGCGCAAATGTTATACAGCAGACGCAAATGAGAAACTGTGGTCTTAATTAACGATAAAATTTAAAAAAAATAGCTACGGATGTCAGGTATATAGTCTACAGAACGGTTCTAATGCACACGCTGTGCACGTGGTATTAGCGTCAGGCACACATGCGTTCTTTTTGCCCCAAAATAAAAAAAAAAGATGCAGCCAGATATAACAATTGACTTTTGTGTCTTTTGAACAGAACTACTAGCCCTGCCTAGCCAAATCCTATCCCTACACTATATGTCCCTCCTTGCGCAAATGTTAGACAGCAGATGCAAATGAGGAACTGCGGCCTTAATTAATGGTAGGAAAAATAGCAACGGATGTCAGGTATATAGACTACAGAACGGTTCTAATGCACACGCTGTGCACGTGGTATTAGCGTCAGGCACACTTGCGTTGTTTTTGCCCCAAAATTAAAAAGAAAAATGCAGCCAGATATAACAATGGACTTTTGTGTCTATTGAACAGAACTACTAGCCCTGCCTAGCCAAATCCTATCCCTACACTATAAGTCCCTCCTTGCGTAAATGTTATACAGCAGACGCAAAAGAGGTACTGCGGACTTAACAGCAGAAATAATAGCAACGGATGTCAGGTATATAGTATACAGAGATAAATACAGCATGCAGCAGCTGCACAGGTGGCGTTATTAGCAAGCCACCGAGCGCTATTTTTAACACCCCCAAAATAAAAATAAAAAGTTTTCCTGCAAGATAGAATAGCCCTTAAAAGGGCTTTTGGGTCTTTTTAGAACAAATACTATCCGTGCCTTCTGTTTTTCTCTCCCTACACTATCTGTCCCTCCTTGCAGCAGTTCTCTCTGACTCGGTATGAGCTGGTCACATGTCACCGGGTGCTTTTTAGCACCCGATGTCGCGTTCCCGGCCATCCAATCAGTGTAATGCCAGTAGCAAACATTGCTACTGGCATTATAGTGAATGCCAGTACCTCCCGCATGCTAATTGGCTAATTAGCGTGCAGGGAGGGGACTCGTGCATGGCGCTTGAGCACACGTGGTGTTCGGTCAAACACCGCGTGGACCCAAGCACCACCATGTTCGCCCAACACTAGTCAGCACACTGTATTATTCCTGTTTTTTTTTTTTACACTATTTCAGGTTATTCCATTTTTTATATATACTAGCAGAAGGACCCGGCTTCGCTCGGGTATATTTCATTTAATGTTTATGTGTGTGTCGTTAAAAGATATCTAGAGTGACCTCTACAGCACCCCGCCTCCTTAACAGTAACCTCCACAGCCCCCACCACTTAACACTGACTTAACACCCCCACAGTGCCCCGTCTCCTTAAAATGGGACCTCCACAGCAGCCCATCCCCTTAACTTTGACCTTCACAGCAGCCTGCACCTTTAACAGTGAGTTCCACAGCACCTCACCCCCTTAACAGTGACCTCCACAGGGGCCCACCCTCTTAAGTGACCTCTACAGCACCCACCCCTTAACACTGACCATAGGTTACAGTTCCTTTAACTGCCATCCACCATTCCTGGCCTCCTTAACAGAGACCTCCACAGCGACTGCCCCTTAAACAGTAACTGTCACAGTACCCCGCTGCCTTAACAGTGACCACACAGTTCCCCGCTGTCCCTTTAATGGTGGCCTCCACAGTCCCCTCCTCCCTTAACAGTGACCTCCACAGTGCCCGCTCCTTTAACAGTGACCTCCACAGTAGCCTGCCCCTAGGGTGGCCAGAGGTCCGGTTTTAGGCTGAATAGTCTGGCTTTCAGACTCCCAGTCCTCCATCCAGCGCAGGGCCTGAATGGACACAGAGATGTCCTTTTGAACAGCTCATTCTCAGACAGCAGCACTGTTCAGTCTGAGCATGAGCTGCAGGGAGAAAGCCAGTCTCCCTCCCACCCCTGCAGCTGACAGAAGGTGATTTTACCTTCATTTTTTTAAATCCCCGTTGGCTGAGGAGTGGAAGTGGGCGTGGCCTGAAAGGGTCAGGCGTGGCTTTTTGAGGCCTGGGGGTGCGCTTTTAAGTCCTTCTTTTGAGGGTGGCCTGAATTACAGGTCGATACCATGGTAATTTATGAGGAAACACAGTGGGTAGCAGTGGAAGAAAACATCTTTTATTACTACTGAACAGTAAATATGTGAAATTTACATTATATTAGGTAATGATTGATGATGAATTAGTCTAAAACATTTATTTATGGTAACCGGAATGCCACTTTTAGGACTCTTTCAGATCACCGTTAGGGAATCCGTTGTAGCTTTCCGTTATAACATTGTTATAATGGAAAATAACAGAATCTATAGGGCGGAAAATATCAACAGAACTTTGGTTTCCGTCCAGCATTATGGAAACCAGACGGATCCGTTATGCTTTCCCATAGGCTTCTATTATGACGGATCAAAACAGAATGCCTCTTAAAGGTGTCCGTTTTGATTTTCATCCTATAGATTCCGTTATTTTCCGTTATAACAATGTTATAACGGAAAGCTAGAACGGAATCCCTAACGATGGTGTGAACGAGCCCTAACAGTGTCATCCACAGCGCTCTGCCCCTTTAAAGCAGACCTATAGCAGTGAAGGAAAATGGCTGGGTTGTTATGGAAACCTGGTGTGAATCAGTCTGTGTGTGTGGAGACTTACTGCCTGTGAGCTTCTATTGGCTGATAAGGGTCATGTGACCAGGCTTCTATTGGCTAATGCATTTTTTGGGAATATCTCTATATCGGTACATCCTGGAGAGCTGAGACCCGTTCTAAAACCATCCTGGACACCTGTGTTCCAAATTTGGTGATTGTAGCTGTGACGGTGCGGATTCCTTTAGGGGACATACAGTCTTACATAATACACTCAGCTTTATATATTAGATGAAGTGCTAATGACGTGTGGTGTCATGAACCAACTGCATGAGTACAGCTTCAATATATCGTATGGGCACTATGAATGGTATTATCTGTACACTATGGCTAGTATTGTGTGCACTGTATCTAAAATTATTACCTAACCACCATTGGTGTCACTACTATAGATTCAGAATAGCTAGCACAAGTGTATTTTAATATGACTGATTTATTTTGTGATATCACTATCATTTGTTGAACTAGCATCCCCTAAGTGTTACTAGTCCTCATAACCATCAACCTGTGTGCAAACACTTAAAAAGTTATAGGAATTGCTCAATTGATTTAATGTTTTTCAACGCCAATTAGAGGGCTGGTCAGCTATGGACTATCCGATTGCAAGAATGATTCTCCATCTATAAGACGACAGGTCGTCCTTTAGCCGAGACTTCATCAAACTGTTGTGATTTCTAGTGAATGTCAGCAGCAGGTTATCACTTCTCCTACAGCGCTACCACAGGGGGAATAAAGTATTGCACAATTCAATTTACATACATGGGACATGTAGGATCCTGTTAAAAGACACTCTTTGTAGCCATTATACTGTGATGATGACCTGTCACCTGTATACTCCTCCATCATAACCAGGGGCGTATCTATAGGGGAAGCAGGGGAAGCCACTGCTTCGGGGGCTGAGGGCAGAAGGGGACCGGGAGCAGTAGCAGGGCCGCACCATCAGACTGGAGCAAGGAAGCATCAACAGCATTCAGAAGCATATCCTCCCTTTCAAGTTCCTGTGCTGTGGACCTCAGACACTCCCCCTCTTCACTCCAGCAGAGCAGGCTATGGCTTACCAGCTTTAGACACGCCCCCTCTACACAGGACGTGCTGTTTGAGGAGGAGAGAGATCCCAGCAGAGCAGCAGTGTGAAGAGATGCAGACAGCCTGTAAGTGAGTCTGCACTGTGCCATATCTTCTCTGTGGGACAGGAGGGGGGCAGGGAAGTTTTCCAACTGCTGCTGGATTCTGTAGACCAGCAGCTTCATACTATTGGGTTGCTTTACCGCCTCATGAAGCAGTTTGCCTCCAAGACACCTGCCCCCCCCCCCCTTCTGTTTTCCCTCATGTATGGAGAGCTCCTATTATCCAGTCCCTGTATGACGGTGCTATCCGGTCACTGTATGGAGGCGTTATCCGGTGACCGTATGATGGTGTTAAGCAATCACTGTATGGCGGTGTTATGCGGTAACTGTATGGTGGTGCTATCCGGTGACTGTATGGCGGTGTTATCCAGTTACTATATGGCGGTTTTATCTGGTCACTGTATGGAAGTATCCAGTCACTGTATGGCTGTGTTATCCAGCCACTGTATGGAGGTGTTATCCAATAATTGTTTGGCAATAACTCTATTCCTTGCCCACGCCACCTGTTTTAGACCTGGCATGAGCGGGAAAAAGTTGCAGATTGAGGTGTAAAGGACCTGTGTTCCACAGTCTGTGTCAGAAATAAGCCTAATATAGGCGCATTTCTGTTTAATAAATGACCCACTAATTGTCTTACTATTCCAGGTTAGGGCCAATATTTTTATAATATATAGATTCTATTGTATAATAGAGTGCCCTCAGTATTTCCCAATAGATAAATGATACGTGGGTAACGCAGTCCTCACCCCTGACCACCAGAACCAGGCTGTGCTCTGTCAGTACATGGCGGCCTGCCCTCTCTGCCCCACTGCTCCGCTGTGTACTGGTGCTTATTCTGGCACTAAGGCTGGGTTCACATCACACTTTTGCCATCAGTTTAATGTATATATTAACAGATGCCTCAGACTGATCTGTACAGTTTTTTGAGAAATATTGATCGGCACTGCACTCTGTAGATGGCGTGGTGCACGTGTTTCTGGACCGACGTCCCGCGTAATAGTTAAACAAAAGGAAACCGGCACTCACGTTCTTCTTGATAATGCTGTGATTTATTGTCACATGTAAAGTGACGCGTTTCAGCACAAACGTGCCTTCATCAGACTGTATACATCGCCAATGTGTACTCCCCTTAAATAACCCGCCAAACGAGGTAGTGACATCATGTAGTCATGACAACCAGATAAACAAAAGCAGGTGGAAACAAATAGAAACAAATACAAATGAAAACAATATACATAATCTCCATTTAGTGGAGAGTCCATGTACCCTATCCAGCGTCAGCGTTTAGTTCATGTGTGTAGTTATCGCTGTAGAAAAAAATAGTATTGGTTATTACATACATAGTATGAAAAAGAACATGCATTATAAAAAGCTGTTTAGTGCATATTCACGATTGAGTCCATATGGCTCCAATGTCTGTAGACGGTGGATCCAATATGCCTCACGTTCAAGATAGTAAGTGAGAGCGAACAATGTGAGGTCAGACTGGATGAGATGACTGCTAAATTTGAAGCCAGAGGCTATCCTACACATTTATTGCAACAACAGAGAAATAGACTCGAGACCACACAGGAGGAAAGGGTCCCTAAAAACCATATATTCCATTTATAGTGAAATATCACCCGTGGATCAATAAGATTAGACCTGTGATCAATAAACATTGGAAAATAGTCACAAACTCCTATCCACAAATAGAGGAATTCCAGAACCCACCTATGATCTGTTACAAAAGGACTGACAACATTAGAGATAAAATCATAAGGGCTGATACAGGGAGTAGCAGAACCGAACTCAGACAGAGTGTTCTTTCCACACCCAAACAGGGTACTTTCCCGGGCTTGGGATGCATACACTGTTCAAGTGTCATTAAGGGCGCACACCTTACTCACCCACGTACAGGAGAAAGAATACCAATACGAGGCATGTTCACTTGCAATAGCCAATTCATCATATATATCCTCAAATGCCCTTGTGGTATGCTGTACGTTGGTGAGACATCTACTAGAATGAAGGACAGATTCAGCAAGCATAAATCTACCATTAGAAAGGGTAATCTTCTGTTACCCATTCCACATCATTTTGAACAAAAAAAAACACACTATAGCACAGCTACGGTTCCAAATTATCGAGGGTATCAGCCAACCACGCCGAGGTGGGGATAGGAGTAAAAAACTACTTGAACGTGAGGCATATTGGATCCACCGTCTACAGATATTGGAGCCATATGGACTCAATCGTGAATATGCACTAAACAGCTTTTTATAATGCATGTTCTTTTTCATACTATGTATGTAATAACCAATACTATTTTTTTCTACAGCGATAACTACACACATGGACTAAACGCTGACGCTGGATAGGGTACATGGACTCTCCACTAAATGGAGATTATGTATATTGTTTTCATTTGTATTTGTTTCTATTTGTTTCCACCTGCTACAGTCTGATGAAGGCACGTTTGTGTTGAAACGCGTCACTTTACATGTGACAATAAATCACAGCATTATCAAGAAGAACGTGAGTGCCGGTTTCCTTTTGTTTAACTGATCTGTACAGTGGCGTCTGTTCACCATACAGTTCCAAAAATGTTCCAAAAATATCCATGTATGTTAAGGTATGCACTTTTTACTGGACTCTGCAGGATACAAAAACATGGTTTGCTACATATTTATATATGGTAGGATATAGATAGGAAAAACGTGATGTGAACCCACCATACAAAAATTTGCTGTGGGGCCCAGTCAGTTGTAGCTACACCACTGCTCATAACTCAACATTGACTTAACTGAAAATAAGTTTTAAACTAGACAACACCTTTAAATGATCCAGTAAATCAATACCGGGATATACAGGCTGCCCATTGAACTTACAGGGAAAAAAACTTAGCTTCCATATTGCTTCCCTCACTATTTCTTTTTAATTTAGGTGTATACCATAACTGATGTGAAGTTTAGCATAAGGATCGTGATTTAGTGCCATCGCATCTTCTTCTCTACCATTCTCAGCCTGATCATCCATGCTTAACTTTTAAATTAAATTGTTGCTAAGGTTTGTAGTTTTTCTTTCAACATCATTGAACTTTAATCATGACGTGATCATCGAAAGTGTAACTCAAACAAAAAGCAAAAAATGCAGTTTAAAGGAAAATTGCTCTAAATAATACTTTGTGCAGACAGTACAAGAATGTAATCCTGTAAAATGTGAGAAATCATAAACCTTCTGCCACTGGCCAACCAATTGATATCATAGTAGAGTCATCCCATTAGTTGCTAACAGTTAGAGGTTCACTCTTGGACACAATTTTAGAGGTTGAATCTATTTATAACGTAGAGGAACTTTGCTTTATCTATGCTGTTGTGTTTCTTTTTAAATTCAAAGTAGTTTTTGTGCTCCATTCACGCCCAAAGCTCCATTCAGAATTATGCAGGACACTACTGTAAGCCTTTCAGTGCCTTATTGACATTATAACTTTCAGGTTTTATACACAATAATGCATTTGTTACATGTTCTGGGGTATCTGTATTTTAATCATTAGGCAAGTATATATTGCCTTCAATGCACATTATGGGGGTCATTTATTTTACTGAAATACTCCTATATCAGGTGTATTTCAGGCACAGAGAAAGGGAAGGACTGGTAGGTCTGTCTGATTTAAAATTTTCTATACCTGTTTCAGGCATAGAAAAAGGTTTAAATGTAAGACAGCTAGGAAGATATCTTACATTTAGAACTGGCAGAGGATCCGCTGGCGCCTCTTCATCACTTCTCCGGAACCACCGCCAGCGTAAGGGTTTTCGACGTCGGTCTTAATACATGTGCCCCTATATCTGAATGGTATACATGTGACAAAATTATTATACTCCTATTATATTCCCATTATGGTCTTCACTAGTGTTGAGCGAAGCAAAGCATTACAACTAGAATTCAGTCCAAAGTTTAGGAAAACTTTGATTCGCAACAAATCCAAGTGTGGAGAAGACAAGCCCAGGAATGCAAGATCATCCATAATGCTATGCAGCCAGCCAATCCGCAGATATCCATCCCTGTGATGTCATAGCCCTTTAAAACCGTCATCCCGCAAAGTCTCCTCCATTGTCCTGTGAGCTGAGCATAGAGATGGAAGCCTTTATTATTGTGCTGCTAGCATGCCAATCAATACCATCTGGTCTGAACCCTTTAGGGGGTCCAGGTCTTAATGATGACCATCCTCATCTTTTACTGGCTTTACTTCTTCCAAATCATCCTTCTTGGTCTCCGTGTCCTAGAAAAGTCAGCAAGATGCAGAGAGTTGGAGCTGGATGTTCCTGGTGACACATTCTCATCAATATTAGAAGATGTGGAAAAGGAGGAAAAGCAGATGGTAGAAGAATAGTAATAATATACATATTGCCCACCACCACCACTAAACCAGCCAAACCCCATACCTGCAACAGCCCCTGTTTAAATGTGTCATGTGGCCATTAACAATGAGGAAGGTCTATACAGTGTGGTCTTCATTATTAAATGAAAGGCATCTCCAGGTTAATTGGCTACGTGGTTCTTCACCGTAGCATGGCCACAACCCAGGAGCATGACTGCTCTGTGTGGCCGTACCTTAAGGCAGAGTGGCCTGGATATATCTGATTCATAGCGATTTGTGACAAATTAATTTGGAATGGATCAATTCATATGAATGGAATGGATTTTTAGTTGCAGCCATTTTCTGGAACAAACTCTACCATGTGGAAAGACACCTTTACTGCATATTCCTTAGAATTGCTTGGGACTCCAACTGAAACTAAATCCAAGAACAAGCATTCCTGGTTCCTTATTCCTAACACAATGAAGAGTGACTATATCCCACACTGATAATTATATGTCAACTCATAAATGTCAATTGCAGGTAAATCCCCTTTATTGAGTGCCCTTTAAATTAATTTAATAGATCCCACATTTTAAACAACCAATGCAACAACGTTTTAGTATTATGCATCTAAAAAAGTAAATCATATAATAGTAAATATTAAGGCCTAATACTCAGCCTTAACCCTTTCAGC
The DNA here is from genome assembly GCA_900303285.1 of Rhinella marina. NCBI lineage: Eukaryota > Metazoa > Chordata > Amphibia > Anura > Bufonidae > Rhinella > Rhinella marina. The sequence goes on from ONZH01013830.1 coordinate 34,869, forward strand.
CCCGGAGGGTTTTTTTTTTTCTGTTTTCATTTTGCGCTCCCTGCTTTCAGACAGCCTTAACTTTTTTTTATTTTTTGTTCACATAGCTGTATGAGGGCTTGTTTTTTGTGGGACAAGTTGTACTTTCCAACACCACCATTTACTATTACATATGATGTAGTGGGAAGCGGAAAAAAAATTCCAAATGGGGTGAAATTGCAAGAAAAAAAAAAACGCAATTCCGCCACAGTTTCACAGGTTTTTTATTTACGGCATTCGATGTTCATTAAAACTGACCAGTTACTTTCATTCTACAGGTCAGTATGAATCCGGCGATATCTAATATGTATAGTTTTTCTTGCGTTTTGTTTGGAATTTATTTTTTCCCCTATAACTTTTTGGTATTTATGTGTACGGAGCTGTATGGGGGCTAATTTTTGTGGGGCGATCTGAACTTTTCATGTATACCATTCTGGGGGTGTATGACTTTTTGATCACTTTTGATTGAATTTTTTAAGAAAAAAAAGCAACAAAAAACGGCGAGTCAGCCATTTTGACTTTTTTTCCGTTTCGCTGTTCTCCGTATGGGAAAGAAATTTTTATATTTTTATAATATGGGCGTTTTCGCACATGGTAATACCCATGATGTGTATTTTTTTTATTTTTTTACTACTTAAATTTTTATTTTAGGGAAAGTGGGGTGATTTGAACTTTTATGTTTTTTTTTTAAACTTTATTTATTTAATTTTTTTGACGCTCTTTCATAGTTCCCATAGGGAACTATAACAAGCAATCATCTGATTGCTTATATCATAGACTCCAATGCATTAGCATTAGAGAATATGATGATTTTTCTGCTTTCCTATGGGCTAGTATGGCGCTGGTCGTGAAGGGGTTAAGATCTTATATATCAGGTGATTTTACTTTTTACTGAAAAACTGGGGAATGATGTAGTCTGCTGGTAATTGCTAGTTGCTACAATGTCTTGTTCAAGGGGAAAGACCACTGAACAGCATAACCATGTGGATATGTTACAGTATCATTGTAGTAAGTTTGGTTGATTTGCTCTAAAACTTGCATTTGGTACCATATCTGTGCACCAAGCTCCAAACACATTTGTTACCATATTACATGCTTACCCTATGTATTCAGGAAATAGAGCTAACAGCAAGAAAATGTCCTCACCATGCTACATGTGCTGCACTTTATCCCCTCTACTTCCATTAGACACATCCTAAGTAAATTGTCTTCTACAGCAACTGTGTTCAGGAGGAACCTCAGGCACCTGAGCACACTACACACAAGTTGGCCCACCTGTGCATACCTCCACATCCCAAGATGGAAATATTGCAAGCAAGTTGTCCAAAGAATGGCCAAAGGAGAATGCCCTCAGGGTTGCAAGAAGAGAATTATACCTGCTTTGCTGATAAGAGCAAAACTTCAGGCTCAGATACTGTTTAAAGAGATAGTTTTAACCAAAACTACAGCTAAACTTCAAAAGAAGGTTAATAATATGATTGTATTAAATATAATAACAATAGTATATACATATAGCGATATAATAGCCTTCTTTTGCACTTATCTATATACAAAGAATACATAACATAATACACAATTACATCAACACTTCTAATGGAGTCCTGACTAAATCCAGAATGAAGAAATTTTCATCACCAATTGAGTTAACATCATCTGACAACGACACATGAGCTGGGAAGCCCTTTTTAGCGAAAGCAGTCAGCGTCTTGATTGGGAAAACACAGGCAGGTCCCTACGCGAGGCATCCCTCTTATAGGATGAGCTTCTGACCTCTTTTGTGAAGGGATACATCATTATACTGTTAAAATAAAAAGTTTAATTCCCTATTGGAATGTAGCCAGTGTACACAATTGCCAATGTGTATGTGTTGTTTATCTGCTGTTTATCACCCAGGACCTTGGAGCAGCCAGGTCCCAGAACCGCAGTGAGTAAAATTCCCAAAACAGCCTTGAAAATATATTCACACAAAGTATAACTCCTTTCCACAAACAATTCTAAACAAATCCTCAGTTAATTTACAGGCCTCAATGGCAAAAAAATGAAGTTTAATATAAATAGAAATAAAATTTCCAAATGATTGGAAACTACATGTCCACAGTTTTATACTCTATGTCTGGATGCCCAAGTCAGAGTCAGGTAGCGAAGTGTAGCATAAGAAAGATTGCTCCATCTACTATAAAGAGACACCTTTTTGGCCGATTACTACCTATGTAGCTGTAAGAACTGTAAAAATCTGAGGATACTGCATTTCTGTGTAACATCAGCCAGTTTATTGCAAGTCAGACCTTTCTTGACCTGTATACATTTGCATTCTGCCATTCTAATACTGTCTCCTCATTGCTTCCTACACCACATTTACACTTCATGATGTTGGTCTTTGGACAAAAGGTACTGTACCATGCCTTGCACCATAAAACCATCAACAACAAGGGTACCTCGACCGCTATCAGGCAGAAGAATTCCAAAAAACTGAATGTTTCCGGAAGGGAAGAACCAGTGCGCCCTTCCTTTCACAGCCCAAACCCAGGGAGATTAAAGGGGTTGTCCAAGTTATGGAAAAAAAAATATAACACTGTAAATCTGATGGGCAGCAATATATAACTAAGTTCAGCAAGTTTTAGGCAAAAAAAATCTATATTTCCTCATTTCCCTGGTTCTCTTCTGGCCTTTGTTTATATGCAGTAATAACAATCTCTGCCCCTCCCCCCTTCTCTGCAAAGGCAGTGAATATAAGTGCTGTGAGTACATGTCTGCCTGCTGGGATACTCAGCAGCATGTTGTTTGTGTAGGACTACAAGTCCCAGCTGTACAATGACACTGCTGATACACACAGGAAATTCTCCCTACCTGTTCTTGTACAATTCCTCTATAGCTCCTTGCCCAGCATTTGTCTCCTCTCACTGCTGCAGCTACTATTTGTTGTAAAGCCTTGAGCCCTCAGTGTGTTCTGGCTGAAGGGGTTAATGTTTTATTTGAAGGAATCCAGGGAGTGAGAAGATAGCAGGAGCCCGGCAAAGAAAGGGGGTGTGGCCAGTGACATCTCGTGTACAGTCTGTTATCTGAACTCTGAGGCTTGTGAACGAAACATCACAGAGCAGAGAGATAAGGTGACATCACAGGTCATGTGACCCTCAGTCAACTCTGCGAAACCAGCAGCTTTAGAAACACAAAGTATATGGGAAAGTTGTTATACCTGACAAGTTAGAAACTTATAAAGAACAAAAAAATAACTCGGACAACCCCTTTAAGAACTGTAAGTACAACAACTACTACTATAGTCATCTGGCCATATCTGCACGCACTCATGCCCCTGCGGCACGCTGCACAACACATCACTCCCGCGGACCATGATTGGCCAGTCCACATGATGGTCATCATACAGACATATAAACTAATACAATGAGGGATTTATTATGTGACAGCAGGAAAACGTTGATGAATTCTAAAGGTAAGTATCAGTGGCATACTGCCAATATAGGCAGACCACACAGCTGCTACAGGGTCTGCGGAACAGGGGGGCCCGGAGGGCATGGAAGGCCCTGCCCCCTACACTCTGCTAGTTAATTAATCATTAATTAGATAATATGGGGCATTGAGGTGGCCTGCACTTGTATTCCGTTATGCTCTGAACCATGTGTACAGAGAGGAGGCCTAGCTGTGTGTATCTTTCCCTGTGTGTGTCCCTGTCCCTGTGTGTCTGTCTGTCCCTCTGTGTCCTTGTGTTTGTTCCTATCCCTGTGTGTGTGTTCCTTTCCCTGTGTGTGACTGTCCCTGTGTGTGCCTGTCCCTGTCACTGTGTCACTGTCCCTGTGTGTCGCTGTCCCTGTGTGTGTCTGTCACTATGTGTGTCGCTGTCCTTGTGTGTTGCTGTCCTTGTGTGTGTCACTGTCCATGTGCCCCTGTGTGTTTTTCGCTGTCCCTGTATGTCCCTGTCCCTGTGTGTCCCTGTCCCTGTGTGTGTCCCTTTTCCTTTGTGAGTCCCTGTCCCTTTGTGTGTCCTTGTCCCTTTGTGTGTCCCTGTGTGTGTCCCTGTCCCTGTGTGTGTGTCCCGGTCCCTGTGTGTTGTTTGCTGTCCCTGTGTGTGGCTGTCCCTGTGTGTGTCCCTGTGTCCCTATCCCTGCGTGTCCCTGTCCCTGTGTGTGTCCCTGTCCCTGTGTGTTTCCCTGTCCCTGTGTGTTGTTTGCTGTCCCTGTGTGTGTGTCCTTGTCCCTGTGTGTGTGTCCCTGTCCCTGTGTGTGTGTCCCTGTGCGTTGTTCACTGTCCCTGTGTGTCCCTGTTTCTTTGTGTGGCTGTCCCTGTGTGTGTTGCTGTCCCTGTGTGTTGTTCGCTGTCCCTGTGTGTTGTTCGCTGTCCCTGTGTGTGTCCCTGTCCCTGTGTGTGTGTCCCTGTCCTTGTGTGTTTTTCGCTGCCCCTGTATGTCCCTGTCCCGGTGTGTCCCTGCCCCTGTGTGTCCCTGTCCCTGTGTGTTTGTGTGACTGTCCTCTTGTGTGTGTCTGTCCTCCTGTGTGTGTCTGTCCTCCTGTGTGTGTCACCATCACCATGCCCACAGTGTTCCTATGCCTTGACGCAGCTGCATCAGGACGTTCTGTGGGGGCAAGAAGAAGAAGACGGAGGAGGAGGCAGCGTCACCAGCATGGAGTCCCATGGGAGAAGCACAGGGAGGCACACTAAGGAAATAGGTAACACTACCACATGATCTACACTAGTGATATCTGTGGTTTTACATAGGACTGCAGGTAACACTACCACATGATCTACACTAGTGTTATCTGTGGTTTTACAAAGGACTGCAGCTAACACTACTACCTTATCAGCACTAGTGTTATCTGTGGTTTTACATAGAACTGCAGTTAACACTACTACAGTATCAGCTCTAGTGTTATCTTTACATAGGACTGCAGTCAACACTCCAAATTGGAAAAAAAATGCAATTCCTCCACCGTATTACGGATTTTGTTCTTACGGCATTCCATTTGCAGCACATGGGGTTGTAGCAGGAGAGGAGCCAGGGCAGGAGGTGGGATGGGCCAGGGGTGGGTACTGGGCGGAGTTAGGGGGCCCAATTTAGATTCTTGCTATGGGGCCCAATGATTTCTATGTAAGCCCCTGGTAAGTATATTATACACCCCCCACTTGGTAATAGGACACTCACTTACCTGCTTTACGGCGCTGGCTCCCCACTCCTTCTCCACCAGGTCTGGGCTGCTCCTCTGGGTTTCCTTGCTGAAAACAGCTGATTTGAAATAGTCACAGTTAGTGATTGGTTGCAGGCAATGTCAAACCAGATGTTTACAGAGAGGGAGTCCAGCGGGCATCACAGGCCAAGAGGAGAAGGAGCGGGGAGCCAGAGCAGGTAAGTAAGGTAAGTTACAGGTCTGGCCAGTGTTTTTACCTCCTGAAAACTCTTTTTACGTTGGCTGGAGCATATTCCATATACTAATACATATCTGCAAATTTACATGATATTGCAATTGCTTACTCTGGTATGTCAAACATGTCTCAACTCTGCTTGTTAAGATTTATTTTTTTTTAAAAAAACCTTTATTTTCCTATTGTATTGATTTTCTTTTATTTCTCCTGTATAATGCCAGGAGAAACCTGCGTCCTTCAAAACACTAAAAATACAATATCAAGCTGAAAATGTCAAGTAAAATGCATTTCATTGGTTATTAAAAGTCTGCAGCAGCATCAAAGGTGCATTGTAATGATGGAAAAAGGAATGCATAATTAATGCAAAGAGTGCAATATCACATCTAATTTTTCTTCAGCGTGTCATTGACCTTTAGTATGTCTTCTTCAATGGACTGTTTCAAAGCAAAAGCTTGTCTTACTGTCCTTTTAGTCTATCACGTTTACTGGAATTTAAAACATTGGCCTTTTGTTTTTACCGTACAGCATCCGTGCTAAGTAGTTGAGGCAAAACTCACAATGATTTTTTTTATGCGCTTGGGTTAGCGTTTAGGGGTGCCTAAATTATGTGCCATAACCAAACCATCTAAAACACTGCACAGAGCAAGGCGTCAAGAAGATTAGTAATGACACAGTTTAGGCTGCTTTGCTAATGCTGAGATTATTCACTTAAACTGCTGTTGCTACTGCTACAAATGAGTTATCTAATATGGTTAAAAAGAAACATGTCCATCAAATTCGACCAGACCACATGGATGAAAGCAAAATGGGTGGAGTAAATTTTAGGACTTTGCTTCCCCCTTATGAAATATACCTCTGATATATTTATGCATAGTTATTAGATCTCCCCTCAGTCGTCTTTTTTCTAAAGTGAATAAGCCTAATTTTGATAATCTTTCTGGGTACTGTAGTCCACCCATTCCAGTTATTACTTTAGTTTCCCTCCTCTGAACCCTCTCCAGCTCTGCTATGTCTGCCTTGATCACAGGAGCCCAGAACTGTACACAGTACTCCATGTGTGGTCTGACTAGTGATTTGTAAAGTGGCAGGACTATGTTCTCATCACGGGCATCTATGCCTCTTTTGATGCAACCCATTATCTTATTGGCCATGGCAGCAGCTGTCTGACACTGGTTTCTGCAGCTTAGTTTTCTGTTCACTAAAATTCCTAGGTCCTTTTCCATGTCAGAGTTACCCAATATTTTACCATTTAGTATGTACTGGTGACTTGCATTATTCCTTCCCATGTGCATAACCTTACATTTGTCAGTGTTAAACCTCATCTGCCACTTCTCTGCCCAAGCCTCCAGTCTATCCAGATCCATCTGTAGCAGTGTACTGTCCTCTTCTGTGTTAATTACTTTACACAGTTTAGTGTCATCTGCAAAAATTGATATTTTACTGTGCAAGCCTTCTACAAGATCATTAATAAATATATTGAAGAGAATAGGGCCCAATACTGACCCCTGTGTTACCCCACTAGTTACAGTGACCCAACCTGAGTATGTACCATTAATAACCACCCTCTGTTTTCTATCACTGAGCCAGTTACTTACCCACATACAGACATTTTCTCCCAGGCCAATCATTCTCATTTTATATACTAACCTTTTATGTGATACAGTGTCAAATGCTTTGGAGAAGTCCAGATATACGACATCCATTGATTCGCTGCGGTCCAGTCTAGAACTTACCTCCTCATAGAAACTGATTAAATTGGTTTGACATGACCGATCCCTCATGAAGCCATGCTGATATGGAGTAATTTGCTTATTTTCATTGAGGTACTCCAAGATAGCATCTCTTAGAAAACCCTCAAACAGTTTACCCACGACAGATGTTAAACTTACCGGCCTATAGTTCCCGGGCTCTGGTGTTCAGAATGAGTGCTATATTTAGGAAGCACATGTTCCACTTTTTGTGACACAGAAGTCAATTATTGAGTGAGAGGGAGTGCAATAATTTTTTATAAAATTTTTCTTCTTAAAAATTTCTTCATAATAAAAATATCGCAAATTGTTCAGAAAGCTGGGGAGTTGCATTTTGCATTTTGATGCACACATACTGGTAAACTGGGTGGGGCACAGAGGTCATAGTAACTTGCACTGGAGCCCTATGTGACAATATGCAATGTTTTATCCACCATGCTATGTTTGGTTCACATGCATTTATATTCATTTCCTCTAAATCCAACAATACATGCCACATTTTTTTTCTGATTAGGTTCATATGCAATCTAAATAAATAATAACAAAAAATCATAAGGAGGTAAAGTAGGATGCCATAGACTTCTGTAGGTGCCAGCTTACAGCCTCATGCAACTCGGAGGCTGTGCAGAACTGTGATATGGTTCTGTACACGTGTCCTACTTATACTGTATTAAGTTGGAGCTACTCGAATATGACAATCTGGCAAAGGAAAGTTTTGCAATTATTTTTGCTGACAGTGAAATGAAGGTAGAAATAAATCGAATACAACATAAATGCAGGAATTACCTTAAAACACTGAATTGGTTTGATGTAATATTGGCAAACAGGTGACTAAGTACATCTAGCTGTATATCTTTCACAAGCTATCACTGTCTATGAAAATAAATTCATTTCTCAAGCTCATTATGTTGTCTTTGATTTACTACTTTTGATTTTAACTAGAAAAAGAGAAATATATTATATAAAAGGATTATGCTAAATTTAAAAATTTCCCTCTAAGCATAATAATGGGAATAAGAGCCTAAGTAGTTCTAATCTGGCACCCCCACTAATGGCAAAAATTGAGGTTCTGACATTAATTCCCATTAATCTCTATGGGTCTCTCAAATAGAAGCCAAGTACAGCACTCAGCAATCCCACAGAGATGAATGGAACAGCAGTATGCATCCATTCATATGGGGAGGAAAATGATCCCATTTTTGTGATGGGCTGGGTCCCAGGATTACCACTGATCAGGCTCTTATGTCTTATCATGTAGATAGGAGATATGTTTAAAACACGTCACAATTTTTTTTTTTTGTGTAGGTAATAATGACTTAACAAGTTAAAAATGTATTACTTGTTTTCAAATAGTTTTTATTTAATAAAAGCAGCAAAAATCAAATAAATAAACTCTTATTTGGTAATTACCGTATTTTTCGCTTTATAAGACGCACCTGATGATAAGATGCATCCCAGATTTTAGGGTAGGAAAATAAGAAAAAAATATTTTTCATTACACCTCATATCATAAATAAATTTCCATACCATAAATTTTAGGACATCACATCAGACCACCATATCAGCCCTCCATGTCAGAACCCCATCAGCCCTCCATGTCAAACCCCATCAGACCTCAGATCAGCCCCCATATCAACCCACTGTGCGCCCATCAGACCTCAGATCAGCCCCCATATCAGCCCACTCTACCCCATCAGACCTCAGATCAGCAGAATGTGCCCCCATCAGACCTCAGATCAGCAGTATGTGCCCCATGAGACCTCAGATCAGCAGAATGTGCCCCCATGATACCTCAGATCAGCAAAATGTGCCCCCATCAGACCTCAGATCAGCAGAATGTGCCCCCATGAGACCTCAGATCAGCAGAATGTGCCCCCATAAAACCTCAGATCAGCAAAATGTGGCCCCATCAGACCTCAGATCAGCAGAATGTGCCCCCATCAGACCTCAGTTGAGCAGAATGTGTCCCCATCAGACCTCAGATCAGAAAAATGTGCCCCCATCAGACCTCAGATCAGCTTATTGTGCCCCCATCAGACCTCAGATCAGCAGAATGTGCCCTCATCAGAACTCAGATCAGCAGAATGTGCCCCCATGAGACCTCAGATCAGCAGTATGTGCCCCTATCAGACCTCAGATCATCAGAATGTGCCCCATCAGACCTCAGATCAGCAGAATGTGCCCCCATCAGACCTCAGATCAGCTTATTGTGCCCCCATCAGACCTCAGATCAGCCCACCCAGCCACATAAGGATAAAATTAAAACCTCCCTCACCTCTCCTGCGCCGCGGCTCCGCTCCGGGTCCGGCGCTCCTCTGTCCTCTGCGACAGGCGTTGCACTGTCACCTGACTGCGTGCAGCATCAGGTCAAGGTTAGCGCACTACGTCCCTATGCTGTACGCGGTCAGGACAGTGAAGAGCCGGCCCACAGAAGACAGAGGAGCGCTGGACCCGGAGCAGAGCTGCGGCACAGGACAGGTAAGAGAGGTTTTTATTTTATCCTTATGTGGCTGGATGGGCTGATCTGAGATCTGATGGGGGTCCCGGCACCTTCTACATACTAGTGAATGCTTCCATAATGGAAGCGCTCACTAGTATTCGCTTTATAAGATGCACAGCAATTTTCCCCCTACTTTTGTGGGGAAAAAAGTGCATCTTATAAAGCAAAAAATACAGTATATCATTAAAGGGAGCCTGTCTGCATTTTTACCATACTAAATTGCTAATAGCACAATTTAGGGGCAAAAGAGAGCAGTGGAAAGTGCAAACATACATTTGATGGAGCTTTTATTATCCGTTTTGAGAATATGTTTTATTCTGCCACATACTGCTCTTGCAAGTGTCTAGGGGAAGGTTTTATTGTGAAGTGTTCTCTGTCTGTGTTCTCTGTCAGCATTCGTCTGCTTCACAACCCCCCTATTCTGAGTGACAGCTGTGGTATGCAACCAGAAGACCACTACAGCCACCACTTAGAGCAGAGGGGAGGAACTGTGAAGCAGCACAATACAGAGAGTACACTTAGAGCATAATCTAGAACAATAATACTACTCCTGATATGAACCCATCTCTAAACCTTCCCAACCTGGAACATACATTCAGATAATTGGAAAAATATTTGATGTTTATTATACAAATATCTTAAACACTAGTGCATCTCAATAAATTAGAATAACATTGTAAAGTTAATTTATTTCAGTAATTCAATTCAAAACATGAAATTCATATATTATATAGATTCATAACATACAGAGTGATCTATTGCTAAGAAACTTAAACATTGTACAGGAGCTCCTCACCCTTCTACCAGAAGCCCTACTCCGGGGGATCAGGAATGGGAGAAGATTAGAGATGAGCGAGCACTAAAATGCTCGGGTGCTTGTTATTCGAGTCAAACTTTTCCCGATGCTCAGGTGCTCGTTTCGAGTAACGAACCCCATTGAAGTCAATGGGAGACTCGAGCATTTTTTGCAGGGGACCAAGGCTCTGCCTAGGGAAGGCTGGGTGAAAACCTGGAAACCTCAGAAAATGATGGAAACACCACGGAAATGGACAGGAAACAGCAGGGGCAGCATGCATGGATGCCTCTGAGGCTGCCTAATCCCACCATTACCCCAAATTCTCAGGCAACAGCCTGGTGGTTACCCTCATGGCAATTGTGCTCACCCAGACCAAGAAAGGCGAGGCAAATACCCATCACATGTTAGGGAAGCACCCAACTAGGTGCAACGAAGGTCCATCACCGCCTGCAGGTGACACCACTGCTCATGCTGGCACTGCAGCTAAAATCAAGTTTAGTATCTGTTCTTATCAGTTGCTGTGGCTGTTGGATGTATAGTGGTGAGCATAGCTGCTTCCCAAGCATCTAAAAAATAAATCAGTACAATATCTAATACGTCCCCCTACCCGGGTAAATTGTTTAAAAAGAGGGCCTGTAGGTGGGGGGGAAGGAGGTTTCGCTGGAAGAGCCAGAGGAGTGCCCACTGGGATAGCGTGTGTGGTGATGACAACAGCCAGAATGGATTTGGAGAAACTGTTGCATCAACCGGTATGGTATCGGTTCTTCTCAGTTTAATACCGTATACGTCCCCTATCTTGGGACCTTATATTTTATGGATTTTTCGACCACGGAAACTGGAAAAAGAGCTTGCTCTGGCCAGGGGAGTGTCTTTCCTACTGCAGCTAAGGGGACGTGTCCATGCGCTGCCTATCACAGGTCAGGAGGCAATTAAAAGAAGAAACAAAAAAAACATCAGTACAATATCTAATACGTCCCCTATCCGGCTAAATTGTTTGTAAAGAGGGCCTGTAGGTGGGGGGCAGGCTGGGGGGAAGGAGGTTTCGCTGGAACAGCCAGAGGAGTGCCCCCTGGGCTAGCGTGTGTGGTGGTGACAACAACCGGATGTAGTTACAATGACGACACAGGACCCCAACTTAAAAATTTAGCATCAACCGGTACAGTCGTAAATTATGAGATTGATCAATTGTGGTATGTCTTCTATGTATACTACTCAGTTTAATACCGTATATGGCAGCTATCCGGAAAAATAGTTTGTAGAGAGAGAGAGAAAGATAAGACAAAGAAATAAATTGTTTGTAGAGAGGGCCTGTAGGTGTGGGGCAGGCTGGGGGGAAGGAGGTTTCGCTGGAAGAGCCAGAGGAGTGCCCCCTGGGCTAGCGTGTGTGGTGGTGACAACAGCCGGGTGTAGTTAGAATGACGACGCAGGACGCCAACTTAAAAATTTAGCATCAACCGGTACAGTCGTAAATTATGAGATTGATCAAGTGTGGTATGTCTTCTATGTATACTACTCAGTTTAATACCGTATATGGCAGCTATCCGGAAAAATAGTTTGTAGAGAGAGAGAGAAAGATAGGACAAAGAAGTAAATTGTTTGGAGAGAGGGCCTGTAGGTGGGGTGGCAGGCTGGGGGGAAGGAGGTTTCGCTGGAAGAGCCAGAGGAGTGCCCCCTGGGCTAGCGTGTGTGGTGGTGACAACAGCCGGAATGCATTTAGAAATACTCTAGCATCAGCCGGTGCGGTATCGATTCTTCTCAGTTTAATACCGTATACGTCCCCTATCTTGGGACCTTATATTTTATGGATTTTTCGACCACGGAAAACGGAAAAAGAGCTTGCTCTGGCCAGGGGAGTGTCTTTCCTACTGCAGCTAAGGGGACGTGTCCATGCGCTGCCTATCACAGGTCAGGAGGCAATTAAAAGAAGAAAAAAAAAAACATCAGTACAATATCTAATACGTCCCTTATACGGGTAAATTGTTTGTAGAGAAGGCCTGTAGGTGGGGGGCAGGCTGGGGGGAAGGAGGTTTCGCTGGAAGAGCCAGAGGAGTGCCCCCTGGGCTAGCGTGTGTGGTGGTGATAACAGCCGGATGTAGTTAGAATGACGACGCAGGACCCCAACTTAAAAATTTAGCATCTACCGGTACAGTCGTAAATTATGAGATTGATCAAGTGTGGCATGTCTTCTATTTATACTACTCAGTTTAATACCGTATATGGCAGCTATCCGGAAAAATAGTTTGTAGAGAGAGAGAGAAAGATAGGACAAAGAAGTAAATTGTTTGGAGAGAGGGCCTGTAGGTGGGGTGGCAGGCTGGGGGGAAGGAGGTTTCGCTGGAAGAGCCAGAGGAGTGCCCCCTGGGCTAGCGTGTGTGGTGGTGACAACAGCCGGAATGCATTTAGAAATACTCTAGCATCAGCCGGTGCGGTATCGATTCTTCTCAGTTTAATACCGTATACGTCCCCTATCTTGGGACCTTATATTTTATGGATTTTTCGACCACGGAAAACGGAAAAAGAGCTTGCTCTGGCCAGGGGAGTGTCTTTCCTACTGCAGCTAAGGGGATGTGTCCATGCGCTGCCTATCACAGGTCAGGAGGCAATTAAAAGAAGAAAAAAAAAAACATCAGTACAATATCTAATACGTCCCTTATACAGGTAAATTGTTTGTAGAGAAGGCCTGTAGGTGGGGGGCAGGCTGGGGGGAAGGAGGTTTCGCTGGAAGAGCCAGAGGAGTGCCCCCTGGGCTAGCGTGTGTGGTGGTGATAACAGCCGGATGTAGTTAGAATGACGACGCAGGACCCCAACTTAAAAATTTAGCATCTACCGGTACAATTGTCAATTATGAGCTAGATCAAGTGTGGCATAACTTTTAAATGGATATTGCATGTGGTCACGTACTCCCTGGAACCCCATAGTCACCCCTTCCCTGATGTGCTAGCCCAGAACATTCTCTGCCCTAATTCGCAAGACCTTTTGCTGTTTCCGTGTGCTGACAGTGGGGATTTACCAGTGTTGTCTGAGGAGGTAGTGGACAATGGCGAGACACAGGTGTCGGGGGGTGAGGTAGTTGTATGGGAAGCAAGTTACAGTGGGGACTCCTTGGGGGGGAATTTCTCAGGATGGGACAGATTCAACTTGGGTGGATCAGGCACAGGAACAGATGAATTTTTGGGGGGGTTTATTTAACTTTTATTTAGCAAAAATAACCACAGAGATATTTATTCGTTATCTTCTCTGCGCAGTCTGGCGTTGGGTTCGTCACTTTGATGGCGAGCTGTGCCGCTCTCTCCACAATGGTCTGTAGGTTCTTAGATGGAGACTTTGTTCGGCGATTTCAGTACAGAAGGACTTGTTGCTCATCAACAGAACCTCGACCTCCTTGACATTGTGGACAAGGAATTTGCGGGTGGACCAGGAATTTGCGGAACCCTGTGGGCAGCATGTGTTTGGTCTTCTACTTGCTACCGTATCCAATGTTGGGCAATATAGATTCGCAAGTAATATTATTTTTCACACCTATCCCAAAAATAAAAATGTATGCAGTTTGCGCAAATAAAACTGGAAACTGGAATTGGAGAGAGGGCCTGTAGGTGGACCTCCGGAAAAATTGTTTTGGAGAGAGGGCCTGTAGGTGGAACTCCGGAAAAATTGTTTGGACAGAGGGCCTGTGGTGGAACTCCGGAAAAATTGTTTGGAGAGAGGGCCTGTAGGTGGACCTCCGGAAAAATTGTTTGAAGAGAGGGCCTGTAGGTGGACCTCAGGAAAAATTGTTTGGAGAGAGGGCCTGTAGGTGGAACTCCGGAAAAATTGTTTGGACAGAGGGCCTGTAGGTGGACCTCCGGAAAAATAGTTTGAAGAGAGGGCCTGTAGGTGGACCTCCGGAAAAATTTTTTGGAGAGAGGGCCTGTAGGTGGACCTCTGGAAAAATTGTTTGAATAAAGGGCCTGTAGGGGGCCCTCCTGAAAAATTGTTTGAAGAGGGCCTGTAGGTGGACCTCTGGAAAAATTGTTTGAATAGAGGGCCTGTAGGGGGCCCTCCTGAAAAATTGTTTGAAGAGGGCCTGTAGGTGGACCTCTGGAAAAATTGTTTGAAGAGAGGGCCTGTAGGGGGCCCTCCTGAAAAATTGTTTGAAGAGAGGGCCTGTAGGTGGACCTCTGGAAAAATAGTTTTAATAGAGGGCCTGTAGGGGGCCCTCCTGAAAAATTGTGCTAAAAGAGTGCCAGTTGGACCTGTAAAAAAATGGCGTTTTTTGGGTCAGCGTTAGGCAAAGACGATATGGAGGAGGAGGAGGAGTAGGAGGAGTAGCGAAGAGGAATCGGATACATAAGTAATGTTAATCTTTAGCTGCTTTCCCCCGGAGGAGATTTGAATTTCGGTGAAATCCAAGCTTTGTTCATTTTAATAAGCGTCAGCATGTCAGCGCTGTCAGTTGACAGGCGTGTACGCTTATCGGTGATGACGCCACCAGCTGCACTGAATACCCGCTCTGACAGCACGCTAGCGGCAGGGCAGGCCAGCACCTCCAAGGCGTACAGCGCCAGTTCAGGCCACGTGTCCAGCTTTGAAACCCAGTAGTTGTATGGAGCAGAGTGATCGGTCCGGACGTTGGTATGGTCAGCTAGGTACTCCCTCACCATCTTTCTGTACAGCTCCCCCCTACTCTGCCTAGACTGGGGACAGGTGACAGTGTCTTGCTGGGGTGACATAAAAGTGGCAAAGGCCTTGGAGAGCGTTCCCCTGCCAGTGCTGGACAAGCTGCCTGCTCGCCTCCTCTCCCCCGCTACTTGGCCCACAGAACCATGCCCTCTGCCACTAGCGGCGTCAGATGGGAAGAATTGTTTCAGCTTGTGCACCAGGGCCTGTTGATATCTATTCACTCTCATACTCCTTTCCTCTGCAGGGATGAGAGTGGAAAGGTTCTGCTTGTACCGTGGGTCCAGGAGAGTGAACACCCAGTAATCGGTGTTTGAAAAAATTCTTCTAACGCGAGGGTCACGGGATAGGCAGCCTAACATGAAGTCTGCCATGTGCGCCAGAGTCCCAACACGTAAGAATTCCCTCTCCTCACTGGCCTGACTCTCCATTTCCTCCTCCTCCTCCTCCAAGTCCTCCTCTTCAGCCCATACATGCTCAAGAGTTAAGGACTGAGAACTGGTACCCTCTACTGTCTCGCCGACATTCTCCTCCTCTTCCTCCTCATCCCCCTCCTCCGATAGGCGCTGAGACCGGAGGGTGCTCTGGCTATCAAGCGACGTATCTTCCTCCACCATCTCTTGTGACAAGTGCAAAGCATCCGACTTGATGCTGAGCAGTGAGTTTTTCAACAGGCAAAGCAGCGGGATGGTGAGGCTGATAATGGCGGCATCGCCGCTGACCATCTGTGTTGACTCCTCAAAGTTGCTCAACACCTGGCAGATATCAGACATCCACGTCCACTCCTCATTGTAGACTTGAGAATCTGAGAGACCTGACTACCAGTTCTGGTGGAAGATGACATCTGGCAGTCTACAATCGCTCTGCGCTGCTGGTAAACTCTGGATAACATGTTTAATGTGGAATTCCATCTCGTGGGCACGTCGCACAACAGTCGGTGAGCGGGCAGTTGTAGGCGGCGCTGCGCTGCCCTGAGAGTGGCAGCATCTGTGCTCGACTTGCGGAAATGCGCACAGATGCGGCGCACCTTGGTGAGCAAATCAGACAGATTGGGGTATGTCTTGAGGAACCGCTGAACTATTAGATTGAACACGTGGGCCAGGCATGGCACATGTGTCAGTCTGCCGAGTTGCAGAGCCGCCACCAGGTTACGCCCGTTGTCACACACAACCATGCCTGGCTTGAGGTTCAGCGGTGCCAGCCACACATCGGTCTGCGCCGTGATGCCCTGTAACAGCTCTTGGGCGGTGTGCCTTTTGTCACCTAAGCTCAGCAGTTTGAGCACCGCCTGCTGGCGCTTACCCACGGCACTGCTGCTGCGCCTAGAGCTACCGACTGAAGGCGCCGTGCCCACGGATGGTAATTCGGTGGAGGAGGAGGAGGGGTCGGAGGAGGAGGAGGCATAGTACGTCTGAGAGACCGTGACCGAGGTAGGCCCCGCAATCCTCGGTGTGGGCAGTACATGAGCGGCCCCAGGGTCATTCTCGGTCCCAGCCTCCACCAAGTTAACCCAATGTGCCGTCAGTGAGATATAGTGTCCCTGCCCGGCAGCACTTGTCCACGTGTCCGTGGTTAGGTGGACCTTCTCAGAAACAGCGTTGGTCAGGGCACGGATGATGTTCTGTGACACGTGCTGGTGTAGGGCTGGGACGGCACATCGGGAAAAATAGTGGCGGCTGGGGACGGAATACCGAGGGGCAGCCACCGCCATGAGATTGCGAAAGGCCTCGGTCTCTACCAGCCTATAGGGCAGCATCTCCAGGCTAAGCAATTTGGAGATGTGGACGTTGAGGGCTTGGGCATGTGGGTGGGTGGAACTGTATTTCCTCTTGCGCTCCAGCGTCTGCTGTAAAGACAGCTGAACGCTGCGCTGGGACACGTTGGTGGACACTGTGGAGGATCGTTGAGGCGAAGGTGTGGTTTTCCGGCGGGAGGCGCTCGTGCCGGGGTCCTGGGCAGGGGGTTGACTAGCAGAGGCAGCGAGTGACGCAGGGGGTTGACTAGCAGAGGCAGCGAGTGACACAGGGGAAGGAGCAGTGGTGTGACCCGCAGGAGGTGGTGAACGGCCTTGGTTCCATTGAGTGGGGTGTTTAGCACTCATATGCCTGCGCATGCTGGTGGTGGTTAGGCTAGTAGTGGTGGCACCCCTGCTGATCCTGGTGTGGCACAGGTTGCACACCACAGTCCGTTGGTCATCCTCACTTTCTTTAAAGAACCTCCAGACTTGTGAACATCTAGGCCTCGCCACGGGAGCTTCACTACGTGAAACAGTTGCTGCTGATGCACCAGCTCTGGCCCTGCTTCTCCCTCTGGCCACACCACTGCCTCTTACAACCTGTTCTGGTGCAGCACTCGCCTCTGCCTCAGAAGCACTGTCTTCACTCGGCATATCAACCCAGCTTGGGTCAGTCACCTCGTCATCCTCCGATTCCTCAGTCTGCTCCCCCCTCGGAATTCCTCCCCTTACAACAACTTCACCACTGTCTGACAACCGTGTCTCCTCATCGTCCGACACCTCTTTACAAACTTCTTCCACTAACTCAACATTGTCATTGTCATCATCATCACCCACAGACTGCGACAGTTGGAACACTTGGGCATCGGGGAAAGAGGTCAGCAGCAACCTGAGAAGTGGTTTGTGACTCTGGGAAGGGTCCAGAAAACAGTTCCTGAGAGTATGCCGGATCGCATTCCAAATTTTCCTGGGAGGGGGCAGACTGGGGGGAAGGAGGTTGAGGTGGAGGAGCCAGAGGAGTGCTCCCTTGGGTAACGTGGGTGGACTGCGTGGAAGACTGACTGGCGGACAAATTACTTGAAGCATTATCCGCAATCCACGAGATCAGCTGTTCGCACTGTTGTGGTTTCAACAGTCCTCTACCACGTGTCCCTGTAAGTTGAGACATGAAGCTAGGGAGTGTAGCTCTGCGGCGTTCCACAGCTCCCTCATCAGCAGGTACTGTCTCACCCTGCCCAGGACCACGGCCTCTGCCCCCTGCAGTAATTGAATGCCCACGCCCACGCCCTCGTCCTCGACCCTTAGCCCTGGGGTTTAACATTTTCTGTATATAAGTGTATTCTATAAAAAAAATAAAATAAATGGGCCTGGTGTACTGAAACCCACAAACTTGTTCAGTCTGGTTTAATTTTGTGACGTACAGAAAGTGTCACCTGGACAGAATATACGGTTTGGAGTGAGTGTGCTGAACTGTGACACACAGAAAGGTTACACGCAGCTGTGTGAAATGGATTTGTATCACTCAGCTAAAACAACAAAAAAACTAATTTTTTTTCTATCTTTTGTTTCAATATTTTTTTTTTAGTTTTGTTTTTTTGGGAACGTGACGTGCAGGAACTATCGGATACCTAACTCACACCCTGTTAACGGTGGCTATTTAGACTGCTACCCAGACAAATGTCGCACAGAGATTTTTGGGATCAAGCCATACACGTGACAGGCAGCAAATGACTTGGTTGTATTCGGTGACATACAGAAAGTGTCACCTGGACAGAAAATAGTGAGTGTACTGAACTGTGACACACAGAATGACTGTGTCACTGTATCACTGAGATATAACATAAAAAAGGGGGTTATACATGGCGATAGCTGCACTACTAGTGCCAGCCAGCCAAGTGACAAAAAAAATAAAAAATGTCTTCTAGCCCTTAGAAGGGCTGTTGGGTTCTTTGTGGGTGATCCCTGCCTAACAGACAACTAAATGCAGGCCCTAACACTGTCCCTGAAAGGCAGCTATCTATCCCTAACGACATCCAGACGGCATCTGAGCCGAGCACCGTGGCCAGTCGGTAGTATATTCCAGGGTCACCTGATCAGGCCAGCCAACCCCTGCTATCGACATGTAAGGGCCCCACGTGATACTGGGTGGTACGCAGAGTCTCCTGGCTCGTGATTGGCTGTGTTTTTAGGCGCCAAAAAAGCATGATGCGGAAGTTGCCATTTCCTCGAGCATGGCGAGATACTCGTCCGAGCAGCGAGCACTTACGAGTACCCTAATGCTCGAACGAGCACCAAGCTCGGACGAGCATACTCGCTCATCTCTAGAGAAGATGATTCAGGCAACTTTGGCCATTACCATCTAAACCTGTGAGAGAAGGCCAAAGCCTGTCACTAGAAGTCTGCTGGACAAAAGACACTTAAGACAGAAGAGGGACAGGCGGAAAGCTCCCATGAGGAGTATTTGACCATCTTGGAAGTCATTCATCAGATGAAATGATTTGAGGTGTGGACATCATTCCCCAGCAGCAGATCATGCAGTAAAATGTGATGTTCAAGAACAAGACTCTGTGAGTACAATAAAATATTGTGAACCCCTTTTATATGTGGGTCTGCACTATGTCTTTTTCCGTTTTGAAGGAATAACAAACGTTTCTGCTGCCTGTTGGTTCAGAGGTCGAGGAGGCTGTTATAATAGGAAGAGAAGCCAGAGACTGATTGGAACAGCTTTTGTAAAATCAGGGATTTTTGTGCCAGCTTCTACTTAAGATCACTATATTTTATGTGTTTAGAACTATAAGAACTGTGGACCTACTTGTTTTGAGACTGCAGCTTCAATTTAGCATGAGGAAGTAACACCAAATCCATTTCTGCCTATTGCTCATCCTCAAACGGTGCAGGTGATCGCTGCATGTGAATGCAGCGCTTCACCTCCACTTAAGCAGTTGATTTTTGGGAAGGAAAACTTCCTTCTTGACAATTGTCTGCTCCTCGCTGCATCTAAATACACCTTTAGTTATGAGGAAAGGTTAAAAGAATTACATTTAATAAGTCTTGAGGAGAGGCATTTAAGGGGGGAATGATTATCTTAAATGGCTCATACAAAAATATGGTGAAAAGCTGATCCATGTAAAATCCCCTCAAATGAAAAAGGGTACTGCCTCCATTTGGAGAAGAAAAAGTTCAGTCTCTTGAGGTGTCAAGCCTTCTTTACCGTAAGAAATGTAAAACTTTTGAATAGTCTTCCCCAGGATGTGGTCACAGCAAGAACAGTGGATAGTTTTAATAAAGGCTTAGATGAATTCTTAAAATTTAACAACATGAATGCTTATTAAAATGTATAGAAATCTGAGTCTTGCTGCTCTTTCCTAAAATTAACACCCCCATCCATCCCTTGGTCTTTTTTCAACCGTACTACAGATGTAGCAGATTTAACACACACGCTTTATGAGACATGTAACATGTTAGTTTACATCTAAACTAAATGCATTAAGCAAACACCTTCAATTGCTTTTCTTTCTTTTATAACTCTTTTTATTAATTTTCACAAAAGGGTTACAGATTGCTGGGTGGGGCTGGGGAAGACCCGGCGGTCATGGTACATGTTGGCACCAATGACAAAGTCAGGGGGAGATGGAAGGTCCTTAAAAATGATTTTAGGGAACTAGGTGAGAAGCTAAAGTCCAGGACCTCCAAGGTAGTGTTTTCAGAAATACTACCAGTGCCACGAGCGTCACTAGAGAGACAACGGGAGATTAGGGAGTTAAATAAGTGGCTCAGAGGCTGGTGCAGGAAGGAAGGGTTTGGGTTCATGGAGAACTGGGCCGACTTCTCTGTCGGCTACAGACTCTACAGTAGGGACGGGCTGCACCTTAATGGGGAGGGTGCAACTGCCCTGGGGGAAAAAATGGTTAGACGGCTGGAGGAGCTTTTAAACTAGGATCTGGGGGGAGGGTGGGTGACCATACTAATAAGGGGGTAGATAGTGTAGATAGAGAGTGGGTCATAGGAAGGAAAAGTGGGGGGTTAGTGGGGGCTGGGGTTAGTAAGGAATGTAGGGAGAAGACTGTGCAAAACAACAACCAAAGTAACCCAAGAAGCCCGGGGATTCATTTCATAAGTAATTAGTAAATTGACAAACGGGGTAAAAATATACAAAGACCTCTTAAGTGTATGTACACTAATGCCAGAAGCCTAACTAATAAAATTGGCGAACTGGAATTAGTGATGTGTGAGGAGGACTGTGACATAGTGGGATAACTGAGACATGGCTGGATGATACCTATGACTGGGCAGTTAATGTACAGGGTTACAATCTTTTTAGAAAGGATCGTCAAAACCGGCGAGGGGGAGGGGTCTGCCTTTATATAAAGTCCTGTCTAAAGCCCACAATCCGGGAAGATATAAGTGAGGGACATGAAGATGTGGAGTCACTGTGGGTAGAAATAAATGGAGCCAAAAACAATAATAAAATACTAATAGGGAGTTATTATAAACCACCTAATATATCAGAGGCCACAGAAAATCAATTTCTAAATGAAATAGACGAAGCGGCAAATCAGAATGAGGTTGTTATTATGGGGGGACTTCAACTACCCAGATATAGACTGGGAAACTGAAACCTGTATATCTCATAAAGGAAACAGGTTCTTGGCAATAACCAAAGACAATTACCTTTCCCAACTGGTTCAGACCCGACTAGAGGGACGGCCATACTGGACTTAGTATTAACAATAGACCTGACAGAACAACAGATGTGCAGGTTGGGGACACCTGGGTAACAGTGACCATAAAATAATAACCTTTAAATTGTCATTAAAAAAGCATTTCTTCAGGGAGGAACAAAAATACCAAACTTCAAAAAATGCAAAATTTTGCCATCTAAGAGAGGCCATAGGTCTAACTAACTGGGACAAAATCCTCAAAAATAAAAATACAGCCACAAAATGGGATATTTTTAAAAGCATCCCTAATATCTAATTGTGAGAGTACATACCGATAGGAATAAAATGATTAAGAAACAAGAAAAAACCAATGTTGGATAAATAGAACTGTAAAAAAGCAATAAATGACAAAAAGAAAGCATTTAAATCACTAAAACAGGAGGGGAGCAAGGAAGCATTGAAAAACTATAAGGAAAAAAATAGAATTTGTAAAAGACAAATAAAAGCAGCTAAACTAGAGACTGAAAGACTAATTGCTAAAGAGAGTAAAACTAACCCTAAAATGGTTCTTCAATTATATAAATACTAAAAAGTATAAATCTGAAGGTGTCGGCCCCTTACAGAGTAGTGAGGGGGAGTAGCAGAGACGATGAGGAGAAAGCAAAACTCTTAAAATTTTTTTCTCTCCACTGTATTCACTGAGGAAAATAAACTGTCAGATGAAATGCAGAATATAAAAGTGAATTCCCCTTTAAAGTGTCCTGTCTGACCCAGGAAGAAGTACTGGGCGTCTTAAAAGATTAAAATAGACAAATCGGCCAGGACCGGATGGCATACACCACGTATCCTAAGAGAATAAGTAATGTCATTGCCAACCCTTAACTTGATATTTAAGGACTCTATACTGGACAGGAGTGTTCCACAGGATGGGCGCATAGCAAATGTGTGCCAATATTCAAAAAGGGTCCAAAAACAAGCCCGAACTATAGGCCGTAAGTTTAACATCTGTAGTGGGTAAAACTGTTTGAAGGTTTTCTAAGAGATGCTATCTTGGGAGTACCTCAATGAAATAAGCAAATAACTCCATATCAGGCATGGCTTCATGAGGATCGGTCGTGTCAAACCAATTAATCAGTTTCTATGAGGAGTGTAAGTTCTAGACTTGACCGTGGGGAATCAATGGATATCGTATATCTGGACTTCTCCAAAGCATTTGACACGGTTACCACATAAAAGGTTAGTATATAAAATGAGAATGCTTGGCCTTGGAGAAAATGTCTGTATGTGGTAAGTAAATGGCTCAGTGATAGAAAACAGAGGGTGGTTATTAATGGTACATACTCAGATTGGGTCACTGTAACTAGTGGGGTACCACAGGGTCAGTATGGGCCCTATTCTCTTCAATATATTTATTAATTGACCTTGTAGAAGGCTTGCACAGTAAAATATCAATTTTTGCAGATGACACTAAACTGTGTAAAGTAATTAAACACAGAAGAGGACAGTACACTGCTACAGATGATCTGGATAGACTGGAGGCTTGGGCAGAGAAGTGGCAGATGAGGTTTAACACTGACAAATGTAAGGTTATGCATATGGAAGGAATAATGCAAGTCACCAGTACATACTAAATGGTAAAACATTGGGTAACTCTGACATGGAAAAGGACTAGGAATTTTAGTGAA